>CM077086.1:20997753-21474058 GCA_039513925.1 Platanthera zijinensis | reverse complement strand
CCTAGGGTGTCATAAAACTTATGTGAAATTATGATTCTGTTAATATAACTCGTAAAAAATTGGGCGACTGACCATGGACGGCGCGAAACGGAGCGGGTTTTGGAAACCCACTAGACTCAAATAGTTGTTAAAATTTATTTTTAATTTTAAACGCGGTGGTCAGGTTTCAATCTTGTGACCTTAAGTACAAGACGAACAACTTAACTCAACGAGCCAAGGAGACAACTGTGATAACATTTCAAATAAATTTGTACTAATATTATTATATTTATGTTTTTCTGTAAAAAAAATATACAAATATATGTATAATATTAATTCATTATTACGTATAAATATATTATATATTATAATAATTATATATTATTCACTATATATTACATTTATAATTATAAGTTTAAATTTTGTTATTTTAAAATTATATTACTTTATCTTTTTCTTAAATTATTATCGTGGGTGGGCGAAGCCAGTCGGGGGCGGACAGGCCGGTATAATCGCGCAGGGCCATAATGCAGGATAAGTACAATCGCGCGAGGTCGTAGGGGCGGGTCGGGTACTGTCGTGATTGCCTCCTCGCGCTGCGCGCGTGTGTGTGTGTGTGCGTGTGGGCGCGCGTTTCGTGTGTGTGCTACGTTCGTGTGTGCGTGCGTGCGTGTGTGTGTGTGCGTGTGTGCGTGCGTGTGTGCTTGTGCGCGCACGCGTGCGTGCATGTGTACGTCTGTGTGTGCGTCCGTGCGTGCGTCCGTGTGTGTGTGCGTCCGTGCGTGCGTGCGTCCGTGCGTGCGTCCGTGCGTGCGTCCGTGCGCGCGTGCACGCGTGCGCGCATGGGCGCGTGGGAGCGTGGGTGTGTGCGTGCGTGGGTGCGAGCATGCGTGGATGCGTGCATGCGTGCGTGCGTGCTTGCGTGCGTGCGTGCGTGCGTGCTTGTGTGTGTGGAGAGAGAGAATCTGTTCTTTTTATAAGCGTAAAGAACAACATCATGATTGTGCAATCTTATCGTACCGCCATCTTTAATATATATGCGATGAGATATGCGGTCATATGACTGTTCTCCATGTTTATACAAAAAATGGTTCTCCATGCATAAAAATATATATAATATATATATATATATATATATATATATATATATATATATATATATATATATATATATTATTATATAAAGGAATATATGTATTTGGAGGCACACCATAGATCAAGCAAGAGTCATTGGATCATGAGAGAGAGCATGAGATGAGAGAGAGAGTTGGGAGAGAGAGAGGGGAGAGAGAGGGGAGGAGAGAGAGGGAGAGAAGAGAGGGAGAGAGATGGGGGAAGGGAGAGGAGAAAGGATCCGGATCCCCTAGAGTTCCTGCGGGAACTCCAGGGTGGAGTTCGCATTTTGCCAATAAATGGGGCGGAATCAGAAAAAATTGTTAACATGAAAGTTGTAGATATCCCCGAGACGAATAACTTTCATGTGAATATTTTTTCATTTGAAGTCGTTTAGACCCTGATTTGGGTCCCGAAAAAAATTTGTCCGAAAATTATTTATTTAATATTTTTCGGACAGGATTTTTTCGGAGTTCAAATCGGGCGTCTAAACAACCTCAAATCAAAAAATGTTCAACATGAAAGTTATTCGTCTCGGGGATATCTACAACTTTCATGTCAACAATTTTTTCTGATTCCGCCTCATTTATTTGCAAAATGCGAACTCCACCCCCTGGAGTTCCCGCAGGAACTCCAGGGGATCCGGATCCGAGGAGAAAGGGGGCGGAGAGAGAGGAGGGAGAGAGAAATGGAGAGAGATGAGGAAGGAGAGAAAGAAGAGAGAGAGATTGCGTGAAATTAATTTTTACGACAAAAAAGTAATTTTTTTATAAAATAAAAATTGTAATATTGATTTACACTTTTTTACGATCATTTTGAGTACTCATATGTAATATTGCGGGAACTGCCCGTCTTGATATGAGTGCATCCCGCTTTGATGCGGGCGCATCCCACTTTGATGCGGGCGCATCCCGCTTTGATGCGGGCGCGGCCTGACGCATAGAACATGAGAGAAGCCCGTTCGGAGGCGGGCGAAGCCCGCCTATATGCGGTCGAAGGCCGCCCGAGAGCATCGAGCACGGGCGTAGCCCGTGCGAAGATGCTCGTATATATATAAATATATATATAATATATAATATATATATATATATATATATATATATATTGTGGTGGCATGAAGCCAAAGAAGCAAGCAACGAAGAAAAGAAACTCAGAGGAAAAGGTGAGGTTGCAGCTCCGCCACCGCCATCGTCGTTGTTATTGGGAGACTACCACCACCATTATTTGTAGGTTGTCGCCATCGCGTTATTGGAACGTCGTCGTCGTCGCCGTTGTTGAGAGACTGTCGTCGTCGCCACTGTGTTGGAAGGACGCCGCTGTCGCGCTGTTTGGAAGTCGTCGTCGTCGTCATTGCGGCATGTTCAGACGTTGTTCAATGACATTGGCGTAATCTTGCTACACAAATTGGATTCACTGTTATTGCAAGAATTAGAGGAGGCTCACCGGAGAGGATTGCTTAAATCTGTCATTTGATCATGTTGTTATCTACATTTGATTTTTTATAATTTGTGAGACAACATGACAAAGATCTTTTGTGGATCGAGGGGAAAGATCTGTAATTTTTTTTGTATTTTTATACACGTTCTAGTGGGGGCTTTACGAATTGGACTCTGATTATCTCATAGTTTTCACCCAACTTGGTTTTCATGTTAAAAATTATCTTTATGTTATACTATTATTTATATTTTTTTGCTAAAATGCGCGCATGTGTTCTCGTTAAATTAATTTGTAGGTGCTCATGTCGGATTCGCGGGCTCTCAAATTTAACAAGTGACTTGTGTAACGACCCCATCCGTTAAATGACGTATAGTAGAAGGTCCGGCCGGGGCCCCACACGATATGCCACAAACAGACGGTGAGGTCACAGGATAATACCAAACCATACGAATCTTAACTCAGAGCATTCTAGCGGAAGCTTAAGTTACAACTTTGAACTCTCAACCGGAATGCCCAATATAAAACCACCTTTATATATATAAAACCATGGAATGTACAACAAAGGTTTTGGCCTTAAGGCCTTACAGTTCCTCTTTACATACAACATGATTTACAAACCTCGGCGCGCAGGCCGGCCATACATGAGTAAAAGAGAAAAAACCAAAACATTCACTTAGCCTTCAAGGGCTCGTCGCAGCAGCAGCAGCAACAGCAGTAGGACTTCAGCCCATCACTTACCACTTGGCTCTCCAGCACCTGCACGGGAACAATCACCCAACCGGTGGCAAACAATGAAACGGTCAGCATTCAGCTGACCCAATTATAACAATCCTACCCCTCTCGGGGGCATGAGCATTCTTTCCCTGCAAAGCATGGCATCATCAAATAACAAACTATGTGCGCGCAGGCACATTCAAGCCATCACAACTATCGGCCACACGGCCCGACAGTCCGTGCACTCAGGGCACATTCTTGGTGTACCGGAATACCAGGGTCAACACCACCGTCTACACGGTAATTGAGCATTTTAGTCTTTCCGGCGCGCGGGCCTAAGACTCTCATTAGGCGCTCCAACAAACCTATAACCAGGCTTCCAAGTCGGACGGACCTAACGCAGGTACGGATCAGCCACCCCCCGTTGCTCAAGTCGCCGTGCCACCTCGAATACGGAAGTATCCATGGCTATTTATAGGCGCGGGTCGGTTTCACCTTTCCTGTTCGGCAATCTGCCTTTTCATCGAGTTGCAGCCCAACGGCTCAACCACTCACAAAGTGGCAACGCACGGCCACAAGAGTTGCATCCAACCCTCTTCTTTTTCCTGGACATCGTCCAGTATTCCTGCCGCACCAAGCAACAGGTAGGAACAAGCCATCACAAGCCATAATCACGGAGCCTTCTCCGATATGCAAACAAGCATCACCAATCCAGACCACGTCCAGATGGGCTTCACACAGCATGCCTAGAGCCGTACTCCAATTCCGGCCTCTAACAAGGGGACTTCAAATATCTACCCCAAGGGACACCACAACCCACCGCACACTCGCGGGAAGGGTTTTCCCTATGCAATGCAGAGAAAAGAAGGACTTCACATGTCCAAGAAGGGAGATCGTACCCTTGTCGATCTCTTCGGAGCCATCGAAAAACTAGCCGGTGAGAAAGAACCGCAGCAGCCTTGCCTTCACAACGCCGGCTTCGATCACGAATCGGACCACGGAAACTCCGTCGGTGGCTTGCTCTCCTCTCCTTCTTCCTCCACTCTCTTTCTCTCTTTCTAAGCACAAATGAAGAATGACTTCTTCATTCTTCCTCACGAATTAATCCAGCCAGGAAACCATCTGAGCCCTTGGATCACAAGAGAGAATCTGAACGGCCACGATCTGCCCAAAAAACCCAATTTTTGGCTGACACGACTGTGACACGCCCGTGTCACAGGCCGTGTACCCTTGAAGCGGCACACGCAGTATGACCGACTGAACAACACGGGCATCGACACGCCGTATCGAACCTGACATGCCCGTGTCATTCTTGAGACACGCCCGTGTCTCCTGTTACACGGTACACCGATTTCCAAAACCAGTACACGGGTCGGAACACGGCAACTGACACGCCCGTGTCCAGCCTGACACGCCCGTGTTCAAGGCCGTGTTCACGGCCGTGTCCGGCTCTGACTCGAAATAGGCCAATTTCGAAAATTAATTCGAACACGCCTGGGACACGCCGTGTCCCAGGCCGTGTACACCCGACACGCCCTGGGACACGCCTGTAAAAGTAGAGAGAAAACGACTAGAAAACAAGCTGGAACTTTGAATAATGAAAATTTATTATCCAAAAAGATATCATTTACAAAGGTATGACCTCCCTTTTATAGAATGGAGGAGATAGAGGAGAGTACAAACTAACAATGTGGGACTAAATAAATGTACAAAGACTGGGCGGTTTGATATGTACAGACCGCACAGTCCGCGCGGTTAGATAACAGGCTAACCGCCGGACAGACCAGAGGGAGATGCAGAAGGAGGACCGCCAGACTGCCAGACCGCCAGACCGCCAAATATCCAAGTCGTTGTAGACAAACCGCTAGACCGCCGAACCATAGCAGCAACCACCTGGATATGCAACGCTGTGAGGAGAAACTGCTAGACCGCACGGTCAACAAACTCAGATCCAAACCGCTAGACCGCACAGTCAACAATCCGCCAGGTCCAAACCGCAGACCGCCCGGTCTCATGCTTCAACACTCCCCCTCAAGCTGGAGCATAGATATCAATCATGCCCAGCTTGTCACAGATGTGGAAGAATGAAGTAGAAACCGGCTTGGTAAAGATATCTGCCAGCTCTGTCAGAGGTGACGAACGGAGTGCAAATCTGTCCCCTTCAAGACTTCTTCCCGGATGAAATGGCAGTCAACTTTATATGCTTCGTTCTCTCATGGAAGACCGGATTTTGAGATATGTATATAGCGGCCTTGTTATCACAGAACATAGGAAGAGGATAGTCGTAGACCTCTCCTAGGTCAAACATGGAGCCCTCATCCATTTTAGTTCACACGTGGTTGACGCCATACTCCGATATTCAGTTTTGCACTCGACCTTGAGACAACAGACTGCTTCTTGCTCTTCCAACTCACAAGATTACCTCCAATAAAGGTGCAAAACCCAGATGTAGACTTCCGATCACCTTTATCATCTGCATAGCTTTGAGTCTGAATAGGCTTCAACTCTCAGATGACCATGCTTCTGAAAGAGTAACCTTTTCCTGGTCTGCTTTGACATACTCTAATATCTTTAAGGCAGATTGAAGATGACATTCCCTGGGAGCCTGCATGAACTGACTAACCTTGCCAACAGCATATGAGATGTCGGGTCTGGTCACTGTGAGATAAATGAGTTTGCCTACCAGACGTCTATACTCGTGACATCAGATACAAGAGGTGAGTCATCTGTCCATGTCTTGTCTTCTCCAGTAGCCATGGGATACCGAGCTGGTTTGGCACGGTCAGTCCTGCATCTTGTAGAAGATCAAGAGCATCTTCCGTTGAGAGAGAGACCAGCGAGTCAGGCTTCCGAGAGATTTCTATCCCCAAAAAGTACTTTGGGGAGCCCATGTCCTTCGTAACAAGGTGTTGACGGAGGTGTTTCTTTGTTAGGTCCACCCCAGCTTGGTCATCGCCGGTCAGAAGAATATCGTCTACATAAACTGCCAAAACCACAAGGCCCGATGCGGTTTTGCGAATAAACAGAGAGTGATCAGCTGAACTTCTCGCAAAGCCAATAACAGCCACAATGCTACTGAACTTGTCGAACCATGCCCGAGGGCTCTGTTTTTAGGCCATAGATGGCCTTCTTCAACTGACATACACGTGTCTCCCCTGAGCAACATACCCTGGAGGTTGCTCCATGTAAACATCCTCGTGAAGATCCCCATATAGAAAAGCATTTTTTGACATCAAGCTGAGAAATAGGCCCAATCCCGGTTGACGGCCACAGAGAGAAGAACACGGATGGTGCTGAGGCGAGCAACGGGGAAGAAAACGTATCAAAGTAGTCAACCCCATAAGTCTGAGTATAGCCTTTGGCCACCAGTCGGGCCTTGTAGCGTTCCACAGAGCCATCGGGGCGAAATTTCACAACAAACACCCAGCGACAGCCAACCACATCAGTGCCCACTGGAGGAGAAACAAGGGCCAGGTACCTCGTTCCGTAAGAGTGGCGATTTCCTCATCCATGGCAGATTTCCAGTGAGGAATAGCAAGAGCCTCCTGGTAGGTGCGAGGAGTAGTAGTAGCCGAGATCGCCAAAGCAAAATGCCTGCGAGAAGGAGTAAGCTGATCATAGGAAACAACAGCCGCAAGCGGATGTCTGGGTGCACGCCGCACCCCTTTGCGAAGAGCAACAGGGAGATCTAGGTCGTCTTGAGCCTCAGGAACCGGAGCGTCCGTGGCGGAGAAAGCTGGCCGTGACTTGAGAGAGACGGCGGTGGAGAAACGGGAGAAGGGAAAGGGGTATAACAGGTAGAGGAGGCGGAGCAGACATAGGAGGGAGAGACGTCGATATGTGGGGAAGGAACACAAGGTAATGGTGGAGAGGAAGAGAGGTCAGGAGGAGGAGGAGATGGAGAGATGAGAAGTATGAAGCATTTTCAAAGAAGGTGACGTCGCGGAAACAAACTGTTTTCGCAGAATGGGGTCAAAGCAACAATAGCCTTTTTGAGTGGTGGAGTAACAACCAAAAAGACACATTTGGTGGAGCGGGGGGAAAGTTTATCCGGGTAGCGGACGGAGCATGCACAAATGCCGTACACCCAAAGATACGAAGGGGGAGAGGAAAGGGTTCCTTGCCGGGGTAGAGAATGGAGAAGGGAGTCTTGCCATGAAGGACAGTAGAGGGAATACGATTGATGAGATAGCAGGCAAGAACAACAGCATAGCCCCAATAGGAGCGAGGCACATGCATCTGCGTCATAAGAGTGCGAGCGACGTCGAGGAGATGACGGTTTTTACGTTCCGCCACCCCATTTTGTTGGGAGGTGTAAACACAGCTGGTCTGATGGAGAAGACCATGTTGCATACAAAAGGAGGAAAACTCATGACTAAGGTATTCTTTAGCATTGTCAGAGCGAAGAAATTTAATAGAAACCTCAAATTGAGTTTTAATCATATTATAAAAAGTTTGCCATACAGAGAAGAGTTCAGAGCGATCTTTCAACAGATACACCCAAGTACATCGAGAGAAATCATCAATAAAAGTTACAAAATAAGAGCTACCCCGACCAACGGTGAGAGTAGGAGCAGGTCCCCAGACATCAGAATGAATGAGATCAAAGGGGCGAGAGGAACCACGGCCTTGCTTTGGTGGGAAGGGGGAACGGTGATGTTTGCCCAACTGACATGCGTCACAGTCGAGCGGAGGACCCGTGGAAGGTAAGTGGGGAAGAAGCTGATGAAGAATCCGAGCTGGAGGATGGCCAAGGCGAAGATGCCATTGAAGCAGGTCGGTGGACGAGGAAGAGAAGGCGGACAGAGCAGAGACATTGTCGAGGAAGTAGAGGCCGCCGCTCTCAGTCCCAGTAGCAATCGTCCGCTGGGTCCTCGGGTCCTGAAAACAACAAGAAGAAGGAGTGAATAAGACGGAGCACTGAAGTTGCTTGCATAAGGTAGTAACAGAGAGTAAGTTGCAGGGAAATTTCGGGACATAGAGAGTGTCCATTAACAAAGCGACGGGGTAACTTGCACCATGCCCGTCCCATGAACTGGGAAGGAGAACCATCCGCAACAAGAAACTGGGGGTAACCGATCATGTGTTTCAAGAAGAGAGAAACATTGAGGATTGCCGGTCATGTGATTTGTAGCACCAGAGTCAATCAGCCATTTACCTTGGGTAACGACGTGAGCACTACCTGAGGTCGTGGCCACAGAAGCAGAGGGCCGAGAGGAAGAATCAGCAGAGGGGCGAAGGTGAGGGTGTTTTTGCCAGCAGCGGTCAACAGTGTGGCCGGTACGACCACAATGAGAACAAAGAAACCTGGACAGTCCTCGCGGCCCGGTGTGACTACGGCTACTAGTGCCGCCCCGCTGAGTTTGGAGAGCATAGGTCTCTGGTGGAGGAGGGGAGGCCAATAGAGGACGCTGGAGAAGCGAAGTAACGGCGGCGATGCGAGCCGCGGTGGCATCCAAGGTGGGAGATTCGGCTTCACCAAGATCTGCTGGCGGATCATATCAAAGGACTCGGGAAGCCGCAGAAGATAACAAACAAACCAGGAGTTCCTGGAAGTGTTTGTGTTGGGTGGCCACGTCCGCGGAGAAGGGCCGATTTTGAAGAATCTCGGCGCCAAGAGCCTGAACTTGCTGATAGGCTGCTGCAGGAGTCATGGAAGGACGGGCGAAGAGGTCGGCATAAAGGGTGTAGATCCGGGACGTCTGGGTCCCCTTAGAGTAAAGAGCGGCAAGGTGAAGCCAAGCGGCCTTGACCGTCTCATCATGGCGGATGACGGGAAGGCATTCATCAGAGAGGCTGTTAGCCAGCCAAGTGCGGACAAGAGCATCACTCGCATCCCATTCGTCAAATTGAGCAGAATCTGGAGGGGGAGGGTCATCGGTAAGGTGATGACGTTTGCGCTGAGAGCGAAGGAGAAAGGTGAAAGAAACGCTCCAATCCGGATAATTGGAGCCAACAAGTTTAGAAACAGTGCCAAGATTTCCGGAAAGAGTAGGAGGAGGGGGAGCCGGATTGGCAACAGGAGTGGTGGCAGTAGTAGAAGTCTCAGAGAGAGCCATAGAGGGAAAACAAAGGGAAGCCGCGCGGGTAAGAAACAAGCCGCGGGAAGAAGAGATGCAGCGGTCAAGATGTCAGACACCAGCGGCCAGAGAGGCCACGACCAAGCCGCAGAACAAGCAGAGGGAGAGAGGTCGGGCGGTAAGAGAGCAGACGCGCGCGAACAGACGGGAAAGGCGATAAGGCAGGTCGCGGCGACTAAAGAAGAGAAGAAGAGCACAGCGACTAGAACAGGTCGCGGCAAAGGACAGGTCGCGGGCAGACAGAACAAGCCGCGCGGAAAGAGCGGACAGAATCAGGAGCCAGAAATCGAAGGCTCTGATACCATGTAAAAGTAGAGAGAAAACGACTAGAAAACAAGCTGGAACTTTGAATAATGAAATTTTTATTATCCAAAAAGATATCATTTACAAAGGTATGGCCTCCCTTTTATAGAATGGAGGAGATAGAGGAGAGTACAAACTAACAATGTGGGACTAAATAAATGTACAAAGACTGGGCGGTTTGATATGTACAGACCGCACAGTCCGCGCGGTTAGATAACAGGCTAACCGCCCGGACAGACCAGAGGGAGATGCAGAAGGAGACCGCCAGACTGCCAGACCGCCAGACCGCCAAATATCCAAGTCGTTGTAGACAAACCGCTAGACCGCCGAACCATAGCAGCAACCACCTGGATATGCAACTGCTGGAGAGAAACTGCTAGACCGCACGGTCAACAACTCGCCAGATCCAAACCGCTAGACCGCACAGTCAACAATCCGCCAGGTCCAAACCGCAGACCGCCCGGTCTCATGCTTCAACAACGCCCGTGTCCCAGGCCGTGTCAAACAGCCTACTACTCAAACTTTCAGATGAGTCTTTTTGGGGCCTTTTTGGGGTGTTACAACCCTCCCCCTTAACAAAATTTCGTCCCGAAATTTGCACGGTAAGGAAACAAAAACCAGCAAAGCTATAACTATGTTATAACAAAAAGTACACGGTCTACAGTTTATACAAATAACTCGGGAAATTCAGCTTGCATGGTCTGCTCTCGCTCCCATGTTAGCTCTTCACGACCACAATTGTCCCATCGGACCTTGACCATCCCGATCACTTTGTTCCGCAACTGTTTCTCGGCTCGATCCTCGATCCGAATGGGTCTAACCCTCGTCGTTAGCCCATACTCGACCGGTACCCGATCATTTTCCACCACTTGAGCTGGATCCTTTACCGCCTTACGAAGGCCTGAGATGTGAAATACATCATGTAATCCACCCAAGTCTGCTGAAAGTGCTAGTCGATAAGCAGCTTCCCCAACTCGCTCCACCACCTCAAATGGACCAAGATACCTCGGACTTAGCTTTTTCAAACGTCGAATCCTGGACACGCCTTTGAAGGGTTTGATCTTCAAATATACCCAATCACCCACCGCGAACTCCACGTTCCGGTGTTTGGCATTGTAGTACTTTGCTTGACGATCTTGGGCTATCAATAGCCTCTCCCGAATAGAGCGTATGAGCAAAGTAGCTTCTTCGACTTCCTTTTTCCCACTCAGCTTAGATTCGCCTGCTTCTGCCCAAGCTAACGGTGTACGACATTTCCGACCATATAAAGCTTCAAATGGCGCCATACCAATACTTGCTTGGTAGCTATTATTATAGGCAAATTCGACAAGAAATATATACTCTTCCCATCGCTTACCAAAGTCTAGGGCGCACATGCGGAGCATATCCTCCATCGTTCTGTTGGTCCGTTCAGTCTGGCCATCCGTTTGGGGATGAAAGGCCGTACTAAACGCCAATTTTGAACCCAACATTTGATGAACGAGCCGCCAATCATTCGATGTGAACCGCCCATCACGGTCACTAACGATGCTCCGGGGAACACCGTGCAGTCGAACAACCTGCTCCACATAAAGCTTGGCCAATGTTTCCACTGAATCGTCTCTTCTGTTTGGAAGGAAGTGCGCCACTTTTGTCAACCGGTCCACAATCACCCAGATTGAATCATGACCGCGTTGAGATCTCGGCAAGCCATGCACGAAATCCATCGAAATATCATCGAACTTCCACTCCGGAATAGGTAACGACTTCAGGAAACCGCCAGGCTTCTGGCATTCTGCTTTCACCAATGTACAGGTGTTGCATTCAGCCACATAACGTGCGACATCTTTCTTTAGTCCGGGCCACCAGAACAGCTTTTTCATATCTCTGTACATCTTTGTGCTCCCTGGGTGAACTGAGTACTTTGCAAAGTGAGCTTCGTACATCAACTCTTCCCTCAATTTACCCACACTCGGGACGCACACTCGACCATTTCTTCTTAACAAACCGTTGTCCCAAGAGAATTGGTCATCCGGCCCATCTTTTGCATAGCGCTGGAGGCTTTCATCAAGCTCCGTTGCTCGCCGAACTCGGTCCGCAAGGTCATATTGCACCTCCGTCCAGTTCAAACATGCATCGGTTGATGCACCCTTGTCAACACACGATATCTCCATTGCTTCCAATTCCTGGATTAAACGCTGATCATGCCTCTGCAACCAGCTTGCCCGTACCAGAGTCTTTCGACTCAAAGCATCAGCGACCATATTTCCCTTCCCGGGAGTATAGTGAATCTCGAAGGTGTAGTCCCCAAGGAACTCCATCCATCTTCGTTGTCGCATATTCAGATCCTTCTGATCCAACAAATACTTTAGGCTTTTATGATCTGTATAGATATCCACCTTCACGCCATATAGATAGTGCCGCCACAACTTGAGCGCAAAGATTACCGCCGCCAACTCCAAATCATGGACGGGGTAATTCCGCTCATGCACTTTCAACTGACGCGAGCCATAAGCAATCACTTTACCAAACTGCAGAAGAACGCAGCCTAAGCCGCTCCCTGATGCATCACTATAGATCTCATACCCATCGGTACCACATGGCGATGTCAACACAGGCGCCGTGGTCAAACGACTCTTCAAGTCTTCAAAAGCTCGCGCGCACTCCGGCGTCCAAATGAACTTTTGATCTTTTCTCGTCAGCGTGGTCAGAGGTAAAGCAATCTGTGAGAAGTTTTCCACAAACCGTCTATAGTAGCCCGCAAGTCCAAGGAAGATCCTGACCTCGGCCACTGAAGACATCACTGGCCAATCTCGGATGGCACTTATCTTCAACGGATCCACCGCGATACCCTCTCCGCTTACCACATGGCCTAAAAAGGCTACTGCAGAGAGCCAGAACTCGCACTTTGAGAACTTTGCAAAAAGCTTATTCCTCCTCAGGGTATGCAAAACCAACCGCAAATGGTTTGCGTGATCCTCTTCCGACTGAGAGTATACTAAGATGTCATCGATAAACACGATAACAAACAAATCCAAGTACTCTCGGAACGTTCGATGCATTAGATCCATAAATACCGAAGGCGCATTACATAGGCCGAACGGCATTACCGTGAACTCATAATGCCCGTAGCGTGTTCCAAACGCCGTCTTGGGAATATCACCTTCCCGAATCCTTAGCTGATAATATCCCGATTTCAAATCCAACTTGGAATAGACCGTTGATCCTGCCAGCTGATCAAAGAGGTCATCAATCCGCGGGATCGGATATTTATTCTTCTCCGTCAGCTTATTCAATTCGCGGTAGTCAATACACAACCGTAAGCTATCGTCTTTCTTTTTCACAAATAGAACAGGCGCGCTCCAAGGTGACATACTTGGGCGTATATATCCCTGCTCCAACAACTCTTGCAATTGGACTTTCAACTCAGCCATCTCTTTAAGCGCGACGCGATATGGAGAGCGGGCCACAGGTTTCGCACCTGGCACCAACTCAATAGAGAAGTCAATCTCCCGTTGGGGTGGTAACCCAGGAAGATCTTTAGGAAACACATCGGCAAACTCTGATACAACTGGCACGTCCCCGACACTGGCCTTTGGCTCAACAGCCTGAATTAGCGTGAAGAATAACTCCGCACCCTTCCGAACAGCATTGACGACTTGGAGTGCAGACAACAAAGTCCCGCCAACTCCTCGCATACCAGCGAACTTCGTCACAAGTCCGGTATTCTGGCCCAGTGTAATCTCTTTGGAGTTGCAATCAATAAAGGCACGCTGCTCCGAGAGCCAGTCCATACCAAAGATCACATCAAACTCCGATAACGGTAGCACAGCTGCACTCAAACCGAAATCCCGACTTCCTATTTGCACATCCACATCGCAAGCCCTATCCGCAAGCATCACACAGCCATTCGGCAATAACACCCTTGTACTATCCACCGTCACATGACTTGGTACCCCAATGCGAGATACGAAATCCTCAGACAGAAAAGAATGCGAAGCACCCGTATCAAACAGGGCTCTCGCCAAATAATTCCGAATCAGGACAAAGCCTGCAGCACACACATCATGCACAAGCGATACATAACCAAAACCAATAGCACAGCAAGTAAACTCAATCAACTCGTACCTGTGACGACGTCACTTTGCTTAATCGCTTCCTGTTGGCCAAGTTGATAGATTCGGGGCTGTGCCTGAGATGCAGAGGAATCAACCACCGCTTTGCCCTTCTCAGCATATGACGCACCCGCCTTCTTTTCCCCTTTGGGCTGAACCATCCGACAGTCACGGGCTATATGCCCCACCCGGCCACAGTTATAGCATGTACGAGAATCCGGCCTTGATGTCGCTCCCGACACCACGGTCGTAGTCACTTATCCAGACGGCTTGGACCTCTTGCCCCCTTTCTTCTGGTAAAACGATTTGCTCGGGCGAGGTACTTGAACCTCTGGCTTTGATATAACTAAGCCCTTGTTCCCTTGCACCCGCCGCATGTCCTTCTCCAACGCACACGCAGTATCAACCAACGCCTGGAACCCTTGGCTCACTGAACTCGAAAGCAGGAATCGCAACTCATCCCGCAATCCTTCATAGAACCGATTCGTTTTCCTTTGGTCATCCGCGAAGATTGTACCCGCATACCGTCCCAACCTGGTAAACTCATGCAAGTAGACATTCACACTATCTTCCCCTTGCTTTAATCGTTGGAACTCATTTTCCATCGCAATGCGTTGCGCCGCTGGGACATGTTTCGCCAAAAATATCCGAGAGAACTCCTCAATCGACACTTGTGTTAATTGCCTGCCCGCCAAATGGTGTAGCTCAACCTCGTCCCACCACAACCGCGCCTCCCCTTCAAGTATGAAGGTGGCTAAGGTGACCTTTAGAGTTTCCTCCGCCCTGATCGCTGTCATTATCCTCTTGACACGCGGTAACCAATCTTCCGCCTGCGTTGGGGATCCCATTCCCGCAAACGTAGGAGGGCTGAAGCTCATGAATTGCTTCAACTGTCGGTCAGCTGCTCGTGGATCTACCGCCTCAATCGGCTCGGGTCTTACACCAACACGAACTGGCTCAACTGCCGGCTGCGCTTGCCCGGTCGGATGAATCATGGCAAATAGAGCCTCAGCAACTAAACGAACAGTTTCTGCAGATGGAGGAGGTGTTGGCACCTCAGCTGGTGCCGCACTCTCATCAGAGCGCTGGGGCTCAGACTGCCCAGCACCACTACGTGTCACCTATAGGTGGACAAGACACACATTAGCGAACGTATACAAGCAAAACAACACAAAAAGGAACGCGCAGATTCCTCAAACAAGATTTTGTACATTCCTTATTGGACATTCCAGAGTTCATGAACGTTACAGCAGGTCGCACAAACACGTGCTCGCCACTCCACAAAAGAATTCGACCACGAATTCGAAAGAGGAAGACCGACGAAAGCTGATACCAAAATGTAACGACCCCATCCGTTAAATGACGTATAGTAGAAGGTCCGGCCGGGGCCCCACACGATATGCCACAAACAGACGGTGAGGTCACAGGATAATACCAAACCATACGAATCCTAACTCAGAGCATTCTAGCGGAAGCTTAAGTTACAACTTTGAACTCTCAACCGGAATGCCCAATATATAAAACCACCTTTATATATATAAAACCATGGAATGTACAACAAAGGTTTTGGCCTTAAGGCCTTACAGTTCCTCTTTACATACAACATGATTTACAAACCTCGGCGCGCAGGCCGGCCATACATGAGTAAAAGAGAATGTTGGAACACCCTATTACTAATTTGGGTAAGGATCACTATGCTTGTCTTAGGATCCTAGTTGACCTAGTTGTATAGTTGAGAAGGTCAACATTAGAATGAGTCTAGGGTTTAGAACTTAGTTTTGAAGCTGCCCCCAAGACCACTCCAAGATCAAGGATGAAGAGCTAAGTCTAAAGCAATTTTCGTCGAGCTCAGGTCGACGAATCGTCGAACTCAGTTCGACGCTCTCTGAGCTCAACTTCAACAAATCGTCGAACTCCGGTCGACGATCTTCGAGCTCAGATCGTCTATCTGCTTTTAGCTAGCTTCTGCTTAGTCGTCGAACTCCCCTCGACTATCGTCTAGCTCAGTTCGACGATGCCTCCTTCAGCTGTTTCTCAGGTCGCTGAGCTCAGTTCGACGATCTTTGAGCTCAGTTCGATGATTTCTGTCTGCTTATCTCAGTTCATCTCTGAGCTCAGTTCGACGATCGTAGAGCTCAGATCGACGATTATTTGGAGAGATCAACGTCTTCAAGATTTCAAATACTGCTGATTCTTTGGAATGTTTTTGAATATTATCAGCATTTATGACAGAAGATCTCCCAGCCGTTTGGAGCAAGTTCAAGGTATCTTCAGAGAATGTTTGCTGGACTTTCCTCTAAAAGACAAGACCATTTATGGAAAACATTTATGACTGACCAACGGCTATCTTTGGACAAGGAGAATATTCAGAAAATCAATTCTATTCCTATGGTCTTTTAGATATACAGGAATACAACAACAAAAAAATAGATAGAGCTGACAGACAGAAAGAAAAAGAAAAAAAAACACACAGAAGAATACTGTTAGTAGAAGAACAAGAAAACTACAACATCAAGATCTTCTAGCTGACTAAGTGTTCTTGCATCCTCATCTTAGATCTCCAAACACATCATCTTTCAGCTGTCCTGCTGAAACCATTCTTTTCTGGAGATCAAGTTCTGAAGACCTATCACCCTTCGGCAAAGCTTCTCTGCCTGAACCTCTCTACATCTCAGGGGGAGCTTTGACATCTTCAATCCACTTGTGCTTCTCTCATTTGACTGAGAACAGAGAAGACAACTTCGACTTTCACTTTTTCTTTTCCTGCTGTAAAAGGGTTCTTGAACTCCCTTCAAAAGTTCTGTCTGGTTCTGAGAGCCTTGTCAAAACTCAGTGGTGGCAAGACACCTTATCAAAAAATCTAGCTTTGGTTTTTGAGCACCTTATCAAAAGCTCATTGGTGTCAGGACACCTGATCAACTCAGTCCTGAGTGGATTCCTACCAAGGGTGGTAGAAGAGTGGATGTACCCAGTTTTGGGGAACCACTATATTTCCTTGTGTCTTCTGGTTGTGCTTGTGTGATTTGTCTGCTGTGTGCTGTGTCCTTTTCCTTTCAGTTTTTAAGTTTCTGTTAGCACTCTACACTATAGCTTAAATAGAGTTTTAATTTTTGCTATTTTATTAATCTGTGAAAAATTATTTTAAGTAAACTCTATTCACCCCCCTCTAGAGTTGAGATAGATCTTACCCTCACTTTCAGAGAACAACCAAAACATTCGCTTAGCCTTCAAGGGCTCGCCGCAGCAGCAGCAGCAACAGTAGTAGGACTTCAGCCCATCACTTACCACTTGGCTCTCCAGCACCTGCACGGGAACAATCCACCCAACCGGTGGCAAACAATGCAACGGTCAGCATTCAGCTGACCCAATTATAACAATCCTACCCCTTTCTCGGGGCATGAGCATTCTTTCCCTGCAAAGCATGGCATCATCAAATAGCAACTATGTGCGCGCAGGCACATTCAAGCCATCACAACTATCGGCCACACGGCCCGACAGTCCGTGCACTCAGGGCACATTCTTGATGTACCGGAATACCAGGGTCAACACCACCGTCTACACGGTAATTGAGCATTTTAGTCTTTCCGACGCGCGGGCCTAAGACTCTCATTAGGCGCTCCAACAAACCTATAACCAGGCTTCCAAGTCGGACGGACCTAACGCAGGTACGGATCAGCCACCCCCCGTTGCTCAAGTCGTCGTGCCACCTCGAATACGGAAGTATCCATGGCTATTTATAGGCGCGGGTCGGTTTCACCTTTCCTGTTCGGCAATCTGCCTTTTCATCGAGTTGCAGCCCAACGGCTCAACCACTCACAAAGTGGCAACGCACGGCAACAAGAGTTGCATCCAACCCTCTTCATTTCCTGGACATCGTCCAGTACTTCCTGTCGCACCAAGCAACAGGTAGGAACAAGGCATCACAAGCCATAATCACGGAGCCTTCTCCGATATGCAAACAAGCATCACCAATCCAGACTACGTCCAGATGGGCTTCACACAGCATGCCTAGAGCCGTACTCCAATTCCGGCCTCTAACAAGGGGGACTTCACATATCTACCCCAAGGGACACCACAACCCACCGCACACTCGCGGGGAAGGGTTTTCCCTATGCAATGCAGAAAAGAAGGACTTCACATGTCCAAGAAGGGAGATCGTTACCCTTGTCGATCTCTTCGGAGCCATCGAAAACTAGCCGGTGAGAAAGAACCGTAGCAGCCTTGCCTTCACAACGCCGGCTTCGGATCACGAATCGGACCACGGAAACTCCGTCGGTGGCTTGCTCTCCTCCTCCTTCTTCCTCCACTCTCTTTCTCTCTTTCTTAAGCACAAATGAAGAATGACTTCTTCATTCTTCCCTCACGAATTAATCCAGCCAGGAAACCATCTGAGCCCTTGGATCACAAGAGAGAATCTGAACGGTCACGATCTGCCCAAAAAACCCAATTTTTGGCTGACACGGCCTGTGACACGCCCGTGTCACAGGCCGTGTACCCTTGAAGCGGCACACGCGGTATGAACCGACTGAACAACACGGGCATCGACACGCCCGTGTCGAACCTGACACGCCCGTGTCATTCTTGAGACACGCCCGTGTCTCCTGTTACACGGTACTCACCGATTTCCAAAACCAGTACACGGGTCGGAACACGGCAACTGACACGCCCGTGTCCAGCCTGACACGCCCGTGTTCAAGGCCGTGTTCACGGCCGTGTCCGGCTCTGACTCGAATAGGCCAATTTCGAAAAATAATTCGAACACGCCCTGGGACACGCCCGTGTCCCAGGCCGTGTACACCCGACACGCCCTGGGACACGCCCGTGTCCCAGGCCGTGTCAAACAGCCTACTACTCAAACTTTCAGATGAGTCTTTTTGGGGCCTTTTTGGGGTGTTACAACTTGTATCAGAGCCAGGTTCATTATCAGAGTAGTTATCCGCCGGACTTATCTATGATTAAAGACGGGACGATCAGATGTTTCATGTTAGTAATCAGGTGCGATAGGTAACGACCATTGGTCTGCTCCCTATCCTATTTGATTCCTTTCTTTGAAATATGCGGCTTAGAGAACTGAGGTCAGTCCGATCAGTGACAAAGCACGATGAAGTCCACTTCAGGTTCATGCTCCGAGCAAATGTTGAAACTGAACGGCACAAACTACCATCAGTGACACTTACTGATTGATGATCTCATTTATGTGAAAGAAGAGCATGCTCCCATCTTTGAGGAGATGCCTAAAGACATGAATCCAAAAAGTGGACGGCAGAGTACTGAAAATTATGCGGATTCATCAAACGGTTTATAAAGTTGAGCGTCTATAATTACGTCGCGAGTATTGTTGACGTGAAAATCCTTTGGAAGACTCTAGAGATATTGTATGTCAAGAGTACTGACATCAATAAATTGTATTTGCTAAAGAAGTTGGACGAGTTCAGATACAAAGATTGATCACATATTCTGAATCATGTGAACAAATTTCAAGACATCATTGACCGCCTCACTACTATAAAGATGGCCTTCGAGTATAAGGTCAATGCATTGTGGCTATTGAAGTCTCTTTCAGACTCTTGGGAGATGATTGGAGTTTTTCTGATCAACTCCTCTCGTGGTGACATCATTACTATGAAGATTGTCAAGAGTGGCATTCTAAACGAGAATGATTGAAGTAAACCACAAGGATATTGAGGCTCTTCATCACGAGTTAATGTCTTCTACATCGAGCCTCGAGGAGATGCAAAAACAAGAGTAGAAGGAAGAGTGGGAGGAGCCAAAATAGAGGAAAGTCTAAAACTCGCTGTCAGAATGTAGAGTGTCACTACTGGCACAAGAAAGGTCATATTCAGAAGTTTTGATATACTTTGAAAAATGACCAGAAGAAGAATGGTGAGTCTGTGAATAAGAAGACAAACACACACGGCAACCACTGCTTTAATAGAGGAGGATGCTATCATAATTATAGGAGATGATGTCATTGTTACACTTTCATGCAATAATATGAGTCGGATTATGGATTCATGTGCTTCTATAGACATATCTTCTACAATAGATAGTTGTTTACCACTTACACGACTCACGACTATGGAGTTCATAGAATGAGTAACGGTGACACGTCTAAACTCATTGGGATGGGATACATGCACCTGAAGACCAGTACGAGAGGTTTGCTAATTCTAAAGGATATGCGACACATACCCGACATTCACTTCAACCTTATTTTAGTTAGGAAGTTGGGCAGTGAGAGACACCTCAGTGTCTTAGGTGGAGATTTCTGGAAATTAATTAGAGGATCGACCGTAGTCACTAGAGGTTGGAGAGATACAGACCTATACTATATGGAGGGAATACCTAAAGTTGCTTATGCCAGTACTATTAGGGATGAAGTATCCATCTCCTTAGGGCATAGGAGATTGTACATATTGGCCCAAAGGGACTGAGATGTCTCTCCTAGAAGAAGATGAACACTGATCTATCTACAAATCAATTGGAGAGATGTAATCACTGCATGCCTGTAAAGCAGAATAGAGTATCATTCTAGAGCCATATTTCCAGCCGAAGATCTAAGACACTAGAGCTCATGCTTACTAATATTTGTGGACCACTTAAGGTCTAGACGAGAGGATGAGGGTCTTATTTTATGACATTCATTGATGATTTTTCGAGAAAGCGTTGGGTCTATGTTATTAAGACCAATGATATTGTTCTCGTCACTTTTTAGATATTTCATGCTGAGGTGGAGAGACAGTTTGAAAAGAAGCTAAAGTACATTAGGTCTAATAATATGGGAGAGTATATTAGTCTTTTTGATAAGTATTGTAGAGATTAATGGATCAGACATGAAAAGATTTTGCTCAAGATGCAATAGCTGAATGACATAATGGAAAGAATGAATAGAACGCTACATGGTCTGTTTTGGAATGATGTTTTGTATACAGCTATACACATCATCAATCTCTCATCCATTTCTACATTACAGGAGGATGTTTTTATATGGTATGGTATGGGAAAGACTCTTTATATAGTTATTTGAGAGTCTTTGTGTGCAACCCCGTATTCGCAGAGTAGGGTCCCCTCGGCAGATGCAGGACTAGCTTTGAGTTTTTAAGCTTTTGGAGAGTTTTGCACTCTTGGTGGCTAATTTTGGCTTGATCTTGGAAATATACTAGTAGGGGAGGAAAAATCTGCCTCCCCCAGTGGCCCCTTTGGGGGGGGGGGGGGGCGAGTGTGACAAGTTGGCCGGCACCCGCCCCGGCTTGATAGGCGTGAGGTCGGAGTGGCCTGCTCGCGCGGGCGAGAGCGGCCTGCGGCCGGGCTCTCCCCCCGGACGGCCTGCTCGCGCGGGCGAGAGCGGCCTGCGGCCGGGCTCTCGCCCCGAGCGGCCTGCTTGCGCGGGCGAGAGCGGCCTGCGGCTGGGCTCTCGTCCCAAGCGGCCTGCTCGCACGGGCGAGAGCAGCCTGCGGACAGGCTCTCGCCCCGAGCGGCCTGCGACAAGGCTCTTGCCCCGAGCAGCCTGATCGCGTGGGCGAGAGCGGCCTGCGGCCGGGCGAGAGCGGCCTGCGGCCGGGCGCTCGCCCCGAGCGACCTGCTCACGTGGGCGAGAGCGGCCTGTGGCCAGGTGGGGGGGGGGAATGGCTTAGCCTCCATTCCCACTGGACCTCTTTGGGCCGTGTTTTTACTGTTATGCCCTCGGGGGAATTACCTCTTTACCCCCCAGTGTGGATGTTTTCTATTGGCTCGAGGCCTTTTTTCCTTAGGGGTATTTTGAACATTTCGGCCCCCAGACTTGAAAAAACTATAAATAGGCCCCCTTGGGTACCTTTGGAGAGGATGAGTTTTTTGGCTTCCTCCTCCCTTGGTTTCTTCTTCTTGGTTGAGTTGAGAAAGCTCTCCAAGGTACCCGGCTTAGCCATTGGTGAGGGAGGGGAATTGCTCTTGTGATCTTCCGGGTGTGTGGCGGGACCTCCATGCTAGAGCCGAGGGTTTGTTCCTAGTTTCCCAAGTCTTTGGTCTGTGACGTTCCCCCGAGTGTAGTAGGTGTGAGGTCTTTGGATGTCGGGGTAGGACCTCCAGATGGCGTTCACGGTGGGGTTGCGCGAGGGGTTCTTCAAGATGAGCCTGACCGCCCCCCTTTCCTTCGAGGAGCTGATGGAAAGGGCAGCAGAGGAGATAGTCATAGAGGCAGCCAACCCGGGATTCGTTAAGAAGCTGGAAAAGCTAACAGAGTCGAAGTCGAAGGAGCAAGGTGGCTCAAGGCAGCAGGAAGGAAGAAGAAGAGGTGAGCAGAGAGCTCAGGAGTTCCAGGGACAGGAGGGTCCGGAACTAAGCTGGAGGCAGCAGGGAGGACCTGCCCAAGGTCCAGGAAGAGCTCTCATCCAGGGTGGGGGAACTTTAACGGGGGCCAAGGGAGGTTCAACTTCAAGAGGCAAGCTCCAAGACAGCTCCTACTCCCGCAACAAAAAGCCTTGGCAATAGGCGGAGGAGGAAGAGGCAATGGGAGAGACCGTCGAGCCCGCCGAAGGAGGGGAGAAGGAGCATTGCCATACTGCGACTTCCACCAGGTGAAGGGGCGCGCCACGGCTACCTACCCCGAGTTTCTGGAAGTGAGGGGGGCGAGAGGCCCTGACCAGCAACAGCTGCCAGTGCAGGTTGAAGAGGCTCCACCCTGAGTGGGGGAGGATGACATAAGTGAGGATTGGGTCGATGAAGGACACCGAGGAGGAATAACAATGATTCACGGTGGAGTGGGGATCGAGGCCACTCGGAAGGCGAGTCTTCATGTTATGTACCGACGGAGCGTCGCTTCTGTTGGAACCTTAGTTTGGATTTGGGCAAGGAATACTATTAGGATGTTTAGATTGACCCAAAATGTATAGTTATGGGTCATAGGTTTGCTTCCAGGCTTGCCTCAAAAGAACCCAACAGAATTGCTGAAAGAATTCCAGAGAAAATGCAGTTTGTCAAAGACAGAAAATCAGTTCGACGGTAGTCGAACTCAGCTCGACGAACGTCGAACTCATGTCGACGAAACTCAGAGTTCAAACTCTGAGTTGAGCTCGACGAACTCCGAGCTCCGGTCGGCGATCGCTGAACTCAAAGCCAGAATCTCAGCTCAACGCAAAGACTATTCAGGTCGACGATCTCTGAGCTGAGGTCGACGAATAGCAGATTGAGGTCGACGAAGTCTGTGCAGTCTTACAGACAGATTCTGATAGTTGGCAGATTTTATTAAGGCATTTAATATCTCTCAGAGTTAATGCTTTTAGCCGTTCAACAGCAGCAGTTAATGTGATTAATTCTCAGGGATCTTTCTCTCTCTCGGGAATGCCTCAGCCGTTTCAAGATAGAATTAATTCAAACATTTGAATTACGGCCAGGGGGAATATATACGGTTTTGGAAGTTTGTAGGACATGGATAATATAGAGAGAACAGAGATCTTCATCTAGAGAACAATATCAAGTCACAGTGTTCTTCATCATCAACTCCAGGCTTTCAAGAGAAACAAATCTATATCAGTTTAGAAAGTTTGCTGGAGAGCAACATCAATTTTAAGGCCTACACCCTGAAACAAAGATTCCACTCCTGAACCATCCATATCTCAGGGGGAGCTTTGACATCATCAAATCCACTAGTCTTCTCTCATATTCTTGAATAGAGAAGAACACCATGACTTTCTCTCTCACCCCCACTGTAAAGGGTTGTCATCTCCCTTTAAAAGTGATTCCTTGTTGCAAGTCTCCTAACCAAAAGACTTGAGGTTTGGTTTTTGAGCACCTGATCAAAAGCTCATTGGTGACAGTCACCTGATCAAAAACCTGAGTGGATTCCTACCAGGGTGGTAGAAGAGTGGATGTACCCAGGTTGGGGAACCACTATAAAATCCTTGTGTCGTCTGTGTTGTTTGCTCTATTTCTTTATCTTTGTGATGTGAATTTTTACATTAACTCTAGTTTAGAAGAAAGTTAAGATATATCCCCTCACTTTCAGCTTCGACATCCCAGACCCCGCCCCCGGAAGAGAAGATCACCTTCTCGGTGAAGGAGTTGCCGGACCATAAAGATCCGTTCTACGATGCGCTGGTCATCAAGACGTCCATCGAGGGCTACACCGTCTCCCGGATCTTGGTTGACAACGGAAGCTCCGTCAACCTCATTTTCAAGAAAGCATTTGACGAAATGAAGGTGGAGCCAAGGAGGGTGTTGGCCTCAGACAGACCCCTGTTCGGATTTTCAGGGGAGAGAAAGGAGGTTGAAGGTGGAGTAGGACTCCAAGTGAAATTGGGAGGGGCTTCAAGGAACTGTTGGTTCGTCATAGTTGACGCTCCGAGCAGCTACAACACCATCTTCGGAAGGCCCCTCATATGCGCCTTTCGCTGCGTACCATCTTCGTTCCATCAGTGCCTCAAGTTCAGCTCCGGAGGGATCCAGGTCAGAGTCAAGGGAGACTCCATGATGGCAAGGCAGTGCTACGTCACGACTGTTAACACCATCTCTTGGTTGACCAAGGCGGAAGAGATGGAGAAGATCATGGAGAGCCTGAGCCAGATGAAGGGATCCAAGGAGAAGGATATTGGCCCTCATGTCAAGGCCCCCTGAACAAGCCTTGCCTCGGCAGAGTCTTGTATTTTTTCTTATGATGTAATGAGTTCAGCCCCCGACCAGTTGAGTCGGGGGGGGGGGAGGGGTCATGTAACCCATCATGTTTTCCCCTTTGGAGGATGTTGGATTTGGTAAGGTTTGGTTGAGATACTTAGTTCCCCCCAAGAGAACCTCCTAATGTCAGGCTCTCACTGGCTGGATGGGTTGAGGATACCTTGAGGAAGCCATGTTCCTTTGCTCCGATGACGGTCCCGCTGTCAGGCTCTCACTAGCTGGTAGGGAAGACGAACCTCTCGTGGAAGTCCAAGTTCCCTTGCTCCGATGACGGTCCCGCTGTTAGGCTCTCACTAGCTGGCAAGGCAGACATACCTCTCGTGGAAGCCCAAGTTCCCTTGTTCCGATGACGGTCCCGCTGTCAGGCTCTCGCTAGCTGATAGGGCAAGCGTACCTCTCGTGGAAGCCTAAGTTCCCTTGCTCCGATGACGGTCCCTATAACACCCCTATCCGTTGGATAGCATATAGCAGTAGGTCCGGCCGGGGCCCGACGTCATATACTACGGATAGACCGGTTGGTTACGCGTTGAAACCATTCAACCAATTGCACGCCCTACACAACACATAGCGGAAGCAATAAAATTAAGTTGCACAATTAAGAACCCTGCCAACAGCATGAATGCCCACTACAATAACCCCCGCAGGAATGTTCCAATACACAGAAAATAGAAATGGCCTTAAGGCATTACATAGTTTGCTTGATATAACAGTGTTTTCATAAATCGAATCGCAGGCTGGCCACACATGGTCACAATGAAACACTCAAAATTAGGCCTTCGAGGGTCGGCTCAGTAACTTGGGATTTAGCCCGCTATTTTCCGCTCGGCTCCGCAGCACCTGCAAGCACAAACCACCGCCCGGTGGCAAACAAAAGCAACGGTCAGCTATGCTGACCAAATTATAATGATCCCGCCCCAAAATCAGGGCGACGATGCTCTTTCCCTGCACTTTATTAGTATAGGCAATTTATTAGTGTAAACACACATCATCACAGGCGTAGGATCGCACAGCCACACACCTCGTGCACACAGGGCACATTCACGGCGAACCGGCCAACGTCACGTAAATTCAAGCCATAGACGTTCTCGTTCCACCACCGCCACTTGGACGGCCAACCATATGAGCATTTTGTCTTCTTGGCCTTGGTCACGATAATTTAAGCCATAGACCGCCGAAGACTCTCATCCATGCCAACGGTCCAACCGAACGACATAGATCGGGTACGGTTCCACCTGACCCATGCTCATATCGCAACGGCAATTTAAGCCATATGCGCAGGTCAAGACTCACCGAGTCCCGTTTCCGCCACAACAATCACATAACCCGGTTATGTTCATGTTGGCTCCCCGGCCATCGTGTTAGCAAAACTCGCTTTTGCCCAGTTTTCCGGGTGCACTTTGGAGTTAATCTCCAAGGCTCCCTATTGCAATCTACCACGTAGAAAACCCGAAAAACGCCCGAACACCCGGAGTCTTCCCCGGTTCATAAGCAATGCAACATCACCGATCCGGCTCTACTTGTCCGGATAGGCTTCACACACAATGCATATGTTCGTTTTCGCATACGGACTCTATACAAGGGGGACTTTACATATCTACCCCAAGGAACGCTCCAACTCTTCGCTCACTCGCGAGAGAGGGCTTCCTATGCAAAGGGAAAAAGGGTTTCACATACCCAAGGATGAGAAATCGTTACCCTTGCGTTCTTCCGCGGCGCCATGAAAAACTATGCGGTTGGAAAGCACCGCAACGGCGTCACCTCCGTGGATCTGGACTCGGATCGCGATTCAGAGCTCCGACGCTCCACCGGCGGCCGGATCTTGGTCTCCAACCTCTCACCTTGCTCTCCCCTCTCTAGGATTTAGAAAGAGAATGGAAAAAGAGAATGAGGGTTTTGAAACCCTTATCCCGGCTAAAACCACCCAGGAGATGCCCCCCCCCCACCGTCGGTTCCAAAGCCAATGAAATGAACGGCCACGATTAGGCCTCAAATTAGAAAATCTGGGCCGAACACGGGTTACAACACGGCCGTGTGCCTGGCCATATCACCCATTCGCCTTCTCGACCGACTCGAAAACCAGCACACGGCATTCGATACGGCCTCCGACACGCCCGTGTCACATGTGACACGCCCGTGTCGAGACCCGTGTCACGCCCCCGTGTGCAATCGGCCAGCTTTCCCAACCCGAGAAGGACACGGCCTGCGACACGGCACCCGACACGCCCGTGTCGCATGTGATACGCCCGTGTCAGGGCCCGTGTCATGGCCCGTGTGCCTGACTCAGAAAACTGCCCAAAGTGACACGCCCTGAGACACGCCCTGGGACACGCCTGTGTCCCAGGCCGTGTGCCTCAACTCGACGATCTCCGATCGTCAAAACGTCAACCACATGACCCGTGGCCGAACACGCCTGTGTCACGCCCGTGACACGCCCGTGTCACGCCCGTGATACGCCCGTGTCACGCCCGTGACACCTGCTCCAAAATTCAGACTGGGCTTAAAACATCACCCGTCCCTCTTTTGAGTTTCGGGGTGTTACAACTCTCTCCCCCTTAAAAGAATTTCGCCCACAAAATTTACTAAAGGAAAACCATAGGAACTTAAAACTTTTAACGGTACCTGAGCGGAATAACTCCGGGTACTCCTCCAGCATGGTTTGCTCCCTTTCTCAAGAGAGCTCCTCCCGACCGCAATTATCCCACCGGACCTTAACCATCCGGATCTCCTTGTTACGGAGCCTCTTGACCTCTGCGTCTTCAATACAAACGGGCTTGACCTTAGTCGTCACCCCTTCGCCCACCGGTACTTGATCCACTGCGATCACTAGCGAAGGCTCTTGCACTGCCTTCCGCAACACAGAGATGTGGAACACATCGTATAGCCCACTCAACTCCACCGATAGCTTCAAATTATATGCGGCTTCGCCGACTCGCTCCAGAACCTCAAAAGGTCCAAGGTATCTTGGGCTCAGCTTCTTCAAGCATCTCACCCGCGAAACCCCCTTGAACGGCTTCACTTTCAAGTATACCCGCCTACCGCGAACTCCACGTTCTGGTGCTTGACATTGTAATACTTCGCTTGCCTGTCCTGAGCGATCAACAAGCGCTCCCGAATGATCCACACCAATGAGGTAGCACTCTCCACCTCCTGCTTCTTGTACAACCTTGCCTCACCAGTTTCTAACCAAGACAACGGCGTGCGACATTTTCTACCATATAGGGCCTCAAAGGGCGCCATTAGGATACTCGCCTGGTAGCTGTTGTTGTACGCTAACTACACTAAATACAGGTGGTCCTCCCAATGCTTCCTGAAGTCTAGAACACACATGCGGAGCATGTCCTCCATCATTCTATTGAATCTCTCGGTCTGCCCATCCGTCTGCGGATGGAAGGCTGTGCTGAACTTCAACTTTATCCCCAGCATCTGCTGCACCAACCTCCAATCATTGGACTTGAAACACCCATCGCGATCACTCACAATGCTGCGAAGCACACCATGCAGTCTATCTATATTGTCCACATAAAGCTTTGCCAACTTCTCCACTGAGTCGTCTTTCCTATGCGGGATGAAATGCGACACTTTAGTTAACCGATCTACGATCACCCAGATGGCGTCGTTCCCCTTCTGCGACCTTGACAACCCATGCACAAAGTCCATAGATATGTCGTCGAACTTCCACTCCGGTATAGGCAAGGACTTCAGAAATCCTCCCGGCTTTTGGCACTCCGCCTTCACCAAGGCGCGCGTTTGGCACTTAGCCACAAACAACGCTACGTCTTTCTTTAGCCCCGGCCACCAAAACAGCTTCTTGAGATCACGGTACATCTTTGTGCTCCCTGGGTGGATCGAGTACTTGGTATGATGAGCCTCGTACATCAACTCCGCCCGTAGGTTACTCCCGCTTGGGACGCACAACCGATGATCCTTCCTTAACAACCCATCTTCCACTGAAAACTGGGAATTTGACCCATCCAACGCTGCCTCCATAAGCTCCTTCATGGAGTCATCTAACTCCAATGCCTGCCGAACCCGATCAGCCAGGTCATACTGGACCTCTGTCCAGTTCAACATTGCTTTGGCGCTCGTCTGCTTGTCAACGCAACAGATCTCAAGCTCCTCCAACTCCCGTATCAGCCGCTCATCATGCACCGACAACCAGTTGGCTTGGGCGGGAGCCCTGCGACTCAACGCATCAGCAACCGCATTGCCCTTCCCGGGTACATAATGAATCTTGAAGGTGTAGTCCCCCATGAACTCCATCCACCTCCTCTGCCTCATGTTAAGATCCTTCTGATCCAATAGGTACTTCAGGCCCTTGTGATCGGTATATATATCGACCCTTACGCCGTATAGGTAGTGCCTCCACAGCTTAAGTGCAAATATCACGGCCGCCAACTCCAAGTCGTGGACCGGATAGTTCCTTTCGTGCAATTTCAGCTGACGCAATCCATAAGCTATCACACTCCCATGCTGCAAGAGCACACAGCCCAAACCACTACCCGAGGCGTCACTATAAACCTCGAAGCCCTCGACCCCACTCGGCGAACTAAGCACTAGCGCCGTGGTCAACCGTCTCTTCAGCTCCTCAAAATCTTGCACGCACTCCTGCGTCCACAAGAATCTCTGATCTTTCCTTATCAACTTCGTGAGAGGTAGCGTTATCCGCGAGAAGTTCTCTACGAAGCGCCTGTAATATCCGGCAAGCCCGAGAAAACAACGGACTTCCGCGATAGAAGACAATGTAGACCACTCCTGTATCGCAACGATCTTTGCCGGATCCACCGCTATACCTTCCCCACTAACAATGTGACCAAGGAACGCTACTGAGGGTAGCCAGAACTCGCACTTGGAGAATTTTGCATATAGCTCATTCCTCATCAAAGTCTCCAACACCAGATGCAAGTGCTTGAAGTGATCTTCTTCGCACTGCGAGTACACCAATATATCATCAATAAATACGATCACAAAGCGGTCCAGGAAATCTCGGAATGTCCTGTTCATCAAGTCCATAAACACTGATGGCGCATTCGTCAGTCCAAACGGCATGACCGTGAACTCGAAATGCCCATACCTTGTGCTGAACGCCGTCTTCGGGATATCGCATTCCCTTATCCTCAACTGATAGTACCCCGACTTCAAGTCCAACTTAGAATATACCGGCGATTCGACCAACTGATCGAACAGATCACCAATCCTCGGGATCGGGTACTTGTTCTTCTCCGTCAGCTTGTTCAACTCTCTGTAGTCGATACACAACCGCATACTCCCGTCCTTCTTCTTAACGAAGAGGACCGGTGCGGTCCAATGCAATGAGCTTGGACGCACATAACCTTGCTCCATCAGCTCCTCTAGCTTAACTTTCAACTCTGCCATCTCCTTAGGCGCCAACCTATACAGAGCACGTGACACCGGTTTGGCCCCCGGTACGAGCTCGATGGTGAAATCAATCCCTCGCTGCGGTGGGGCCCCGGGAAGACTATCCGGGAACACATCAGGGTATTCACAAACCACGGGGATGCTATCCAACGTGGACTTTGCCTCCACAGCCCCCACTATTGCGAAGAACAGCTCTGCACCAGCACGAACTGCCTTTACCACTTGAAGAGTAGACATCAGCGTCTTGCTCGACCCCTTGAGTCCCTCGAATGATGTCCCCCGCCCAACACCCAGCTTGACCTCCTTCCGGTCACAGTCAATCCAAGATTTCTGCTCCGAAAGCCAATCCATCCCAAAGATAACGTCGAACTCTACTAGCGGCAGCAATGACGCTAGCAAGTCAAACTCTTGGCTTCCTATGTGAACCTTAACGGCGCACACTCTGTCCGCACGCATCGAGCACCCATTCGGTAGCAGCACATCCAACTTGTCCTTCTCCATCGAAGAAGGGACTCCGATGCGCGATATAAAATTTTCGGACAAGAAGGAGTGTGAAGCTCCCATATCGAACAGTGCCTGTGCCGGACTATCGCTAATCAAAACAAAGCCTATGCAAACCATATTAGGCTAACAAGCAATAAACAACAGTATCTAAGTTAACTTGCTATAAATTAACTCGTACCTGTCACCACATCCGCTTGTTTAATGGCCTCTTGCTGCCCCAAGTTGTAGACTTTAGGCTGAGTCGGAGCATAATGAGACGCGGTTGACTCCACCGCCTTGCCCTTCTCTTCGTAAGTAGCTCCTTGCTTTCTCTCGGACTTTGGGCGTCCGCTCCAACAATCGCGGGCAAAGTGCCCCGTCTTTCCACACGTGAAACACGCGCCCGGGGTTCGATTGTTAGTTGTCCCCGAGGCACCTGTAGAAGGAGCTGGACCTGACGTCCTAGTCTTCTTGTAGAATCTTCGATAGCCCGACTTCGACGTAGTCGGCGCTTTGAACTCCGATTTCCTCCCGCCAGATTCCTTCTTAGCTTGCACATTTCTCATGTCCTTCTCCAAGGACCGGGCTGAGTTGACCAAGGTTAGGAAACCCTGCGCCATGGGCCCCGACAGTAGCAACCTTAGCTCATCTCTTAACCCTTCATAGAAGCGGTTAGTCTTTCGCTCCTCGTCGGCAAAGATAGCACTAGCATATCTCCCAAACCGAGTAAACTCGTAGAGGTACTCGTCTACAGTGCTATCTCCTTGCACCAATTTTTGGAACTCATTCTCCAATGTGATCCTCTGCGCTGAGGGGAGGTATCGAGCCATGAACAATCTTGCAAACTCCGCCATAGGAACTTCGGCCAACGGCCTTCCCCTCAACTGGTGTAACTCTAGGCCTTCCCACCATAACCTTGCGTCCCCATCCAAAAAGAGCGTCGCTATCGTGGTCTTCTGCCACTCTTCCGTTTCTGTCGCTGTCATCACCCTATTGACTCTTGAGAGCCAATCTTCAGTCTGGGTCGGGGTTCCCGTTCCCGAGAACACCGATGGATGGAAGCCCATCACATGCTTAAGCTGTCTCTCAGTTGCTCTCCGAGGCAACTCCGGCTCCACCGCCACCTGCTCAACACTTCTAGGCTCCGCCGCTTGGAGCGGCACTTGCTCCTCCGCAGGAGCAGGCTGCTGCACCTGTCTTGCAGGTTGCGCATTAATCATCGCCATGACAGCTTCTGCCACCAACCTAATGGTCTCGGCAGACGGAGGTGTTGCAGGCGCTTCACTTGGCGCACTGCTTGCCTCAGAACCTGGCCGTTCTGACGGCCCAGCACCACTTCTGGTCACCTATAAACGTGCAAAACACCGATAAGCGACCAAATACTATTGCAAACAGCAATTATAGGAACACATAGGTTCCTCAAACATGTGTATTTTCATTCCTAAGTGGACATTCATGGGTTCTTTTCATGTTATAACGATGACGCACGCACATGTGCTCACCACCCTTTAAAGTGAATTCGTCCACGAATTCATTTAAGTTTGACCGAAACCAGTAGTCTGATACCAATTTGTAACACCCCTATCCGTCGGATAGCATATAACAGTAGGTCCGGCCGGGGCCCGACGCCATATACTACGGACAGACCGGTTGGTTACGCGTTGAAACCATTCAACCAATTGCACGCCCTACACAACACCTAGCGGAAGCAATAAAATTAAGTTGCACAATTAAGAACCCTGCCAACAGCATGAATGTCCACTACAATAACCCCCGCAGGAATGTTCCAATACACAGAAAATAGAAATGGCCTTAAGGCCTTACATAGTTTGCTTGATATAACAGTGTTTTCATACATCGGCTCGCAGGCCGGCCACACATGGTCACAATGAAACACTCAAAATTAGGCCTTCAAGGGCCGGCTCAGCAACTTGGGCTTTAGCCCGCTATTTTTCGCTCGGCTCCGCAGAACCTGCAAGCATAAACCACCGCCCGGTGGCAAATAAAAGCAACGGTCAGCTATGCTGACCAAATTATAACGATCCCGCCCCAAAATCAGGGCGGCGATGCTCTTTCCCTGCACTTTATTAGTATAGACAATTTATTAGTGTAAACACACATCATCACTGGCGTAGGCTCGCACGGCCACACACCTTGTGCACACAGGGCACATTCACGGCGAACCGGCCAACGTCACGTAAATTCAAGCCATAGACGTTCCCGTTCCACCACCGCCCCTTGGACGGCCAACCATACGAGCATTTTGTCTTCTTGGCCTTGGTCACGACAATTTAAGCCATAGACCGCCGAAGTCTCTCATCCATGCCAATGGTCCCACCGAACGACATAGATCGGGTACGGTTCCGCCTCACCCGTGCTCATATCTCAACGGCAATTTAAGCCATATGCGCAGGTAAAGACTCACCGAGTCCCGTTTCCGCCACAACAATCACATAACCCGGTTATGTTCACGTTGGCTCCCCAGCCATCGTGTTGGCAAAACTCGCTTTTGCCCAGTTTTTCGGGTGCACCTTGGAGTTAATCTCCAAGGCTCCCTATTGCAATCTACCACGTAGAAAACCCGAAAAACGCTCAAACACCCGGAGTCTTCCCCGGTTCATAAGCAATGCAACATCACCGATCCAGCTCTACTTGTCCGGATAGGCTTCACACACAATGTCTATGTCCGTTTTCGCATACGGACTCTATACAAGGGGGACTTTACATATCTACCCCAAGGAACGCTCCAACTCTTCGCTCACTCGCAAGAGAGGGCTTCCTCTGCAAAGGGAAAAAGGGCTTCACATGCCCAAGGATGAGAAATCGTTACCCTTGCGTTCTTCCGCGGCGCCATGAAAAACTATGTGGTTGGAAAGCACCGCAACGACGTCACCTCTGCGGATCTGGACTCAGATCGCGATTCGGAGCTCCGACGCTCCACCGGTGGCCGGATCTTGGTCTCCAACCTCTCACCTTGCTCTCCCCTCTCTCTAGAATTTAGAAAGAGAATGGAAAAAGAGAATGAGGGTTTTGAAACCCTTATCCCGGCTAAAACCACCCAGGAGATGCCCCCCACCGTCGGATCCAAAGCCAAGGAAATGAACGGCCACGATTAGGCCTCAAATTAGAAAATCTGGGCCGAACATGGGTTGTAACACGGCCGTGTGCCTGGCTGTGTCACCCATTCGCCGTCTCGACCGACTCGAAAACCAGCACACGGCATTCGACACGGCCTCCGACACGCCCGTGTCACATGTGACACGCCCGTGTCGAGACCCGTGTCACGCCCCCGTGTGCAATCGGCCAGCTTTCCCAACCCGAGAAGGACACGGCCTGCGACACGGCACCCGACACGCCCGTGTCGCATGTGACACGCCCGTGTCAGGGCCCGAGTCATGGCCCGTGTGCCTGACTCAAAAAACTGCCCAAAGTGACACGCCCTGGGACACGCCCGTGTCTCAGTCCGTGTGCCTCAACTCGACAATCTCCGATCGTCAAAACGTCGACCACATGACTCGTGGCCGAACACGCCTGTGTCACTCCCGTGACACGGGTATCACGTCCATGACACGCCCGTGTCACGCCTGTGACACCTGCTCCAAAATTCAGACTGGGCTTAAAACATCACCCGTCCCTCTTTTGAGTTTCGAGGTGTTACAGTCCCGCTGTTAGGCTCTCACTAGCTCGCAGGGCAGGTGTACCTCTCGTGGAAGCCCAAGTTCCTTTGCTCCGATGACGGTCCCGTTGTCAGGCTCTCACTAGCTGGCAGGGCAGGCGTACCTCTCGTGGAAGCCCAAGTTCTTTTGCTCCGATGATGGTCCCGCTATCAGGCTCTTACTAGCTGGCAAGGCAGACGTACCTCTCGTAGAAGCCCAAGTTCCCTTGCTCCGATGACAGTCCCGTTGTCAGGCTCTCACTAGCTGGTAGGGCATACATACCTCTCGTGGAAGTCCAAGTCCCCTTGCTCCGATGACAGTCCCGCTGTCAGGCTCTCACTAGCTGGCAGGGCAGGCGTACCTCTCGTGAAAGCCCAAGTTCCCTTGTTTTGATGACAGTCCCGCTGTCAGGCTCTCACTAGCTGGCAGGGCAGACGTACCTCTCGTGGAAGCCCAAGTTCCCTTGTTCCGATGACGGTCCCGTTGTCAGGCTCTCACTAGCTGGCAGGGCAGGCGTACCTCTCGTGGAAGCCCAAGATCCTTTGCTCAGATGATGGTCCCGCTGTCAGGCTCTCACTAGCTGGCAAGACAGGCGTACCTCTCGTGGATGCCCAAGTATTTTCACCCCGAGGCTATCTCGTCATCCAGGCTCCCATTAGCTGGCATGACAGGTTGATCCCTCATGAGGCTAAGTATTTTCACCCTGAGGCTGTCCTGTCACCCAGGCTCCTATTAGCTGACATGACAGGTAGACCCCTCGGGAGGCTAAGTATTTTCACCCCGAGGCTTTCTCGTCACCCAGGCTTTCTCGTCACCCAGGCTTCTATTAGCTGGTATGACAGGTTGACCCCTCGGGAGGCTAAGTATTTTTACCCCGAGGCTGTCTCGTCACTCAGACTCCCATTAGCTGGCATGACGGGTTAACCCCTCGAGAGGCTAAGTATTTTTACCCCGAGGCTATCTCGTCACCCAGGCTCCCATTAGCTGGCATGACAGGTTGACCCCTCGAAAGGCTAAGTATTTTCACCCCGAGGCTGTCTCGTCACCCAGGCTCCCATTGGCTGGCGTGACAGGTTGAACTCTCGGAAAGGCCTTGTAATCTTTCAAACCGTGAGAAAATACCACTCAACGAATACTTCGGGTTGGATGTTTCTTTCCGAGCTTGTGACAACCTTGAAAAGAGCAGGGATTGTGTACAACCCCGTATTCGCAGAGTAGGGTCCCCTCGGCAGACGCAGGACCAGCTTTGAGTTTTTAATCTTTTGGAGAGTTTTGCACTCTTAGTGGCCAATTTTGGCTTGGCCTTGGAAATATACTAGTAGGGGGAGGAAAAATCTGTCTCCCCCTAGTGACCCCTTTTTGGGGGGCGGGTGCGACAAGTTGGCCGACACCCACCCCGGCTTGATAAGCGTGAGGTCGAAGCGGCCTACTCGCGCGGCCTGTGGCTGGGCTCTCGCCCCGGGCGGCCTGCTCGCGCGGGCGAGAGCGGTCTGCGACCGGGCTCTCTCCCCCGGCGGCCTGCTCGCGCGGGCGAGAGCGGCTTGTGGTCGGGCTCTTGCCCCGGGCGGCCTGCTCGCGCGGGCGAGAGCTGCCTGCGACCGGGCTCTCGCCCCGAGCGACCTACTCCCGCGGGCGAGAGCGGCCTGCGACCAGGTGGGGGGGGGAATGGCTTAGCCTCCATTCCCCCTGGACCTCTTTGAACCATATTTTTACCTGTTATGCCCTCGGGGGGAATTACCTCTTTACCCCCCGGTGTGGATGTTTTCTATTGACTCGAGACCTTTTTGCCTTAGGGGTATTTTGGACATTTCGGCCCCCAGGATTGGAAAAACTATAAATTGTAACACCCCTATCCGTCGCATAGCATATAGCAGTAGGTCCGGCCGGGGCCCGATGCCATATACTACGGACAGACCGGTTCGTTACGCGTTGAAACCATACAACCAATCACCAACGTCCTACACAGAGTCATTCTAGCGGAAGCAAATTATTAAGTTGCACAAATTCAAGAACCCTGCCAAGCAGGAATGTCCACTACAGAAGTAACAATAGGAATGAAAATACAAAAGTACCGACCTTATGTAAGACCCCAACCTCGGAGATGATCGCGGGGCGATCAAACGGCTCTTTTGGAGATCTGAACAGGGGCACACGGCCAGGCACACGGCCGTGTGCCAACCCGTGTTCAGGGATTTATTTGTGTTTTGTGCTGTCTCGAGTCAGAGAGGTACACGGCCTGAGACACACGGCCGTGTCTCAAGCCGTGTGTAGGGCACACGGCCTCGAACACAGCCGTGTTCGAAGCCGTGTTCTGGAAGCCCGACGATCGTCTTGAAGCTCCAGGTAACACGGCCCGTGGCACACGGCCGTGTCAGGAGCCGTGTCGATCGGCGAATGAGCTACACGGCCAGACACATGGCCGTGTGTCAAGCCGTGTTCGGCCCAGTTTTTGGGATTTTGGATCTAATCTCGGCCGTTCGTTCCCTTGGATCTGGATCCGACGGTGGGGGCTGCTCCTGGGGAGTTATTAGCCGGGATTAGGGCTTTGAATCCTCACTTTTCTTTGGTCCACTCTCTCTCTAAGTGTTTAGAGAGAAGGGAGAGCAAGAGGAAGGAGGAGCCCAAGATCCGGCCGCCGGAGGAGTTGTGAAGCACCGATTCGCGATCCGAGTCCGGATCCTCGAAGGCAAGGGCGAGGCGAAGCTTTCCATCCGACTACATCTTCATGGCACCGCGGAAAAATGCGAGGGTAACGATCCTCTTCATAGGGCATGTGTAGTCGCCCTTCTTTCTATGCATAGGGAAATCCCCCTCTCGCGAGTGAGCGTTGAGGCGCGGAACCCCTTCGGGTAGATATGTAAAGTCCCCGTTGTTAGAGCCCGGAATCGGAGTACGGGTGTAGGCATTGTGTGTGAAGCCTATTCGGGTTTAACCCGGATCGGTGATGTTGCATTGCATGGCCGGAGAAGACTCCGCGCCGTTGGATTTAGTTTTCCGAAAATTCTACGCGGTAGATTGCATACAGGGATCCTTGGGGGTTAACCTCGAGGCGCACCCGGAAAGCTTGGGCGGAATCGCATTGCCGCCGCGATGTTGCCTTGGAGGGCAAATCGGTACATAACGGGGTTATGTGCGTGTTTTGATCGATTGTGGGAATGAGGAGAAACTTGGCCCGCACCGATGGCTAAATGGCCGTGGTGAAGTGAGCAACGGGCGGGTGGAACTCTACCCATTCCAAGTGGTCTCGGTAGAAGCGACCTAAAGTACATGGGACTTCCCGGGGGGCTGGAAACGAGCCTAGGCTTCGGCTGAAAGGGCTAAATGCTCACGTGTGTTGCCATCCGAGGGATGGTGGTGGAATCGCGGTGTCGGACTGGGTCCGGACCGGGTTCACCGATTAGTGCCCTGAGAGCACGGAGTGTGCGGCCGTGCGTGCCGACACTTGTGGCGAATAGAATACTCTATAGAATTGCTATGATAGTTTTATATGTAGGGAAGGAGCACCGCCGTCCCGAGAAACGGGACGGGGTCGTTATAATTTGGTCAGCTCTTGCTGACCGTTGCCCTTTTGTATTGCCACCTCTTGGGTGGGTTGTTTCTACAGGTGCTGCTGCGGAGCCAAGCGGCAAATAGAGGGCTAAAGCCCAAGTTGCAGCGCCAGCCCTCGAAGGCGTAGTTATTAGCTTTTTCTTATTCATGTATGGCCGGCCTGCGTGCCGATGTATGAAAGACGCTATTTTGTTAAGCGAACATTTTTGTAAGGCCTTAAGGCCGTGAACTCTTTGTGTATGTACTCATTCCTGGGTTATAGTGGACAATCATGCTCTGTGGCAGGGTTCTTATCTTTTTGCAACTTAATTAAATTGCTTCCGCTAGGTGTTGTGTAGGACGCTCTGATTGGTTGTGTGGTTTCAACGCGTAACCAACCGGTCTGTCCGTAGTATATGGCGTCGGGCCCCGGCCGGACCTATTGCTATATGCTATGTGACGGATAGGGGTGTTACAAATTGGTATCAGACTTCTGGTTTCGGTCAAGCTTAAATGAATTCGTGGACGAATTCACTTTAAGGGGTGGTGAGCACATTGTGTGCGTCATCGTTATAATATGAAAAGAACCCATGAATGTCCACTTAGGAATGAAAATACACATGATTGAGGAACCTGCGTGTTCCTATAATTGCTGTTTGCAGTAATTTTTGGGTCGCTTATCGGTGTTTTGCACGATTTTAGGTGACCAGAAGTGGCGCTGGGCCGTCTGAACGGCCAGGTTCTGAGGCGAGCAGTGCGCCAAGCGATGCGCCTGCAACACCTTTGTCTGCTGAGACCATTAGGTTGGTGGCAGAAGTGGTCATGGCAATGATAAATGCGCAGCCTGCAAGGCAGGTGCAGCAGCCTGCTCCTGCTGTGGAACAGGTACCGCTTCAGGCGGCAGAGCGAAGGAGGGTTGAGCAAGTTGTGGTGGAACCAGAGTTGCCTAGGAGAGCAACTGAAAGACAACTGAAGCACGTCATGGGCTTTCACCCACCAGTGTTCACGGGGGCAGAAACCCCGACCCAAGCAGAGGATTGGCTCTCAAGGGTCAACAGGGTGATGACTGCGACGCAAACTGAAGAGTGGCAGAAGACCACTATAGCGACGTTCCTTTTGGATGGGGACGCAAGACTGTGGTGGGAGGGCCTAGAGCTGCATCAGTTGAGGGGAAGGCCATTGGCCGAAGTCCCGATGGAGGAGTTTGCGAGACTATTTATGGCTCGATACCTCCCCTCGGCGCAGAGGATTGCGCTAGAGAGCGAATTCCAGAAGTTGGTGTAGGGTGATTGCACCGTTGATGAATACCTCCACGAGTTTACTCGGCTGGGGAGATATGCCGGCGCTACCTTCGCAGACGAGGAGCGCAAGACGAGCCGCTTTTATGAAGGGCTAAGGGATGATTTGAGGTTGCTGCTGTCGGGGCCCAAGACGCAGGGTTTCATGACCCTGGTCAGTTCGGCCCGGTCCTTGGAGAAGGATATGAGAAACGTGCAAGCAAAGAAAGAAAGGGAATCCGGTGGCAAGAAATCAGAGTTCAAGGCGCCGACTACATCGAAGTCGAGCTACCGTAAATTCTTCAAGAAGGCTAAGACATTGGGTCCAGCTTCTTCTGCAGGTGCCTCGGGGGCAACTACCCATCGGACCCCGGGCGCTTGCTTCACGTGTGGAAAGCCGGGGCACTTTGCCCGTGACTGCTGGAGTGGACGAGCGAAGTCCGAAAGGAAGCAAGGAGCCACCTACGAGGAAAAGGGCAAAGCGGTGGAGTCGACCGCGTCCCACTACGCTCCGACTCAGCCTAGAGTCTACAACTTGGGCCAGCAGGAGGCCATCAAGCAAGCGGATGTGGTGACAGGTATGAGTTAATTTATGCAAGTTGACTTGAGAATACTATTACCTATTGCTTGTTAAGCTAATGTCTTTTGCTTAGGCTTTGTGTTGATTAGCGATTGTCCGGCACGAGCACTATTCGACACTGGTGCTTCGCATTCTTTCTTGTCCGAACAGTTTATATCGCGCATCGGAGTCCCTTCTTCGATGGCAAAGGACAAGCTAGATGTGTTGCTACCAAACGGGTGCTCGATGCGTGCGGACAGGGTGTGCGCCGTGAAGGTTCGCATAGGGAGCCAAGAGTTCGACTTGCTAGCGTCATTATTGCCGTTGGTAGAGTTCGATGTTATCTTTGGAATGGATTGGCTGTCAGAGCAGAAGGCTTGGATCGATTGCGACCGTAAGGAGGTCAAGCTGGGTGTAGGGCGGGAGACTACTTTCGAGGGGCTTAAGGGGTCGAGCAAGACATTAATGTCTGCTCTTCAGGTGGTGAAGGCGGTTCGTGCTGGTGCAGAGCTGTTCTTTGCGATAGTGGGGGCTGTGGAGCCAAAGTCCCCGTTGGATAACATCCCCGTGGTTTGCGAATACCCCGATGTGTTCCCGGATAGCCTTCCCGGAGCCCCACCGCAGCGAGAGATTGATTTTACGATCGAGCTCGTGCCGGGTGCCAAACCCGTGTCACGTGCTCCTTATAGGTTGGCGCCAAAGGAGATGGCAGAGCTGAAGGTTCAGTTGGAGGAACTGATGGAGCAAGGTTATGTGCGTCCAAGTTCGTCGCCTTGGAGCGCACCGGTCCTCTTCGTTAAAAAGAAGGATGGTAGTATGCGGTTGTGCATCGACTACAGGGAATTGAACAAGTTGACGGAAAAGAACAAGTACCCGATCCCGAGGATTGATGATCTCTTTGATCAGTTAGTCGGATCATCAGTATACTCCAAGTTGGACTTGAAGTCGGGGTACTATCAGCTGAGGATCAGGGAATGTGATATCCCAAAGACGGCGTTCAGTACGAGGTATGGGCATTTCGAGTTCACGGTCATGCCGTTTGGACTGACGAATGCGCCATCGGTGTTTATGGATCTGATGAACAGGACGTTCAGAGATTTCCTGGATCGTTTCGTGATCGTCTTTATTGACGATATTTTGGTGTACTCGCAGTGCGAAGAAGACCACTTCAAGCATTTGCATTTGGTGTTGGAGACTCTGAGGAGGAATGAGCTTTACGCAAAGTTCTCCAAGTTCGAGTTTTGGCTACCCTCGGTAGCGTTCCTTGGTCATATAGTGAGTGGGGAAGGTATAGCGGTGGATCCGGCGAAGATAGTTGCGATACGGGAGTGGCCTGCGTTATCTTCTGTCGCGGAAGTCCGTAGTTTTCTCGGGCTTGCCGGATATTACAGGCGCTTCGTAGAGAACTTCTCGCGAGTAGCCTTACCTCTCACGAAGTTGACAAGGAAGGATCAGAAATTCTTGTGGACGCAAGAGTGCGTGCAAGCTTTTGAGGAGCTGAAGAGGCGGTTGACCACGGCGCCAGTGCTTAGTTCGCCGAGTGGGACCGAGGGCTTTGAGGTGTATAGCGACGCTTCGGGTAGCGGTTTGGGCTGCGTGTTGTTGCAGCATAGTAGCGTGATAGCGTATGGATCGCGTCAGCTAAAGGTGCATGAAAGAAATTATCCGGTGCACGACTTGGAGTTGGCGGCCGTGATATTTGCACTCAAGTTGTGAAGGCACTACCTATACGGAGTAAGGGTCGATATATACACCGATCACAAGAGGCTAAAATACTTGTTGGATCAAAAGGATCTCAATATGAGGCAGAGGAGGTGGATGGAGTTCCTGGGGGATTACACCTTCAAAATACATTATGTACCCGGGAAGGGCAACGCAGTTGCGGATGCGCTGAGCCGCAGGGCTCCCGCCCGAGCCAACTGGTTGTCGGTGCATGATGAGCGGCTAGTGCGGGAGTTGGAGGAGCTTGAGATCTGTTGCGTTGACAAGCAGACGAGCGCCAAAGCAATGTTAAACTGGACAGAGGTGCAGTATGACCTGGCTGACCGGGTTCGGCAGGCATTGGAGTTGGATGATTCCATGAAGGAGCTTTTGGAGGCCGCTTCGGATGGGTCAAATTCCCAGTTCTCGGTAGAAGATGGGTTATTAAGGAAGGATCATCGTTTGTGCGTCCCAAGTGGGGGCAACCTCCGGGCGGAGTTGATGTACGAGGCTCATCATACCAAGTACTCAATCCACCCAGGGAGCACGAAGATGTATCGTGATCTCAAGAAGTTGTTTTGGTGGCCGGGGCTTAAGAAAGATGTGGCGTTGTACGTGGCTAAATGCCAAACGTGCGCCTTGGTGAAGGCGGAGTGCCAAAAGCCGGGAGGATTTCTGAAGTCCTTGCCTATATCGGAGTGGAAATTCGACGATATATCTATGGACTTTGTGCACGGGTTGCCAAGGTCGCAGAAGGGGAACGACGCCATCTGGGTGATCGTAGATCGGCTAGCTAAGGTATCGCATTTCATTCCGCATAGGAAGGATGATCCAGTCGAGAAATTGGCAAAGTTGTACGTTGACAATATTGTTAGGCTGCATGGTGTGCCTCGTAGCATTGTGAGTGATCGCGATGGGCGGTTCACGTCAAATGATTGGAGGTTGGTGCAGCAGATGTTGGGAACAAAGTTAAAGTTCAGTACAGCTTTCCATCCGCAGACTGATGGGCAGACCGAGAGGGTCAATAGAACGATGGAGGACATGCTACGCATGTGTGTCCTGGACTTCGGTAAGCATTGGGAAGACCATCTTTATTTGGTGGAGTTTGCGTACAACAACAGCTACCAAGCGAGCATACAAATGGCGCCCTTCGAGGCCCTGTATGGTAGGAAGTGTCGCACGCCGTTATCGTGGCTTGAAGCGGGTGAGGCAAGGTTGTACAAGAAGCAGGAGGTGGAGAGTGCTACCTCGTTAGTGCGAATCATTCGGGAGCGCTTGTTAATCGCTCAGGACCGGCAGGCGAAGTACTACAATGCCAAGCACCGGAACGTGGAGTTCGCGGTAGGCGATCGGGTGTACTTAAAGATCAAGCCGTTCAAGGGTGTCTCACGGATTCGACGCTTGAAAAAGTTGAGTCCGAGATACCTTGGGCCGTTTGAGGTCCTGGAGCGAGTCGGCGAAGCGGCCTACCGTTTGAAGCTATCAGTGGAGTTGAGTGGATTACATGATGTGTTCCACATTTCTGTGTTGCGGAAGGCGGTGCAAGAGCCTTCGCAGGTGATCGCGGCTGATCAAGTACCGGTTGAGGAAGGGTTGACGACGAAAGTCAAGCCCATATCTATTGAGGATTTCGAAGTCAAGCGGCTTCGGAACAAGGAAATCAAAATGGTGAAGGTCCGTTGGGATAACTGCGGGCGCGAGGAGCTCTCTTGGGAGCGAGAGCAGACAATGCGCGAGGAGTACCCCGAGTTGTTTCCCTCAGGTACTCGATTTGTTTTGTTTTTGTGTAGTCTCTGTTCTTAATTTCGGGACGAAATTCTCTTAAGGGGGAGGGAGTTGTAAGACCCCAACCTCGGAGATGATCGCGGGGCGATCAAACGGCTCTTTTGGAGATCTGAACAGGGGCACACGGCCAGGCACACGGCCGTGTGCCAACCCGTGTTCAGGGATTTATTTGTGTTTTGTGCTGTCTCGAGTCAGAGAGGTACACGGCCTGAGACACACGGCCGTGTCTCAAGCCGTGTGTGGGGCACACGGCCTCGAACACAGCCGTGTTCGAAGCCGTGTTCTGGAAGCCCGACGATCGTCTTGAAGCTCCAGGTAACACGGCCCGTGGCACACGGCCGTGTCAGGAGCCGTGTCGATCGGCGAATGAGCTACACGGCCAGACACACGGCCGTGTGTCAAGCCGTGTTCGGCCCAGTTTTTGGGATTTTGGATCTAATCTCGGCCGTTCGTTCCCTTGGATCTGGATCCGACGGTGGGGGCTGCTCCTGGGGAGTTATTAGCCGGGATTAGGGCTTTGAATCCTCACTTTTCTTTGGTCCACTCTCTCTCTAAGTGTTTAGAGAGAAGGGAGAGCAAGAGGAAGGAGGAGCCCAAGATCCGGCCGCCGGAGGAGTTGTGAAGCACCGATTCGCGATCCGAGTCCGGATCCTCGAAGGCAAGGGCGAGGCGAAGCTTTCCATCCGACTACATATTCATGGCACCGCGGAAAAATGCGAGGGTAACGATCCTCTTCATAGGGCATGTGTAGTCGCCCTTCTTTCTATGCATAGGGAAATCCCCCTCTCGCGAGTGAGCGTTGAGGCGCGGAACCCCTTCGGGTAGATATGTAAAGTCCCCGTTGTTAGAGCCCGGAATCGGAGTACGGGTGTAGGCATTGTGTGTGAAGCCTATTCGGGTTTAACCCGGATCGGTGATGTTGCATTGCATGGCCGGAGAAGACTCCGCGCCGTTGGATTTAGTTTTCCGAAAATTCTATGCGGTAGATTGCATACAGGGATCCTTGGGGGTTAACCTCGAGGCGCACCCGGAAAGCTTGGGCGGAATCGCATTGCCGCCGCGATGTTGCCTTGGAGGGCAAATCGGTACATAACGGGGTTATGTGCGTGTTTTGATCGATTGTGGGAATGAGGAGAAACTTGGCCCGCACCGATGGCTAAATGGCCGTGGTGAAGTGAGCAACGGGCGGGTGGAACTCTACCCATTCCAAGTGGTCTCGGTAGAAGCGACCTAAAGTACATGGGATTTCCCGGGGGGCTGGAAACGAGCCTAGGCTTCGGCTGAAAGGGCTAAATGCTCACGTGTGTTGCCATCCGAGGGATGGTGGTGGAATCGCGGTGTCGGACTGGGTCCGGACCGGGTTCACCGATTAGTGCCCTGAGAGCACGGAGTGTGCGGCCGTGCGTGCCGACACTTGTGGCGAATAGAATACTCTATAGAATTGCTATGATAGTTTTATATGCAGGGAAGGAGCACCGCCGTCCCGAGAAACGGGACGGGGTCGTTATAATTTGGTCAGCTCTTGCTGACCGTTGCCCTTTTGTATTGCCACCTCTTGGGTGGGTTGTTTCTACAGGTGCTGCTGTGGAGCCAAGCGGCAAATAGCGGGCTAAAGCCCAAGTTGCAGCGCCAGCCCTCGAAGGCGTAGTTATTAGCTTTTTCTTATTCATGTATGGCCGGCCTGCGTGCCGATGTATGAAAGACGCTATTTTGTTAAGCGAACATTTTTGTAAGGCCTTAAGGCCGTGAACTCTTTGTGTATGTACTCATTCCTGGGTTATAGTGGACAATCATGCTCTGTGGCAGGGTTCTTATCTTTTTGCAACTTAATTAAATTGCTTCCGCTAGGTGTTGTGTAGGACGCTCTGATTGGTTGTGTGGTTTCAACGCGTAACCAACCGGTCTGTCCGTAGTATATGGCGTCGGGCCCCGGCCGGACCTACTGCTATATGCTATGTGACGGATAGGGGTGTTACACCTTAAGGCCTTACAAGGTTTGCTTAACAAAACATGTCTTATATACTTCGGCTCGCAGGCCGACCATACATGAAATAAACGGAAAGCATAAAAAGGGTTAGGCCTTCGAGGGCCAGCACCGCAACATGGGCTTTAGCCCGCTATTTTCCGCTCGGCTCCGCAGCACCTGCAAGCACAAACCACCGCCCGGTGGCAAACAAAAGCAACGGTCAGCTATGCTGACCAAATTATAACGATCCCGCCCCCAAAATCGGGGCGGCGATGCTCTTTCCCTGCACTTTATTAGTATAGGCAATATATATTAATGTGAACACACATCAACACAGGCGTAGGCTCGCACGGCCACACACCCCGTACACTCAGGGCACATTCTCGGCGAACCGGCCAACGTCACGTCAATTCAAGCCATAGACGTTCCCAATCCACCACCGCCTCTTGGACGGTCATCCATATGAGCATTTTGTCTTCCTGGCCTTGGTCACGTCAATTTAAGCCATAGACCGCCGAAGACCCTCATCCATGCCAACGGTCCTACCGAACGACATAGACCGGGTACGGTTCCGCCTGACCCGTGCTCATGTCGCAACGGCAATTTAAGCCATATGCGCAGGTCAAGACTCACCGAGTCCCGTTTCCGCCACAACAATCACATAACCCGGTTATGTTCACGTTGGCTCCCCGGCCACCGTGTTGGCAAAACCCGCTTTTGCCCAGTTTTCCGGGTGCACCTTGGAGTTAATCTCCAAGGCTCCCTGATGCAATCTACCACGTAGAAAACCCGAAAACACCCAAACACCCGGAGTCTTCCCCGGTTCATATGCAATGCAACATCACCGATCTGGCTCTACTTGTCCGGATATGCTTCACACACAATGCCTATGTCCGTTTACGCATACAGACTCTACACAAGGGGGACTTCACATATCTACCCCAAGGAACGCTCCAACTCTTCGCTCACTCGCGAGAGCGGGCTTCCTATGCAAAGGAAAAGAGGGCTTCACATGCCCAAGGATGAGAAATCGTTACCCTTGCATTCTTCCGCGGCGCCATCAAAAACTATACGGTTGGAAAGCACCGCAACGGCGTCGCCTCTGCGTATCTGGACTCGGATCGCGATTCGGAGCTCCGAAGCTCTTCCGGCGGCCGGATCTTGGACTCCTCCTTCCTCCTTGCTCTCCCTTCTCTCTAACTTTTAGAGAGAGATTGGCCAATGGAAAATGGGTTTCTAAACCCTATTTCCCGACCATAACTACCCAGGAGCAGCCCCCCACCGTCGGATCCAAAGCCAAGGAAACGAACGGCCCGGATTAAATCCAAAATCATAAAATATGGGCCGAACACGGGTTGGCACACGGTCGTGTGCCTGGCCGTGTAGCTCATTCGTCGTCTCGACCAAAATTGAAAACCAGCACACGGCATGTGACACGGCCTCCGACACGCCCGTGTCGCCTGCGACACGCCCGTGTCGGGACCTGTATCACGCCCCCCGTGTGCAATTTATCAACACTTTGCAGTCAGAGGGGTACACGGCTTGGTGACACGGCATCAGACACGCCCGTGTCAAACTAGACACGCCCGTGTTCGTGCCCGTGTCACTGCCCGTGTATCCCACCGCACGGCCCAGGTGTGACACGGCCTGGGACACGCCCGTGTCTTAGGCCGTGTTCATCCACACGAACATCGTCGACCTGCGTTGGTCGACGACACGGCCCGAGCTCGATACGCCCGACACGGCCTCCGACACGCCCGTGTCGGGGCCCGTGTCACCTGCACCAAAAACCTGTCTTGGCTAAAATCGATCCCCGACGCTCCTACAACAATTTGGGGTGTTACAATTCTACCCCCCTTAAAGAATTTCGTCCACGAAATTAATAAAGGACAAACAGGACTTAACGTAAAATAGTACCTGAGCGGAATAATTCCGGGTACTCCTCGAGCATAGTCTGCTCCCGTTCCCAAGAGAGCTCCTCACGCCCGCAATTATCCCACCGGACCTTAACCATCCGGATCTCCTTATTACGAAGCCTCTTGACCTCAACATCTTCGATACGAATGGGCTTGACCCTAGTCGTCAACCCTTCGTCCACCGGCACTTGGTCAACCGCGATTACCTGCGAAGGCTCTTGCACCGCCTTCCGCAACACAGAAATGTGGAACACATCATGTAATCCACTCAACTCCACCGATAGCTTCAAACGGTATGCAGCTTCGCCGACTCGCTCCAGAACCTCAAAAGGTCCAAGGTATCTTGGGCTCAGCTTCTTCAAGCGTCTCACCCGCGAAACCCCCTTGAACGGCTTCACTTTCAGATATACCCAATCGCCTACCGCGAACTCCACGTTCCGGTGCTTGGCATTATAATACTTCGCCTGCCGGTCCTGAGCGATCAACAAGCGCTCCCGAATGATCCGCACTAACGAGGTAGCACTCTCTACCTCCTGCTTCTTGTACAACCTTGTCTCACCCGTTTCAAGCCACGATAACGGCGTGCGACACTTCCTACCATACAGGGCCTCGAAGGGCGCCATTTATATACTCGCTTGGTAGCTGTTGTTGTACGCGAACTCCACCAAATAAAGGTGGTCTTCCCAATGCTTACCAAAATCCAGAACACACATGCGCATCATGTCCTCCATCATTCTATTGACCCTCTCGGTCTGCCCATCCGTTTGCGGATGGAAAGCTGTGCTGAACTTTAACTTTGTTCCCAGCATCTGCTGCACCAACCTCCAATCATTTGACGTGAACCGCCCATCGCGATCACTCACAATGCTACGGGGCACACCATGCAGCCTAACAATATTGTCAACATACAACTTTGCCAATTTCTCCACTGGATCATCCTTCCTATGCGGAATGAAATGCGACACCTTGGTTAGTCGATCTACGATCACCCAGATGACGTCGTTCCCCTTCTGCGACCTTGGCAACCCGTGCACAAAGTCCATAGATATATCGTCGAATTTCCACTCCGGTATAGGCAAGGACTTCATAAACCCTCCCGGTTTTTGGCACTCCGCCTTCACCAAGGCACACGTTTGGCACTTAGCCACGTACAACGCCACATCTTACTTGAGCCCCGGCCACCAAAATAGCTTTTTGAGATCACGATACATCTTCGTGCTCCCTGAGTGGATTGAGTACTTGGTATGATGAGCCTCGTGCATCAACTCCGCCCGGAGGTTACCCCCACTCGGGACGCACAACCGATGACCCTTCCTTAACAAACCATCTTCCACCGAGAACTGGGAATTTGACCCATCCAGAGCGGCCTCCATAAGCTCCTTCATGGAGTCATCTAACTCCAATGCCTGCCGAACCCGGTCAGCCAGGTCATACTGCACTTCTGTCCAGTTTAACATTGCTTTGGCGCTCGTCTGCCTGTCAACGCAACAGATCTCAAGCTCCTTCAACTCCCGTACTAGCCGCTCATCATGCACCGACAACCAGTTGGCTTGGGCGGGAGCCCTGCGGCTCAACGCATCCGCAACTGCGTTGCCCTTCCCGGGTACATAATGTATTTTGAAGGTGTAGTCCCCTAGGAACTCCATCCACCTCCTCTGCCTCATATTAAGGTCCTTTTGATTCAACAAGTATTTTAGGCTCTTGTGATCGGTGTATATATCGACCCTTACGTCGTATAGGTAGTGCCTCCACAACTTGAGTGCAAATATCACGGCCGCCAACTCCAAGTCGTGCACCGGATAATTTCTTTCATGCACCTTCAACTGACGCGATCCATACGCTATCACGCTCCCATGCTGCAACAACACGCAGCCCAAGCCACTACCCGAAGCGTCGCTATACACCTCGAAGCCCTCGGTCCCACTCGGCGAACTAAGCACTGGCGCCGTGGTCAACTGTCTCTTCAGCTCCTCAAAAGCTTGCACGCACTCTTGCGTCCACAAGAATTTCTGATCCTTCCTTGTCAACTTCGTGAGAGGTAATGCTAACCGCGAGAAGTTCTCTACGAAGCGCCTGTAATATCCGGCAAGCCCGAGAAAACTACGGACTTCCGTGACAGAAGATAACGCAGGCCACTCCCGTATCGCAACAATCTTCGCCGGATCCACCGTTATACCTTCCCCACTCACTATATGACCAAGGAACCCTACCGAGGGTAGCCAGAACTCGCACTTGGAGAACTTTGCATAAAGCTCATTCCTCCTCAAAGTCTCCAACACCAAATGCAAGTGCTTGAAGTGGTCTTCTTCGCACTGCGAGTACACCAAAATATCGTCAATGAAGACGATCACAAAGCGATCCAGGAAATCTCTGAACGTCTTGTTCATCAGATCCATAAATACCGATGGCGCATTCGTCAGTCCAAATGGCATGACCGTGAACTCGAAATGCCCATACCTCGTACTGAACGCCGTCTTCGGGATATCACACTCCCTGATCCTCAGCTGATAGTACCCCGACTTCAAGTCCAACTTGGAGTATACCGACGATCCGACTAACTAATCAAAGAGATCATCAATCCTCGGGATCGGGTATTTATTCTTCTCCGTTAGCTTGTTCAACTCTCTGTAGTCGATACACAGCCGCATACTCCCGTCCTTCTTCTTAACGAAGAGGACCGGTGCGCTCCAAGGTGACGAGCTTGGACGCACATACCCTTGCTCCATCAGCTCCTCTAGCTGAACTTTCAACTCTGCCATCTCCTTAGGCGCCAACCTATACGGAGCACGTGACACCGGTTTGGCCCCCGGTACGAGCTCGATGGTGAAATCAATCTCCCGCTGCGGTGGGGCTCCAGGAAGACGATCCGGGAACACATCGGGGTATTCGCAAACCACGGGGATGCTATCCAACGGAGACTTTGGCTCCACAGCCCCCACTATTGCGAAGAACAGCTCTGCACCAGCACGAACCGCCTTCACCACCTGAAGAGCAGACATCAGTGTCTTGCTCGACACCTTTAGCCCCTCGAATGTAGTCTCCCGCCCTACACCCAGCTTGACCTCCTTCCGGTCACAGTCAATCCAAGCTTTCTGCTCTGACAGTCAATTCATCCCAAAGATCACGTCGAACTCTACTAGTGGCAGCAATGACGCTAGCAAGTCGAACTCTTGGCTCCCAATGTGAACCTTTACGGCGCACACCCTGTCCGCACGCATCGAGCACCCATTCGGTAGCAGCACATCCAACTTGTCCTTCGCCATCGAAGAAGGGACTCCGATGCGCGATATAAAGCTTTCGGACAAGAAGGAGTGTGAAGCTCCCGTATCGAACAGTGCCCGTGCCGGACTATCACTAATCACAACAAAGCCTATACAAACAATATTAGGCTAACAAGCAATAGATAACGGTATTAAAGCTAACTTGCTATAAATTAACTCATACCTGTCACCACATCCGCTTGCTTGATGGCCTCCTGCTGGCCTAAGTTATAGACTCTAGGCTGAGTCGGAGCATAGTGGGACGCGGTCGACTCCACCGCTTTGCCCTTCTCCTCGTAGGTAGCTCCTTGTTTCCTTTCGGATTTTGAGCGTCCACTCCAGCAATCACGGGCAAAGTGCCCCGTCTTTCCACACGTGAAACAAGCGTCCGGGGTTCGATTGGTAGTTGCCCCCGAGGCACCTGAAGCAGCTGGACCCGACGTCTTAGCTTTCTTATAGAATCTGCGGTAGCCCGACTTCGACGTAGTCGGTGCCTTGAACTCCGCTTTCTTGCTACCGGATTCCTTCTTCGCTTGGACATTCTTCATGTCCTTCTTCAAGGACCGGGCCGAATTGACCAGGGTCATGAAACCCTGCGCCTTGGGCCCCGATAGTAGCAATCTTAGATCATCTCTTAGCCCTTCGTAGAAGCGGCTCGTCTTGCGCTCCTCGTCTGCGAAGGTAGCGCCGGCATATCTCCCCAACCGAGTAAACTCGTGGAGGTACTCATCAACAGTGCAATCCCCTTGCACCAACTTCTGAAACTCGCTTTCTAGCGCAATTCTCTGCGCCGAGGGGAGATATCGAGCCATGAATAGTCTCGCAAACTCCTCCATCGAAACTTTGGCCAACGGCCTTCCCCGCAACTGATGTAGCTCTAGGCCTTCCCACCATAGTCTTGCGTCCCCATCCAATAGGAACGTCGCTATTGTGGTCTTCTGTCACTCTTCCGTTTCCGTCGCAGTCATCACCCTGTTGACCCTTGAGAGCCAATCCTCTGCTTGGGTTGGGGTTTCTGCCCCCGTGAATACCGGTGGGTGAAAGCCCATCGCGTGCTTCAGTTGTCTTTCAGTTGCTCTTCGAGGCAACTCTGGCTCCAAAACTACTTGCTCAACCCTCCTTTGCTCTGCCGTCTGAAGCGGTACTTGCTCCATAGCAGGAGCGGGCTGCTGCACCTGCCTTGTAGGCTGCGCATTGATCATTGCCATGACCGCTTCTGCCACCAACCTAATGGTCTCGGCAGACGGAGGTGTTGCAGGCGCATCGCTTGGCGCACTGCTCGCCTCAGAACCTGGCCGTTCAGACGGCCCAGCACCACTTCTGGTCACCTATAATCGTGCAAAACACCGATAAGCGACCCAAAAATTACTACAAACAGCAACTATAGGAACACACAGGTTCCTCAAACATGTATATTTTCATTCCTAAGTGGACATTCATGGGTTCTTTTCATGTTATAACGATGACGCACACATGTGCTCACCACCCCTTAAAGTGAATTCGTCCACGAATTCATTTAAGCTTGACCAAAACCAGAAGTCTGATACCAATTTGTAACACCCCTATCCGTCGCATAGCATATAGCAGTAGGTCCGGCCGGGGCCCGACGCCATATACTACGGACAGACCGGTTGGTTACGCGTTGAAACCATACAACCAATCACCAACGTCCTACACAGAGTCATTCTAGCGGAAGCAAATTATTAAGTTGCACAAATTCAAGAACCCTGCCAAGCAGGAATGTCCACTACAGAAGTAACAATAGGAATGAAAATACAAAAGTACCGGCCTTAAGGCCTTACAAGGTTTGCTTAACAAAGCATGTCTTACATACTTCGGCTCGCAGGCCGGCCATACATGAAATAAACGGAAAGCATAAAAAGGGTTAGGCCTTCGAGGGCCAGCACCGCAACATGGGCTTTAGCCCGCTATTTTCCGCTCGGCTCCGCAGCACCTGCAAGCACAAACCACCGCCCGGTGGCAAACAAAAGCAACGGTCAGCTATGCTGACCAAATTATAACGATCCCGCCCCCAAAATCGGGGCGGCGATGCTCTTTCCCTGCACTTTATTAGTATAGGCAATATATATTAATGTGAACACACATCAACACAGGCGTAGGCTCGCACGGCCACACACCCCGTGCACTCAGGGCACATTCTCGGCGAACCGGCCAACGTCACGTCAATTCAAGCCATAGACGTTCTCAATCCACCACCGCCTCTTGGACGGTCATCCATATGAGCATTTTGCCTTCCTGGCCTTGGTCACGTCAATTTAAGCCATAGACCGCCGAAGACCCTCATCCATACCAACGGTCCTACCGAACGACATAGACCGGGTACGGTTCCGCCTGACCCGTGCTCATGTCGCAATGACAATTTAAGCCATATGCGCAGGTCAAGACTCACCGAGTCCCGTTTCCGCCACAACAATCACATAACCCGGTTATGTTCACGTTGGCTCCCCGGCCACCGTGTTGGCAAAACCCGCTTTTGCCCAGTTTTCCGGGTGCACCTTGGAGTTAATCTCCAAGGCTCCTTGATGCAATCTACCACGTAGAAAACCCGAAAACACCCAAACACCCGGAGTCTTCCCCGGTTCATATGCAATGCAACATCACCGATCCGGCTCTACTTGTCCGGATAGGCTTCACACACAATGCCTATGTCCGTTTACGCATACGGACTCTACACAAGGGGGACTTCACATATCTACCCCAAGGAACGCTCCAACTCTTCGCTCACTCGCGAGAGCGGGCTTCCTATGCAAAGGAAAAGAGGGCTTCACATGCCCAAGGATGAGAAATCATTACCCTTACATTCTTCCGCGGCACCATCGAAAATTATACGGTTGGAAAGCACCGCAACGGCGTCGCCTCCGCGGATCTGGACTCGGATCGCGATTCGGAGCTCCGAAGCTCTTCAGGCGGCCGGATCTTGGACTCCTCCTTCCTCCTTGCTCTCCCTTCTCTCTAACTTTTAGAGAGAGATTGGACAATGGAAAATGGGTTTCTAAACCCTATTTCCCGACCATAACCACCCAGGAGCAGCCCCCCACCGTCGGATCCAAAGCCAAGGAAACGAACGGCCCGGATTAAATCCAAAATCATAAAATCTGGGCCGAACACGGGTTGGCACACGGCCGTGTGCCTGGCCGTGTAGCTCATTCGCCGTCTCGACCAAAATTGAAAACCAGCACACGGTATGTGACACGGCCTCCGACACGCCCGTGTCGCCTGCGACACGCCCGTGTCGGGACCCGTGTCACGCCCCTCGTGTGCAATTTATCAACACTTTGCAGTCAGAGGGGTACACGGCTTGGTGACACGGCATCAGACACGCCCGTGTCAAACTAGACACGCCCGTGTTCGTGCCCGTGTCACTACCCGTGTATCCCACCGCACGGCCCAGGTATGGCACGGCCTGGGACACGCCCGTGTCCTAGGCCGTGTTCATCCACACGACCATCGTCGACCTGCGCTGGTCGACGACACGGCCCGAGCTCGACACGCCCGACACGGCCTCCGACACACTCGTGTCGGGGCCCGTGTCACCTGCACCAAAAACCTGTCATGGCCAAAATCGATCCCCGACGCTCCTACAACAATTTAGGGTGTTACATAAATAGACCCCCTTGGGTACCTTTGGAGAGGATGAGTTTTTTGACTTCCTCCTCCCTTGGTTTCTTCTTCTTGGTTGAGTTGAGAAAACTCTCCAAGGTACCCGGCTTAGCCATTGGTGTGGGAGGGGAAGTGCTCTTGTGACCTTCTGGGTGTGTGGTGGGACCTCCACGCTAGAGCCGGAGGTCTGTTAATAGTTTCCCAAGTCTTTGGTCTGTGACGTTCACCCGAGTGTAGTAGGTGTGAGGTCACCCCTCTTTTGGGACCCCGAACTCCACGAGAGACCAAGTTTTTGGTTTCAACACTTTGGTTATAAAGCCTTTGTGCACGTCCTGAGGGACAAAAGATCAAAATTGGATTCTAAGACCTGACAATACATCTTTGTGAGTTATGGACACAACAACAAGTTTAACTACATGTTATTTAATTTGATTGAGAAAAAACTTATGCGTAGTCACAATACTGTATTTACTAAGGATCAGAGCATGATTGATTATGAGAAGATTGATGAGGCTAAATCTCACACCGATGTAGAGTCTCCTACGATTGGAGATGATGAGGCCGAGGAGGCCACTGAGCCTGTTCAGATACAGGGAATGGAGCTACCTCCAGATCATGAGGATACTTCTGATTGTGAGCCTATAGAGGAGATCACTGATGATGAGCCTACACCGAGAGCTGAGCTTACTCTACGGAGGTCTGATAGAGTCGGATACTCATCTTCGAGATATTCTGCTTTCGAGTATATTTTATTGACTGATGCATGAGAGCCCGAGTGCTTTGACGAGGCAGTGCAAAGTTTAGAGAAGAAAGAATAAATTATTGTTATGTAAGAGGAGATGCAGTCTTTGCATGAGACCCATATATATGATTTAGTGAGATTGCCTAAGGGCAAGAAGGAACTGAAGAATTGATGGATTTTCAGTGTAAAGTGGGGAGATCCCTCGACACTACTCAGATATAAGTCCAGATTAGTAATGAAGAGATTTATTTAGAAACATAGAGTTGATTTTGATGAGATATTTTCTCATATTATGAAGATGTCGTCTATCCGAGTTATTCGTCGCCTTGCTGCGAGGCTAGACATGCAGATTTAGCAGATAAATATCAAGATCGTCTTTTTGCATGACAATCTTGAGAAAGAGTTGTATATGGAGCAAACTGAAGGTTTTAGGGTGAAAGAGAAGTAGAGTTTAGTCTGTTGCCTGAAGACGAGCTTATGTGGCTTGAAACAGACCACACGACAATATTGGTATAAGAAGTTCGATATTTTTACGGGGGAGATCTACTTCAGGAGGACCGCCCTTGATCACTGCGTATTTGTGAAGCAGTATGCTCTATATGATTTTATTATTTTACTCTTATATGTTGACGATATGCTTACAGTCAGGATGAGAACTGTGCGCGTTGCCAAGCTGAATCGACAGTTGAGCTCCAAATTTAAAATGAAAGACTTGAGAGCCATGAAGATCATCATAGACATGCATATTCAGCGAGATAAAGACTTCAAGTTACCATGGCTATCCCAGGAGAGATTTATCATGAAAGTGCTACAACGATTTAGTATAGATCAAACGAAAAAGATGAGCACACCGCTTGCAGCTCACTTCAGACTTACCGCTGACTAGTGCTTGAGTACACCTAAGGAGAAAGATGAGATGTAGAAGGTCACATATGCTTCTGCAGTTGACAGTCTTATTTACGCAATAATGTGCACCCGCCCTCATATTACGCAAGTCATTGGTACTGTTAGCAGTTTCTCTCCAATCCCGGGATAGAACATTGAGATGCTGTGAAATGGATTTTGAGGTACATATAGTGGACGTCAGCCTTGATGTTACAGTTTGGAGATAGTGAGCCAGAGATTCTGGGCTACACTGATGCTGATATGACTGGAGATTTCGACTTCAAGAGATCAACCTCCAAGTACCCGATTTTATTTGTAGGGGGGGTTATTTTGTGACAATCGAGATTATAGAAGTGTATTGCACAGTCGACTATGAAGGATGAGTTTATTGCAGTCGCTGTGCCAGGAAAAAAGCTTCTTCGGATGAAGTATTTTATCAAAGAGTTAGGTTTCACTCGAGAGCACTACACATTGCACTCGTATGCAATAGTCAGAGTGCAATTCATTTGGAGAAGAACCACACCTTTTACTCGAGGTCAAAACATATTGATACGCGGTATCATTGGATACACAACATTTTAGAACAGAAGGAGTTGGATCTGCAGAAAGTACACACTGATGATAATGGAGCGGATATGCTCACGAAGTCAGTGTCAAGGGGAATTTTAAACACTGCTTGAGGATCGCCGGAATGACGGTTTCCTCCTCATCGTTGTGAAGGGGGGAGATTATTGGGTTTGGTTCTCATCTGATGCGAAGGAAACCACCGGGCTCGTGTGTATCAAATTTCTGATACGTTACTGCATTATTCTCCCCGTGACTCATGTAAACACTCCGAGTCAACCTTGTCGACAATGTTGTTCTGACACCAAGATAAAAAAGAGATTTAAAAAGGAGAGAAACAACCAACGTACTTTTACATGCATGTCTTCTCTTAATAAAAATAATATGAAGTTAAAGTCTATCATAAAAATAAGAGAGAGGGAGAGGGAGAGAGAGAGAGAGAGAGAGAGGGAGGAGAGAGAGAAGGAGAGAGAGAGGAGAGAGAGAGAAGGAGAGAGAGAGATCATGCATGCATATCGCGCCGTGATATATAAATATATATATATATATATATATATATATATATATATATATATATATATATATATACAGAATAACATATATAAGCTCAAGCTTTTTTAAGCCTAAAAAAGCTTGAGGTGGTTCTCTCATAATACATATCGGAATTAGACAAATAATATATGCATTTTATAGCCAAGAACGAGATCTACAACTTTCATGTTGAATATTCTTTCAAAATTTATACGGTTTGGCCGGAATCTCGACTGAAAGGTTGCTGACTCGAAATGAATATAATAATAATAAATTTCAAAATTCGAGCCAGCAACCTTTCGGGTTAAGATTCCGGCTAAACCGTGCAAATTTTGGAAAAATGTTCAACATGAAAGTTGTAGATCTCATTCTTGGCTACAAAATGCATATATTATTTACCTAATTCCGACATGTATTGTGGGAGAACAAACTCAAGCTTTTTTAGGCTTAAAAAAGCTTAAGCTTATATATTCCAATATATATATATCTATATTAATAAAGATGATCTGCTTTTCCGTCGCCTCTCTCCGTACAGCCTGCCGTCCGTCTCCGTCACATCGGTGACATCCCAGAAAAGCCCTCACGCTGTCGCTTTTGCCCCTGCTATTTCGCCTGAAAAAGCTGCTCACCGCTCTTCTAAAGCCCAGCGCATACAACTTCTGAAAACAGTAATAAATAAATGCCTTGCTGTCCGCCTGAAAAAGCTCTCCACCGCCCACCGCCTGCAACTTCTAAAAACAATAATAAATAAATGCCCTGCTGTAATGGTATTATAAACAAACAAAAATAGAGAGAGAGAGGGCAGCGGGAGGGACGGGGAGAGAAGAGAGAGAGATAGATAGAGAGAGAGGGGGGAAGAGAGAGGGAGGGGAGAAGAGAGCCACCGGCAGCCGGCACAGGCGGTGCGTCTACCGGCTAGAACTGATGCAGAGCGCGACGAATCTGCAGTTTTTTTTGGAATATTCCGGCGTGGATGCTTCAGACAAAAATAGAGAGAGAGAGGGCAGCAGGAGGGACGGGAAGAGAATACAGAGAGAGAGAGAGGGGAAGAGAGAGGGAGGGGAGAAGAGAGCCACCGGCAGGCGGCATAGGCGGTGCGGCTACCAGCTAGAGCTGTTGCGGAGCGCGGCGAATCTGCCGTTTTTTTTGGACTATTCCGGCGGGGATGCTTCGGGGCTGGACCACGACGCCGTCGGAGCATGACACCTGCTGCAAAGTCGGAAACACCACATGCATCCTCCCGAAGATCATCAACTTCACCCCCGCGGTCGGAAAAAAAAACTCAATCCTCCGGCACCGCTGGCCGCTCCCGGGTTACCGTCGCCGTTTTCAGATCGAAATAGGGGCGGCTTCAGTGCCGGCGGCACTGCGAAGGTGGCGGAGGAGGACGTGGGCGCTGGGGGAGGAGGTGGAGGAGGAGGTGGTGGGTTTTGAGTTTGCTGGCGGAGCTGGCCTGCCCCCGCCTAGGTCGCCGAGGACGCCGGTGGCCGACGGTTCGACTGCCCCCCTCCTCCACCTCTGCCCGTGCAGCCCTCCTCCGCCTCCTCCTCCTCCGCCTCCTCCGCCTCCTCCTCCTCCGCCTCCTCCCCCGCTTTAATTTTATGTAATTATAAAGTTTTACTGATCTTATATTAAGTTCTCATGATATTATATAAAGTTTTAATGATATTTTATTAAGTTTTAATGATAATATATTAAGTTTGTGAGTAAACTCAACGCCTGTCCGGCCGTTGAGAGTGAACTCAACGCAGGACCCACAGATTATGTATTCATTGACGAGCTTATGAGCAAATTGGAGAGATATTATTTGTTTAATAGCCTCCGTGAAGATCGTGCTCTATATTTTAATTGTATTAACAGCTGACATCTTATTTAACCCCATCAATTTTGTAAAATTTGTTGTGGAACAACTCCGAACGGCTCATAGCTTCTGTTCAAAATCCGCGCTCCAGGGGGCTGCGAGTGGCGGTTGAGGCTTCGAGCCCGTGCGCAGGCGGGCGAGGCCCGTGCGCAGGCGGGCCCTTGGTTGCAAATGCCTACTCGGTTGAGTTCATGTAGTGAGAAATAATTTCCAAGAATTTTTTCATAAGTGAAAAAAGAGAACAACCTCAATTATAAATCACGATATATTTTCACACTCGCAAGTTATAAATTTATATTTATGCACTTATATTAAGGCTCTATTTATTTCAACAGTGTCATTTTAGAGCGTTGAGAAGCGGTAAGACTGGAGTGTGGGAATGGAAAGAGACGGGGTGATGACGTTAAACAAAATAAAAACTTTATATTTTGAAGCATTAAAAATAAACTAAATGATAGTTTATCAAACAAATATTTTTAGGAATACATTTTTCCTCACTAAAAACTGTAAAAAAGGGGGAAAATGCCTAAGTTATATTCACTTCCATGCATATTTTTTATTAAATAAATTGGTTTGTACATGCCATCTGTGAGACTTCACCGTCTCTCTGGTTGTGATTTATAATGCTACTCCACTTTATAAAATTATCATGCTCTTTGCTGTAAGTATTAAGCCTTTCATGATATTAAATGCTACCTGATTAATTTCTGCATTTGCTATTTTTGAAGTGAATTAATTTTTTTACTAAGAAAATGAAATATCACTATTTTATTTCGAGTTATTCTTCACCTACTGTTCAGTGGCTGAAAAAACAACACCTGTTCTGTTATGTTCTGTTTTTTAATCACAAATCATTGATTTTGAGATGATAGGAATTGTTCAACTTATGTGGTTTCTTTCTCTGCTTACTCACTAACACATAAACAACCCCACGACGCATTTGCAACTGCCCAAGTTTCTGTCCACGGGTTTCCTCCAAACAACGCCGGCAATTCTACCATCATGAATTTCATGTTCACTGTTTTTTTAGAAAACGCTGCTTAATTATTTCTATTCTGAACCTGTATAAATGGGGATATCACATATGCATGTGATTAGTTGGTTGTTGAATGTATGAATTAAAAAAATTTGTATTTGAATTCCTTTTGTGTCCTGAAATATAGTTTTATTTCTGATTTGTTTTTTTAGTTACCTGAAATGAATATTTTTTGCTTCGTCATTTCAAATGGCGATGAAGATGGGTAATTGTTAGAGAATTTGAGTCGACTCCAGTTTAAAGATTTTGTGGCTTCCCACAAAACAGTAATGATTGACACCGAAGAGCAAAGAGGGAAGATGTTTCAACGTGCTCCAAATAGTTCAAAAAAAAAAACTATTTAACAGTCTTTTACTTTCAGAATTTTTTTTCGCATTTGAGGTATTCCTTGTTGTGAGCATGTGACCGATGTCGGCAAGAGAGAGAACGAGCTGGTGAGATGCATGGAAGCGGGGTCAGCTTCTATGCGGCGGAAGGCAGGCCGGAGCATTGAGCACGGAGGAAGCCCGTGCGCAGGCGGGCAAAGCCCGCCTGATGCGGCCGAAGGCCGCCCGAGAGCATCGAGCACGGGCGTAGCCCGTGCGAAGATGCTCGTATATATATATATATATATATATATATATATATATATATATATATATATATATATCTTTATATATCTTTATATATAAGGGAATATAACATTTGGGAGGCACACCATAGATTGAATATTGCCCATTGGATCATGAGAGAGAGCATGAGAGGGGGGAGATTTGGGAGAGAGGGAGTGGAGGGAGAGGGTGAGAAAGGGGGCGGGAGAGAGAGGGAGGGAGAGGGAGAGATAGATAGATGGGGGAGTGATAAAGAGAGAGAAAGAAAGAGAGATTAATTAATTTTTATAGATTAAAATTTGTAAAATTATATAAAATAAAAATAGGAATAGTAATTCATATTTTTTTGCGGTCATTTTAAGTACTCATATGCATATGTTTTGAAAAAAAAAATTTCGGGTGCAAGCGCAACCCGCTCATAGGTGGGCGCAGCCCGCGACGACGCATCGAGCACGGGCGAAGCCCGTGCGCAGGCGGGCGAAGCCCGCCTGGATGCGGCCGAAGGCCGCCCGAGAGCATCGAGCACGGGCGTAGCCCGTGCGAAAATGCTCGTGTATATATATATATATATATATATATATATATATATATATATATATATATATATATATATATATATATATATATATATATATATATATATGAAGCCGAAGAAGCAAGCAAGCAACGGAGAAAAGAAACTCCAGAGGAAAATGTGAGGTTGTAGCTCCGCCACCGTCATCGTCGTTGTTGTTGGGAGACCATCACCGTTATCATTTGGAGGTCGCCGCCGCCGCGTTATTGGAAATTAGTCGTCGCCGTTATTGGGAGGTCGCCACTGTTGTTGGAAGGTCACCGCTGCCGCGCTGTTTGGAAGCCGTCGCCGTCATCGTTGTGGTTGTTCGGACGTCGTTCAACGACGTTGACGTATTCTTGCTACATAAATTGGATTCACCGTCATTGCAAGAATTCTAGTGGCATTCAGAGATGATTTCTTAAATCCGTCATCTGCTCCTATTGGTATCTTGCATTTAATTAATTAAAATTTGTGTAGGACGTGATGAATATCCTTTGTGGATCAATGATGAAAAGCATGTATATATTTTGTGTTTTTATACACATTCTAGTGGAGACTTTCCGGGTTGAATTCTGATCGTGCTGTGGTTTTCACTCAACTGAGTTTTCACGTTAAAAATTAATTGCTTGTGTGCTGTCTCCTTTTTTTGTATATCTGTATCTGCTAAAATAATCACGCATGTGCTTTTGCTAAATTAATTTTTAGATGCACAGGTCGAATTTGCGCGCTCTCAGACCCAACACTCCCCAACGATGAGATACATCTAAGCATTATTGGTGTTGATGATGAAGTAGATAACGATGACAAAGAAGATGGAAATCTAGGATAGCGATAAGAGAACAACACGACCCTTATCTTCGTACGCGCCGAGCTTGGAGAACTCAGCCACGTGACAGTGGTAGTCCTTGGAAACCTCGGAGACGCGATAGTACCCCCCCAAAGAATTGATCAAGGTGTTTTCAAAAAAAGCCGGATGGGATGTGTCAGTCGCAATCTGACGGTCCTTAGATCCTGTAACGGTGTAGAGGGAGTCGCGGCCTAGCTACATATATCTTTTAAAAAAGAAATTTAATTAATACTCCCCTTTTTAAAGTTACCATATGTTAAACTAAACTACCGTACTGCAATTAAACAAGCAATGCTCTACAGTTCAGAGTGTTGGACAATAAATTATGTACATGAGCAAAAAATGGGAGTTGTGGAGATTAGAATGCTTAGGTCGATGTGTGGGCACACAAGATTGGATAAAATTCGGAATGAATGTATCAGGGATAGAACATGAGTAACACCAATTTTAGAAAAGATGTGAGAAACTCGACTAAAATGATTTGGACACGTACAAAGAAGTCCATTAGAAGGATCCCCAATAGAGATACTTGTTAGACGCTGTGAGAGTCTAGTCATTAGGCATGTTAAATAAGAGGGGTAAACAAATAAAGAGTTGGAATGAAAATATAAGAAAATACATGATATATTTAGGCATTAGTGAGTTTATGACAAAAAAATTGAACACAATGGCAACAATTAAGGATCTATATAACCGACATAAAAGCTTGAGTTGCTGTTATCTTAAACTAAAAACTATCATATTCGTAACTAGAAATAACAGAAAATTCCGCATAAATATTATATGCATCGTGATTCGGGCACCATTATATACTAATGGGCCGTAACATCGGCCCAAAACTATGAAGCATCCAGAACATATACCCGAGAAACCTGAGCTGAACCCCATGTATCCTTGCCCTCTCCCTTTCTAGGGTTTTTCCTTATCCCCGTGTGCTCCTCCTACCTTTTCGTCCGCCGCGTAAATGGCGACGGCGTGCTCTCTACTATCTCGCGTTCGCGCCATCAGTTTTCCGGCATCCCGCACTCTCGCCAAACACGCCTTCTCCACCCGCCCCTCTCCTATCGCCGTCTTCCGGCCGCTCATCTGTGCCGGCGAGGGCCTGCGCCTCCCGAGCCATTACCGCGGCGCCTCCGCTCGCTGCTTTTCGACTCGATCAACAACCTCTTCCATTCAAGACCCGTCGCCTAATTGGAGCAACCGGCCACCCAAGGAGACGATCCTCCTTGATGGCTGCGATTTCGAGCACTGGCTGGTGGTGGTGGAGAAGCCTGACGAGAATCTCACCAGGGATCAAATCATTGATTCCTATATCAAAACCCTAGCTCAAGTTGTTGGAAGGTGATCTATGCTTTTTCCCCCTTTTGTTCTTGGAAAATGACTCCATGTCCGTTTCCCCTTATGCAGCTTATGTTTCCTAATTGAGGGAGTGATCCGTATTTGTGCACATTCCTATGCTTGGATGGAGTTTTATTTTGGTGATTGTTTTATTTATCTTAATATTTCGCATCTTTTAGAAATACGCTTTATACATGCATTTTTAGCAAAAATGTTCAACACAGATCTACAACTTTCGTGTTGAATACTTTTCCTCTAATGCATGTACAAGACGTATTTTGGAAATACACCCAGATTTTGTGCCTTTTAAAAATACGCCTTGTACATGCATTTTTAGGAAAAATGTTCAACACGAAAGTTGTAGACTAGATGTACAACTTTTGTGTCTACAACTTTCGTGTTGAACATTTTTCCTAAAAATGCATGTACAAGACGTATTTCCAAAATGTGCAAAAAATTAAGAGAAAACGTAGTGCGATTAGCCAAAACTGTAGTGCTAATAACAATCACCTTTATTTTTTAACAACCACTACAATATGAATTACTCATAATTTATATTCTTTTCTCTATTATATCATGTCTACAAAGTTATATGTTTATTCTCTTATCAAGGAAGATCTAGGTTCTTTTTGGCGTCCGCCGCGGTGGCGGTCACCAACACTGTGGCGTGAACGTCCAACCTCACCTAAGAATTTCATTCACTTTCATGTACAAAACTTGTTTTCTTTCATGTCCATTGTCATGCCAAAAATGCATCCTATGGTGGTGGGATTTTTGTCCTAACTCATGGGCGCAAAAAGTTGCACCAAACGGAGCCCTAATCCATAGCCCTAATCCATAGAGATGTTTGTTTAAGCATCCTTTTTCAATATATGATTGTCATGTTTAGGTTCACATACATGCTTGTGTCATTGTGAATTGTGTAAGTTGATGTAATGAGTCTAATAGTATAGGATTATGCCACGTGTTTTGTTAATTTCTTAGAGCTTGGCTGTAACTATACATATATGGCTGTAATAGAGGATATGGATCAAAGTTTAACACTCCACTTTGGGAAATTACTTGGTTGCTGCACGTACTGCTAAAAGGGTTCCCTCGCCAGTCACCAACCAGTTCCTTGAATCTGGCAATGAATTTTTGGTCAATGCCACATAAGGTTGCAGTGTGGATATATTGGCAGGCTGTCAAGCTCTAGTGGAAGAATGTCCCATTTGTTGGAGATGATTAAAACAAAACAACAATGATAAAAGCAGCAACAGGTGCATTTGTTGGAGATGATTAAACGACAAGGCCGTCGTTTTAACAGGTGAAGCCAATGTAACGAGTCTAATAGTATAGGATTATGCCACGTGTTTTGTTATTTTTCTTAGAGCTTTGCTATAAATATACATATATGGATGTAATAGAGGATATGGAAAAAGTTTAATAAAATTTGCTTTGTCTCTTCACCCGAGCCCCCTTCGTCTCTCCCATCTCCGGCCAACCTTCCGGCCATTCGTCTTCTCCTCTCATCTCCGGCCACCTCTCTTTGGCCATTTCTCTGTTCCTTTTATTACTTCAGATTTATGATTGCAACAGTTGATGGGTGTGCCTTTGCGGTCAGCTTTTCTTGCTTACTTCCCTCAAACTGTAGTGCTGGTTATGTTTCTTATTCTATCTTTACAATTATTTTTGGAGTAATTTTAGATTCTTTAAATGATAACTATTAATCTATTTTTATATAAAAAAGCCTCATATAGCATAACCTAAGATAAAATAGGAATTTATAAAAGGGAGTGGGAGGGGGAATAAAGTAGACATAAAAAATAACATAAAATTAAGTAAATTAGAAAATATAAATGATGCAGAGAAAAATAAAGTCCTACATGTGAGGAAGTTATGTTTTTGTATACTGTGCATGGGGGATTAGTGCCCATTTTATTTTGTGTTTACATAAGCACTAGTAATAAAATTATACCAAAATTATGGTTTCAAATTTCTCACTTGTCCTTTAGTAAAATATACTTCTCTCTCACCTCAGCCTTGTGTCCAAGTTATTCATTATAAAAATATTTATGACTGGAATGAGATAAACTTGAAAATATTTTTATGACTGGGTTGAAATCAAAATTTCAGCAATAATTTGCATGAGGGAGAAAGGTCTCATTGCTTTCTTTCTCTTTTTGACGATTCTCCCCTTTCTGAAACTAGCATATTGAGTTATTGATCTTAGGGCAAATCTTCATTATTAAATATTGATTAAAGTTCAAATACAACCTCTTTATGTACCTTGCATATTGAGTTCTTGATCTTCCAAACAAATCTTTATTATTAAATATTGGACAAAGTTTAAATTTATTCTTTGGAGGATGATGGTGAAGACTAGGATTAAACCATAGCAAGATCTTTTCTTATGCAAAAGCTGCAAAAGCTGCAAAAACAATCAATTAGTTCGGCCTGTCTATTACCACACCTAATACGTGGATTTGTGATCTAATAGTAGGCTTGATGGTTTTTGAAGACATTGCATGAATCCTTAGCCTTTTAACTATGAGGGAAGCTAGTGTCATTTACCATTTTGTAGCATTATTGCATTTCTATTGGCCCACCACCAACCCAAGTGGTGTAAATGAGAATGAAGATGAAGATACATTAGCCAATGAAGGGGTAGCAATCTGCTTTATGCATGAGCTCTGATCATGAGATTCAATTACCATTCATTATCGTTATAAAACTCATGTTGTGGACCTTTGCTGGAACAGTTGACATAAAAATCTTGGCGGATTGATTTTATCTTACAAGGATGATCTTGACCAAAGTTAAGGCCACTTTGAGAGAGAAAAAATTCTTTTTACATTGGTCATGAATATATTGATGGATTTGTTTTCACGTCCGAGACTTCGAGTTGGGCATTTTGTTTAGGATTGCACCTCCCAATTCCAAAAACATAGTACTTCAAATATTGCGTTGGAGGAAATTTGCGCACACCAATCTTCATCATAAATTGAAATTTCTTTTGATCATATCAATTGATGACAGAAATTGACAAAAAACTAGTGAACGTGGAACAAATAAAAGGTAATGATAAATAGAACTATAGAAGAAGACATTAAAAATTCATTTCTAGAAGCGAAATTATTGATTAAGATCATCCTATTGTCGGTTCCATGTCAGCATTTTCGTTAGATTTTCCTTCTCATGTGCTTATTTATTTTTTCGTCAAGGTGGAGAAATAAAATATAGTTGAACTTTCAATACTGGTTGATGTAGAAGAGCACAAAAGGGGTGATTCTTGCAATTGAAATCTACATCAATCTCAAAGGACTATTATAAGATGATATAGGTTGCATCATGGATATGAAGGCAAGTCTTTGTGAAGTGCAAAACTGAGATCTAGTAAGTTTAATGGAAGATACAATCTTTTAGGCATGGCAAGTGATTGATTATCTTCTACATTTTTTTTTCGTAGAAGTGTATAGTAGCGAAGGCAAGATTGGAGGAGGCAACTTGTTACCGAGGATGTAGCCTAAAAAAGAAATCAAGTGTCCACATGATTATTGCATATATATATATATATATATATATATATATATATATATATATATATATATATACACATGTCAACTTCATTTAGATGAGCATTTTTATGTTGTAGATGTATATGTAATGCTCGGGTCTATAAGAATTGAATATGGTATATTTTGCCAAAACCCTTCAATTAGAGGGTGCATTCTACCAATTAGCCCAAAGTAATTCATGAAAAATATGCAAAAAAAATCCGGACGCATATGTGGAGTCGGATCGTCGATCCGGTCAGGCCCTTCTATACAAATACACGAAGTTGGGTCTTGCCTTGTGACGAGCCACATGTGATCGATGATGCCCATCACATGTAGGATAGAGTTTCTCTCATACGTTTGCAATGTACCTCGTTTTCTAAACCTAGCATCTTGAATTCATGAATTTCCATACTAACCTTGACACTACTATTTTGAAATTGAATCCTTGCAGATGTTTTAGTTTTGAATATTTTTTTGTTAGATATAGCATTCCTACCTCAGCTTATTAATTGAGCGGCAGCATTTCTTCTAAGCTGAAGTAAATTTGTAATGGACACATATTTTGTGACTTTTATAGGAAATAGTTTACTTATTTGTGTATTCAATCAACTTTTAATTCCTATTTCACTGTTTTTTTATATTGAGCTTTGCAATAGTGCATTTTCTTAGCCTTTTTGAGCATGTTTAGTTCAATTTTTCTTAAATTTGGCAGTGAAGATGAAGCAAGAATGAAAATATATTCTGTTTCGACTAAGCATTATTTTGCTTTTGGAGCTCTTGTCTCTGAAGAGTTATCCTACAAACTCAAAGGTATGCATTTGTCTAGTTTCTGCCTTTTTTCATGATATGGTCAACATTATGATTCAAGCTCCTGACATTTGTGCATGTTTTAATGCAGCTCTGCCAGGTGTTCGCTGGGTTCTGCCTGATTCTTATCTTGATGTTAGAAATAAAGACTATGGAGGTGAGTACTCTTATATATATGTTTGTTGTTGCTTAAGAGTTTTGTTTTTGGATGTTTTTCTTGGAGCTTTTAACCTAGAGTCTGTCTGCTGTTCTTAAAGTTGATATTCCCAATGGTGTTTTATGTGACCTATCATGTCATTATTGACTCCGATCCTTTGAAATCGTTCACCCTTTCTTAACTCAATTTCCTTAACATTATCAAGTTTTGTCTAGATTTTTTTTCTCGTGCAAAAAATTTTCTTTCTTCTAGAGCTTCAATTTTTTTTGCTATGTTGTGCTATATGTATTCTTCGGTTTTTTATTTAGCATCTTCCTGGGTATTACTTTTGTTGGTTTTTTTTTATGTAGTTCTACGAGTGATAGTGCTCGGGGCCCCCCGTTCCCCGCGCGACAGTACCCGACACTCCCCTGACGGGCTTTAAAATTATTTTGTTCAATGTTTTTAAAAATATATTTTTAATTTATTGTTTTATTTCATTTTTTAGAATAACCAAACTATTATTGAAATTAGAAATAATTCAACATTCAAGCTTTTATCCCACTATAGTAGGGTCGGCTATATGGATCCTGTGTCGCCATTGTGCCCTATCTTTTGTCATAATCTCACTAATTGAAAACAAAAAAATTTAAAGAGTTGAAAAAAACAGGAGGCCGCATAGTGCCACCTGCAGCAGAGCCGCCGACGGAAGAGCCGCCGACTGAAAAGCCGTCGGCGGTAGACCGGAGCCCACATGCGGCCTCCTTAAACAAAACCATATATAAATGTGCCATTCACCTAATATATCCTAAAAGTCAGCTTGTATAACAGCTTGATATTATTTATAATGGAAAGTTAATTTGTATCCTGCGATGTGGGACAAATTTGAGAGCCGCCCGTGCCTTATATTATTGATTCATTTTCCATTTCTTCTCTGCCGCCGGCGGCCTGACTGGAGCCGGGAGCCCACCGGCGGGTTCGTCGGGGCCTGGCGAACCCGCCGGGGGGTTGTCAGGCGGCAAACGGGCAGGGTCACCGCCGGCGAGCCCCAGAACCAGTGGGTTCGTCGGGCCCCCGACGAACCCGCCGGTGGGCTCCAGTCAGGCCGACAGCGGATCAACCGCCAGGCGACAACGACATTGGAAGCAACGATGCCGGGGAGGGGGGAGGCCGAAGCGGATATCGGGATTTTCACTGTAGCGAGGGAGTTTTTTTTGAAAAATGGCTATTTGCAGTCATGATCTCTTTGATCCGACGGCTGAGATTCATTTTTTGGCACAACTCTGCCTCAAAATGGTCCAAAATGTTTTCGTATATAGAATATCTATACTATATTAAAAAGAGAGAACACCTTTTGGTTAAACATTCACTTTCCTATTTTACCCTTTTTTATTAAAAAATTTTCATCTTTTGAAATTTGTGTGTTTTTTTAAAAAATGTGCTCTCATATAGACAAAGTCATCTACCTACAATAAAAAAAAGTGTTCTCCCTGCCGCTCACAAACTCCCGTGCACACCACAAAAATGAGTGACGCGCGGTGTATAACACTCGGGGGGTTTGCGAGCGGTGAGAGCGTCATCGCACCGGAACATTGTTGTGGTTGTGATAATGTCGCGCAGGTCACCGGGACACCGTGCACTATCGTAGATGAGGGACTGTCTCAATTGGCCGTAGGGGCGGAGCCCCGTGCCTGTCACTCATGTGTGTGTGTGTTTAATTTATGTATTTTTTCTATGTGGATTATCATTTGTTTATTAATTTAAAATATTTGTTATTTTGAAGGAATTTTTAGCTGACTGCTAACACAATTCATATTTAATACTAAGATGCTATGTGGAACAGGGACAGGAACATGAGACAGGATACGATACCAAAGGGATACATACTAAAGGGATGTGGGAAATGTGATTTAAAAATAAACAAGGATACTCCATACATTTAAAAAATAATAATTATTTAAGCATAAGTATTAATTAATATTTAAATTAGACAATTAACAAATTAAGTGTACATGTCTTGAGTTATTGAAAATAAATTGTATAAGACTACAACATAGTCAATAAATATGAAAACTATGACTTCAAATTTATATATCATTCACATTTCACATAAAGCTATAAATAATGTAGAAAAGGGTTTTAGCCAACATGCATTATGAAAACTAATGCACCACATGTCCACATCATTACATCAATGTGGTACATTATAAAGTCTAGTGCACCATATTATCCACAGCATTATAAATTCACAGGGGAGGTTCTTGTAATTCCAGAAGGCAGAGGGCTGCAAGCTGTAGGAGGTCCCAGTAAACGATGCTATAGATATATAGAATTGTATTCTTCAGTAATGCTTTCTTGGCTGTTTTGTGAGGCTTAAGATACTTGTTCAGGTTTATGACAGCATTCTTATGAATTATATAATGATAGTTTTGGACGATAATCTTCTATTTTGTTCAAGTATCAAATGTGCTGCATCTCCTGCTGCTAACCGTGGGTGGATTGTTTTCCTCTCAACACGATTTACTTATTTTACTTGTTAATATCTCACAGGAGAGCCATTTATTGACGGACAAGCTGTTCCGTATGACCCAAAATACCACGAGGAATGGGTGCGGAACAATGCACGTGCAAATGAAAGGTCCCGGCGTCAAGATCGTCCCCGCAACAATGATCGGTCAAGGAACTTTGATCGGCGTAGGGAGAACATGCAGAGCAGGGACTTCCAGGCCAGAGAAGCTCCCCCTATGCCAAATTTTCAGAATGCTGCATCCCCATCTCAACCCGGGCAAGGCGAGCCTCCCCAGAGTACATTCTCGCAGACGCCACCTAATCAAATGCCCAATCCCCAATCTGGCCAAGGTTTTCAGTCCGTGCCACCCGGACAGGGTTATCAGACCGGGCCCCCTGGCGGCGGTAATCCTGGTTATCCGGCCGGGCCCCCAGGCGGTGGTGGCCCTGGTTATCAGGCCGGCCCACCTGGCGGGGGCCCGGGTTATCCGGCCGGTCCACCTGGTGGAGGTTCGGGTTATCAGGCCGGCCCACCTGGCGGGGGTCCGGGTTATCAGGCTGGTCCACCTAGCGGGGGTCCGGGTTATCAGGCTGGGCCACTTGGAGGCGGCCAGGGTTATCAAGCTAGGCCTCCTGCTGGTCAGGGGTATCAGGCAGGTCCACCCGGTGGCCAGCGGTACCCGGGGGGTCCACCTGGTGGACAGGGGTATCAGGCCGGTCCGCCTGGCCCCCCAGGTGGGCTGGGGTATCAGGCAGGTCCGCCCGGTCCACCAGGTGGGCAGGGGTATCAGGCAGGTCCGCCCATTAACCAGGGATACCAGGCAGGTCCTCCCATTAACCAAGGTTACCAGTCCGGCCCTCCCGGCGGCCAGGGTTACCAGTCTGCCCCTTCCGGCGGGCAGGGGTACCAGCCCACACCTCCGGGCGGCCAAGGGTACCAGTTCACCCCTCCGGGCAGCCAGGGATATCAGTCCGGCCCTCCTGGAGGGCAGGGGTATCAACCAAGACCCAATGGCGGTCAGGCATATCCGTCTGGTCAGGGGTATCAACCCGGCCCTCCTCGCAGCCAGGGGTATCCAGTGGGTGGTCAGCCGAGCAGCAGCTCCGACTCTATTCATGCTACTAATCAAGTTTCTCAAGGAGGCCCCGCCGGTGGTCCGGCCAACACCCTAAATGGGAACCCAGCTGAACAAAGCAACCTCGGCGGTTACCAGCAAGGAGGCAGTAATACCGGATTTCAGTCCGGCAATGCGAGCCCTGCCAACCAGGCGAGAGATATTCCTGGAAGAGACGTCTAAATTTCTTCATCCTGCATAAATTAATCTCTCTGGAACTCTCCCCCCACATATGTTAGAGCGAGTATTGCTGTCTTTTGGTTTTTTTTTTTGCGCCATTAAATCTAGAAGCTGTTGTTATGCCCCCAGTATGTCCTTTCAGATTGTTGAACTATTTAAGATGATGTCCCGTGTCTTCCTCACGACCAATTTCTTCTGGATTGCTTATACAGTCTGATGTTCTTGGCGAATATATTTATATATATTTGTTTTCCTCCCTTGTTTTTTTTTGAATTCACTGCCCGGCAGACAGTGAATGCTTCTTAAACAAACTTGTATAAATATGTTAGAATGCGAATATCAGCAATGCTGTTATGCTACTGGGGCTGGATGAAAACATTGAGTCTCTTGTTCACATTATTCACTCTTTGATTCTTCTTGTGCATTGTATTTGTGTGTCTGGCAGCACCAGAATTGGCGCTGCACTGTTTTCTTCTATGCAACATTTAGTTCTTATATATTTTATATTATATATAAATATATAGAAATAATTACCCAAACCTCCCCTGTAAACTAGCATAATTAGTGAGAGCACCCCTCATATTTTCGAAATTACAAAAAACTCCCCTTAAGTTTTTATTTCATTACCAAAATCTCCCCTGGTCTTTTCATTTCATTGCATCCATGAAGAAAAATACACCCCTGGACACTGTTCACCGAGGGGGGTGTTTTTGTGCATGGATGTTATGAAATTAAAATTTCAGGGGAGGTTTTTGTAATGAAATGAAAACTTTAGGGGAAGTTTTTTTAATTTTGAAAATAAGAGGGGTGCTGTCAGTAATTTAGCAAAGTTAGAGGGGAGGTCCCGGTAAATGGCCCTATATATATATATATACTTCTTTTCTCATTTAAATATTTAAAACTATCATTTTATTTTGTTTTTTTTATCGTTTTATTTTATTACTAGCAATTGTGCATGGTTTCTCTCTCTTAGCTGCCCCTATGTGAAGTTTTTGATGGTGAGGTCATCTCTGGCCACACTTGACGGTGAGGTCATCTCGAATCATAATTAAGGTCCGGTTCATGCGGTCGTGATCGCTTGACCGGTGAAAATAAGTCCTCCCAAATGGAGCCGTAATGTCATGTGTGTTGGGGACTTGGGGGTTGGGGTGAAACTAAATTTGTGATAGAATGTAGAGATTTTTATTTCGATTTATTTAATTACTTGAATGTTGATGCGGATTCTTCTTGAAATCTTGGTTTTGGATTCACTTCGAATGATAGATCAATTGGACTTTAATTGGGCGACTTAGATTTTCTTTATATATATTATAGATACTTTTATTATTCATTAACTATTCATGAACCTGGTTAATAGTGATAGTATTAACTATTCATTAACTATTATTCATGAATCTGGTTAATAGTGATAGTATTATTTAGATTTGAATACTAGTATCTGAAAATGAAAAATATAAATTTTAATGAAATCTTCACAAATCAATTGAATTATTCACAAATTATTTGATCTGAGAATTGCCCTAACGTAAAGTGAAAATGTAATTTATAGTTTTAAAATAACAAACAACATATTAATGGTCAATGCACAATCATTATGGTTTTGTTTGGCGCGGTGTTTTGAGCGTGTGAGACTGCTGATTTTCAATAATTTCTGCCAAACGAAATTTTAAGGTCAGCGGTGGAATCTGCCGCCGCTCCCAAATCGCCGAATTATTGTGATTTTGAGTCGTGATTTCTTTTCACAGCTCCCTATCACGGTGAGCGTGATTCATCTACTCTAGCCGTGACGTGTGAGAGAGCCCGATGCTCCCCATCATCTTCAAATCCGGTTTCAGCTGCAGTGCCGTCATCTTCAATTGCAGATGTATGACATATATTGTATTTTGATCATCCCGTAAAGTGTTCTTCCTTATTCGTTTGTCTTCCCGGTCCAGTTCTTATTAAACGTCTGTTTTGATTTCCCGTGTCCACGCCCAATTTATTCTGTTTTAATTTTTTTGTTTTCTTTCTCCTATTATTGTTTTTATCTCTTATTTAAAAAAAAAAAAAATCATGTCGCACAGCTGTTCTTTCAAACAGCTTCATATGTTTTGTCACCACTCTGCAAAATAACTGATCATTCCACCACTATTTATCACCACTACTTCTTCAATCGTTGCAGTCGTGTCAAACAAAGTCTAAGTGTGACTTGTCCTCTTGTTTGCAGAGCCTAAGTGTGTTGTGATGCCGATACATTTGGCTGCAAAAATTTTTGAGATACATAGAGCAAACAAATTATATGATGACGTCTAAAAGGACGTTTGTATTGACAGCTCTTATATGACAATTAGCATCCCCAAGTTTAAAATAATAATAATAATAATAATAATAACCCTTCCCTCTAGAAGCCGATCCATCGCCCCCCTTCTCACGCGAAGTTATTCCGTCCGTGTTCCGGCGCGAGTAGATTTGCTTGCACGCTAGTAGATTTGCTCGCACGCTAGTAGATTTGCTCGCTCCCGCGCCTTTGCCTTTCTTGTTTTTCCTCTCACTAGATCGCGCCCCTTGATATCTCCACTCGGCAACACCTCCTCTCACCCGGACGGAGATTTAGGGACGGAGTCCGGTCGTAATAATCTCTCCCTTCCCACACCCTCAGATAGTGAAGAACTTCGGTGAAGGTCCCCCCTCACGTCGGCAAGATTGTTTTTGCGATCTACGGGCACTGGTGGCGCCGTCGCAGTGGTTAATTGGTAAAAATTTCGCTAAGAGGAAGGTGAGGCAATAGTGGGACATTTTAGCTGTATTGCCAACTGTCCAAGGGAGGTGAGGTGAATCAATTTATTGTGTGGAGCATTTGCCAACTGTAGGCGGCTCTTCATCGGGCACTTGCTTTGCTCATGCATTGTCAAAACTCGGAAGCTCGCTTCAGATGGATGTTCGTCAACAGTCCGGTGAACAAAAAAAAACTGGAGGTGCTAAAAACTGCAGCCCAAGTGTTTGTCAAAATGCCGCAGTGGATTCTGTCTTTGCCAAAAATCATGGGGGTAGCCTGCTGCAGCATTGCCGTTCATTCCTGGATCCCTTGATGTGTTCCATATAAGGATTCATAATTGCCTATGAATATTACTTTCTTGATGTTCCTCATTATGATCTATTGCAAAGTGAATCGTTTGTTGTTGCACTTTTGGATTCATAACCACCGTATTACAATTGCCCACTTCGAGCTACGGCTAAGGCTTCATTTGGTTTCGCGTTTTCGGGCAGCGTTTAGAGCAAACGGCGCCGGACAGCGGGAAACCAAACAAAGCCCCGTCTTCGTTTGGACTGCTTGCGCCCGCAGCAAGTAAACAAATGCCCTCCGGCGGCGTTTGCTCCGTTTCCCCCCGCCGCGTCCTGAAAAACGGCGAAAAATGAGCTTTTCGAACGGCGGCCTCCTCCCAGCTTTTTGATCGGCGATGTCATTTCTCCCGCCCCGTCTCCTCTCGACGAACCAAACAAAGCCTAAATCACTGGATCTTTGAAAAGTAACACGACACCAAATGCTTATATATCTCAACACATGATACAAATATATAAATGCAAATTCTTTATTGCATGTTTTTTAAATAAATATATATATATATATATATATATTTGGGCTGCCAACATCAAGTGGGCTGCAAATATCATTTTGTTGGGTTGCTATTATCTATGAGCTGCGAATAGCATACATGAGCTGCCAATCTAAATTCCTCTTTTAAAATTGAAAACAATGCATTGAACTACAAAATTGAAATCATAAGCTCTACACTAAAGAATTACAATGAAGTGATGAACTATAGATGATTTTTTTAAAAAAACAATTTATAAAATATGATGCTTGGAATGCATAAATGTGGGCACATAAATCATGTATGTGTAGTAATTTGTCATATTTATGATAAATAAAGCAGAAGCAAGCTATTTATTATCTATTAACCTTAATCGGATGAGAGTGATGAGTGTTTTTAAGGCATTGAACGTCTCTTAACAGACTTCTTGGCTGATATACTTTAAAAGTGAAATGAGGTGCAAAAGTGAATTGAATCTCATGTTGAAATTTGAAAAGAATTGCTTAAACTAAGTAATAAATTGTACTCCCAAATATCAGAGATTTTTTTTTAGAGCAAATTAAAGTAGTAGAATTGTCATATTTGAAACACTGTGAGTTTGGTTGTCATAAATATTATTCTTCAAAATCATTCTCTATTTTTAGACCTTTCAATTCTCCATAGTTTCAAAGCTTCAAATATTTTACATATACCATCAAAAAAGAAAGTTGGTCGAAATAAAAATTTGGAAATTCCATAAACATTTAAAAATATGCTGTCTTAACCAAAAACTTCAATTTAGGTATGCAACATGCATGAGTTGCAATAGGATATTTTAAGAAATTATCAGAAAATGTAATTAAAAAAACTATTTAATTGTTGGTTAAACAAGGCTCAATATTTAATTTTTATAATCCTATCTTTCCCTAAAATCATAGCAATCCTGCAAAAAAAGCATGGTAGGTTGGCTTTATAGCAACAAAGTCAGTTTAGTGCGACGTTTTTTCTCCGAATAGAATGTATGTTTGACATGACAACGGTTATAACCGCAACTAAGAAAAAATTATTTTTAACATAAAAGTGGATTAAGTTCCTTAGGTGAGATCAGGTGGTCACATACGACGGACGGTTCATGACCACCGTGTTCACGACCGCCACTACCACACCAAGCCGGCCTAAGCCTCGGCTTGATTTTACCATGCCTGATTAACCCGGCCCCCACTAAAACGACAGTCTGCTTAAACATCTGTCCGGGCCGGGCTTAGGACCCGAATTACCAACGGTTTGAAAACCGAACCGATCATCTAATCAGAGAAGCGGAAGGTTTAACGCACAATCGATTCAACCGGGTCAAACCGTTTTAAAAGCGTGCGAATTACAGGGCGTGGGCCGCGTGGCCCAGCTTTTGGTGTTTATCGGTTCGGGACTTCCAGCACAAAATAGATAAATATAAAATATATATATATATAATATTTTAAATTTTTAACAAATCCAGTACGTGCCTTTTTCTTCCAGCACCTTCTCAAATGTCGAGGCTGCAACGTGTCCTCTATTTCCCAATATGCCGCCACGTCATCATCATCCTCTTTCCCATTATAAACACTGAGAACGGGAATCCGGGAGTAACTACCTGTAACACTCCGATCGAGCTTCGAAATCACCAATGGCGTCAAGAATCGCGGTAATCACTCGCCTTCTCTTTACTCCCCCCCTCTTCATTCTATTCACCATCGTACTCATTTGTCTTGACTGCAGAGCAACTGGCTGCGGAAGGGGAGAGGGATGGCGACTGCGGCGGCGGCGCCGATTTCCGGCGGAAAGGCGAAGCCGATAGGAGAATTCGTGCCGGTTTATGTCGCGCTGGGGTTGATCCTGGTATCCGCATCCCTTGGCGCGCACACGATCTACACGCAGCTGTCGTATAACCCCTCCGTGCGGCTGAACAAGAAGCGGCGGGAGACGGTGCTGGAGGTGGAAGATCCGGAGCGCGTCGCCGAAGAAGGCGTCGGCTACATCAATCACTCGATCTTCCGCAAGGTTGCCCACAAGCAGGATTTCGACGCCGTCCGGGCCGGCATCTCCGATCCCATGCGCGCGAAGGATGTCTCCCTGAAGTAATCCCGCGTCTCTATTTCGGCCCCGATCTGTTTGTTTTTCTTGATTTCTGCCTTTAGTTGTAACAAATTTCGGAGAAGATGCAACCGATTAGTCTGATTAGATGATCGGTGTTTGTGTTGCAGGTCTGCTCGAATGGAGAGTCTGAAGTCCGTCGGCGTGGATCCGAGATCGCATGCCGCCTGAGAGATGCCGCCGTGGTGGTCGACGGCGGGCGCAGGGTGGAGAAGATCGATGTGTATATATAGTGTTGATCTCCCTGTTTTGTCTGTGTGTTTGATGTGATCTGTACTAAGGGATCAAAAACTTCCGTTCTGTTCATCTTTTGTGGAATGAAGCCGTTTCAATTTGGGGCATATTACTGAATATCAAGACAATGCCATGATTAATTGCTTTTCAAAACTTTCTAGTTAATAACACAAAAAAATCAAACTTCCATGGCTGCTTCTTTTGATTTATTACATACTTCCTTGTTTTTAATCAATTTGACCAACTCTTGCATTAGTTTTGATTTTTGACATTAGTTATTTCTATTATATTAAAATGTTAGATTCAAAAAAATATGCAACGGAGTGTATTCTTGATGAAACTGATTATCTCATCTACTCTTAATAATATTTATGTATGATTTTTGTTATTTTTAAATACATTTTTGATTGTTTTTCTTATTCTGTATATTCCATCATAAATATATTCAACAAACCAACATCAACGGTGCGTAGTAACCTTTTGATAGGATCCAAAATTTTTGTTATTATCAAGCAATAAGTTCAAAACTTATTATCCAAAATAATTGAAGTTGTTTTTTTCCTTTCATCGTCTTAGGTAGTTTGGAATCAGAATAGTATTTACTTGTTATCAAAGCTTATAAATCATGTTTATCATCATGCACATTTTTTAATGTAATAAAAGATTGCAAACAGAGTTATTCCAGGACACAATCTCATTATATCCTTCTCTTTTTCTTAGCCAAGATAATAAGAAGATATGATCATACACAAATATAGTTAATTTTGAAGCTTTTGCAAGATCTTTGACACGACTCATTGAACAAATTTCCTTTAAAATAAGATTCAAGTAATGAGCGGCGCAAGGTGATCAATAAATATTAGCATACATCTCATGCAGCTGAACACTTTTTTTTTTATAATTAGCTACACTATCAGTTCCTATTTGAACAATATTGATAACTCTAGCACATTCAATTATTTCCAGAAATAGCTCGCACAATGCGTCTGCATCTTTCTTGATATGAGAAGTTTTAACAGACTAAAGAACTACAAATCACAAGGACAATAAACTAAAAAGTATTCAATCATGATTGTTGTTGCGACTAACTCGATGCCCCGGTCGGACCGGATAATCTTGGACCGTCTCAGCTCACGGAGCGATCGAGCGCGCGCACAGTCGATGAAAATGAAACAGTGAACACAAGTTTTGATGACGTAAAAAAACCCCCTAAAATGGGTAAAAAACCACGTGACCGGGTTTGTGCCGGTCAAATTCCATTAGCTTCCGGGGGTTACAACTTGCTTGGTGAATCGGGGCGACAGGCCGCTCCCGTTACAACTTGAGGGGAGAGATAAAGACTGAAGCTTCCAGCGGGCAACAGGCTGCTCCGCGGAAGTGACTTAGGCGGGCAAACGTGCGTGATGCTTCTGGCGTGCGCGCTCGGGGCGGCGCGCGCTTGCTGGCTTCGGATTGCTTCTTCCTTTGGCTTCCTCACGGTCCTGGACGTCCTTTGGCTGACGGTGCGCTGGTGGGGTGTTTATAGCCGCTGACAGCAGCTAGTTGTCACAGGTGGCCGTTGGTGGCCGATGGTGGCTGTTGGAGGTTCACGGCGAGCGGTGGCCGACTCGGTGGAGGAGGCAGGAGAGCTCTCACCTGAAGAAGAAGAAGAGGAAGAAGCGGAGAAGAGAAAAGGTGAGAAATAAGAGTCCCCTGGGGGTCTTTTTATAGCCTCCGGGGGCGGATCATGGCGGGCCCACCACTAAAGTGGTGGGGTAGTGAGTGGTTACCCCTTCGATCGGATGGCCGGGAGGGCCTCCCTCTTGATCGGACGGCGGGGAGGCTTCCCATGACGGCGGGCCGCCATGACGGCGGCGGCAGCCGGGTGGCCGGCGACGGGGGCCGACCGCGCGCCTCCTGGCGGCGACCTGCCGCCGGCCGGGCGCGGCGAGGGAGGCCGGCCGTGGCCGGGGCGGCCGGGGCCGGGGCGGCCGAGGGAGTGCCGGTCGCCGGCGGTGGCTCGGCCTCTTGCCGGCGGCGGTTCTCCCGACGGCAGTTCTTCCTACGAGGGGAGGGAGCGGGGCCCGCCTCCATCATCTCCATGAGAGATCATGGGGGGGCACCCATGACTTTCCTTCAGTGGAGATCATGGGGGACTCCTTGCTTCCTATAAATAAAAGGGGAAACCTATCAATTGTGTACCGAGTCTCTTTCTAACTGTTTTTGTGAGCCTTTACTAAGAGTTTACATTCCTCCCTACAATCTCTCAAGATATTGGCTCTTATCATATAATATGTAGACAATTTATATTCAGAGCCAATTGCAGCGATTTATTTTATATCCTTCTGTACATAAATTGAGTTTAAAACATTCATTTGTATGCGGTTATCATAAAAACATTTAGCTATGGCTATGTCAGCACGATATAAAACTTGTTTTGATGCCAAAACACTTTTAATTGATAGATGCAATCCAGATGATGTTCTGAGAACAAAATAATTATTAATTTCATCGATTTATCTTTTTTTACCTTTATCTTGCGCACTAAGATTTTGAGTTATAGATGTAGTAGATTTCTTCTCCTTCTCAATTATATGATCATATATACTTATATTTTTTCTTGACTCTTGAATCTTTTTTTTCCTGAAATCCCTTTGAAATTTTCTTGCAATTGATGACGAGTATCATGTGAAACTTTTTACTAGCACCAATATTTTTTTAACATCAGCTAAATGTTATTTCATTCTATCTATTCCTCCCCACTATAAATATTTTCATAATATAAACACTAGCATTTTTTACTAAACTAAAGCGTTCTCATCCTGCATCATTTGTTTCACGAACTTGTGTACTAATAATTGTAGATACTACTTATTCAATATTGGTGTATCTATTAAAAAAATGCAAAAATAACTTAATATTAATAGAATGCAGTCCTAAAACACATATTATCAAATGAGCATGGTCCTACGGCATGAAATTTTAATTAACAAAGGTTTACCTGTGTGGAAATCAAACAATGCAGCAGGAGTTTGATCCAGAATATATTCCCCTTTCTAGCTTCTGCCCTTCAAGGAAAGTTCCACATGATACAAATTTATGAAGTTCAGTATTAGCCAATGAGTTGATTTTACAAGCCTTGCATACATATAATTTAAGCATAGAAAGCAGTAGCAGAAAAGAGCCTAAAAAGAAGCATATAATTATAAACCATTGGAACAACAATCTCAAGTATTAATTATAAGAAAGTAATCAAATGTCCTAAGTCCAAACAATAAATAAATTACAATGAACAAAAAGATATGTAAAACACATAATTAGGAACCCTTAAAGTAACAATCTCAAATACACAAATATAAATTGAAATTTCTTAGAATAAAATATGATGAGATATTCATATACTATACCTTCTCTATCTTAAGCTTATTGAAAACCTCCTGCAAAAGTTTGTAATTCTGAATCATATATTCATATCATACTCTGATGTTGCATCAAAATTCACCCGAAAGTAGAGCAATGCGATGAATAATTGATTAACAATTTGGGTGAAAATTAACAAAACACCAATACCTTGTGCATTGAACAACGCCAAAAGCAGCCTTCAGTAAAAATAAAGATGAAAGAAATTTAGGTTCTACTAATATTCTGTCAAAATCGAATATGAGAAGTTGAGAACATACCCCCAAATCGATCGAATAAAACTCTAACACAAAGAATGAAGCCGCAGTCGAGGACCTCTCATAGGGGAAGAAGAAGAACAAAGTTGTTGTCTAGGCATCTCTAGACCTCCTTTATACATGCAAATTAAAAATGTATTTGGCATCCGGTTTCACCATAGAGATGAAGCAAATCGGAAGAAATGAAGAAGAAAAAAAAGAAGAATATATAGAGGAAGAAACAGAACCTTACGACGAGGAAAAACGAACTAGAGCAATGGGGCGTGGAGATAGGAGACTATCAGTGCTCTACCGAGGAAGGAGTTTCACAAGTTTTTCATTTTCGCCACTTCATCGTCCCGTATCCTTTCTTTAAAAGTAAAACCACAAAACTGCATCGTGTAGTTTTGGGGAACCGGCTATGGTTCCCGGTTCCCCGATTCAGTGACGGTGCAATGAAGCAGCGCCCACAATACCAAGACCGGACTGGCCGAGGGGCCGGTTGGCGGTCCGACCAGTTCATTTGGTTCGGGTTTTTTAAGCTTGAGTATATCTTTAATCAGCAAGAGTTTAATATGAGGCAACGTAGGTGGATAGATTTTTTGTCAAATTATGAGATGGATATTTAGTGTCATCCGGGGAAAGCAAATGTGGTAGTTGTTGTGCTTAGTAAAAGAAGTCTGAGTTACTCCCTTTGTTGAAGCCAAAAATGACCCCAACGAATGTTCACAAACCAAAGTGCAGCCGACGCCTACTTCTCTCTTACCTCGACCCTTGACTGGCTGCTAAGGTCAAAAGACTGACCCAAAGCCTCAGCTGGGAGGTCCCACCACACACCCGGAAGATCTCTGAGAGCTTCCCCTCCAAAGCCAAATGCTGGGCTGGGAGCTCCTCAGAAGGCACTAGAGTTGGAGAATAATGAAAGAGTCTGCCTTCCAAAGAGCCCCTGTGGGTCTTTTTATAGTCTTCCTTTGACCTGAAAATACTGAAATACCCCTGAGGGGTCTGCCAATAGCCAAATCCCGCTGTTCTCCCAAGGACATTTGGGTAATTTTACCTCGGGATAATAATAATAAAATAATCCCATTTACGAGCGCCGGGCCCTACCACGTGGGCCCACTTGGCGAGAACCCTGGCCGTGAAGGCTCTCGCCGGACCCCCAACTGGGCCAACCTTGGCGAGACCCCTTGCCAGGGAGGTTCGCGCCCCTCACGGTCTTGAAACTATCGCGACTGAAGGCTCACTTAGGGCCTTCTCGCCTGCCCTGGGCGGGAGCTTTCCCTAAGGCGGGAGCTTCCGTAGTCAGGCCCTCTGCTTCGGTCGGTCGACGATCTCTCCTGCCGAGAGCTCGACTATCTGCCCTTGCCGGTCGACGATCTCTTCTGCCGAGAGGTCGACTATCTGCCCTGGTCGGTCGACGATCTCTCCTGCCGAAAGGTCGACTATCTGCCCTTGCCGGTCGACGATCTCTCCTGCCGAGAGGTCGACTATCTGCCCTGGTCGGTCGACGATCTCTCCTGCCGAGAGGTCGACTATCTGCCCTTGTTTCCTCAGCTTTCGCCTGCCCTTGGCGAGAGCTCCTACAGGACAAGAACTCCCCAAGTATGCCCGAGGGTTAACCCGAGGCTAGCCTGAGACTAGCCCAATCCTGACCAGCGAATATGGGGTTGTACACAATCCCCGCTCTTTTCGAGCTAGCCCTGCGCTCGACAAGACAAGTCCAACCCCCGAAATATTCGCTGGACACGTGCCAGCTAACCAGGGGAATCTTTTGGTGGGCCCTACTGCGGCTATAAATATGCACCGATAGGCGACCATGTGCCTCGCCCTTGAAATACTGTTTTACCACTGAGCTCTCGCCCCCCGGGACTTTCGCGCGAGCTTACCATGCATCCCAAACGTGCTGCCAAACCACTTCCGCAAGACCTCCAAGACCGGTTAGCCGCTGCCCAAGCGCGGGCTTTGGCTAACTGTGCGGCGGTGGCTCCATGGTTAGCGAGAAAGACTTCGACCGCCGGGCCTTCCGAGCCGAAGAAGAAGGAAAAGAAAAGAGCGAAGGTGGTCTGGCGGGATCTTTCTCGCGAGAACAGGGAGCCTCCTTCCCCCACTCCCAATCCCGCGGGGGATCCTTCCCCGCAGAAGGTAAGCCTTTCAACCGTGCCTACCGAGCTGACTGTGCACTAGATCCGATGATTAAAGTAAGCTTTCGCAGGAACCCGCTCCTAACGATGACGCCGAGATCCCGCCAAGTTCTTCGAACCTGCCCGCTCATTCACCCAAGGACCAAACGCGGGTCTCGGAGGGGATTCCTCCAGCCGAGACCGGAACGATAGGTACATTTTCCCTTGTCAATATTTCAACCCGACCCTTTCTTTTCTGAACTGTCTTCTCGCAGTGCCAGCTCCCGCCGACCCGGGTCTAACCACCCGGGAAGATGAAGCGAGAACCGTTGAGGAGCCTCCTGCGGTGGCCGATCCTATCCTGCAGGCGGGAGGGGCGGCTTCTGAACCCTCCGCTACTCTCAAGGATGCTGATCGTCCCTTGAGAGAAGACAACTCCCCTCATGCTTCCGGCCAGGCCGGGATCATCGTGCGCGAGCCCTTCCGCCCGGGGCTGGGCAAGCCTCTTCACCTCCTTTATGGAACCAACGGAGGGGTCGGGCCTTCTCGTCCAACTTTGGCTGACGGTTCTCGCCCAACCGCAGGTATGCGAAAACTTTTTCTGGACTGTTGATTGTCATGCCTTGACCAAAATTCTCGTGTGTTTCTTTCGCAGGTGATCCTGGCTTGCGGTCGGGCGTCAACGAGGAAGGAGAAGAAGAAGAAGAAGTAGAGGAGGAAGAAGAAGATGAAGAGTCCCCTCTCCCTTCGTCTGGCGAGATAGAAGAAACCTTGAACAGCGCTGGGAGCGCGAAGGGGAGACGGAGGAAGATCTCGGTCATCCTGGCCAAGCTTATCCGGCGAGACCGTGCCCATACTGCCGCGGCGAAAGCATTCCGCGAATCCGTGGAGCAAAGGCTGGAGGCTCTGGAGCGGGATTTCTTCTTGGGCGAGACTGATTGCCCGGGTGGGCCTTCCGCCGAGTCTTCGCCAGGGAGGTGCATCTCGCAGATCCGGGATTACGCCATGTAACGACCCCATCCGTTAGATGACGTATAGTAGAAGGTCCGGCCGGGGCCCCACACTATATGCCACAAACAGACGGTGAGGTCACAGGATAATACCAAACCATACGAAGCCTAACTCAGAGCATTCTAGCGGAAGCTTATTAAGTGCAAGAACTCATACCATTGAATGTCCACTAATATATAAATATCACATTTATATAGATTACCAGGAATGTTTACAAAACCACACCGCACACGGCCTTAAGGCCTTACAAGTTACTCTTTACAACACATATAATTTCATATATCGGCACGCAGGCCGGCCACACATGAAATCCAACCCTTCGCACGGCCTTCAAGGGCCTACCAGCAGCATGGGCTTTTGCCCGCTCAATCCATCAGCCCGCAACACCTGCATATGGACGTCCACCCCATGGGTGATAAACAAAGCAACGGTCAGCATTCAGCTGACCAATTATAACGACCCCACCCCTTACCCGGGGCAGTGGTTCCTTCCCTGCATGTATAGCAACTTCAACATATAAAGAACATACACCCAACATCACAAATGTCGGCCTCAATGCCAGGCGCTCCGTGCACTCAGGGCACCTTTTATGGTTTGTACTTGGTAGGCGGGCATAAGCCTCCAAACCCTTGTTGAAGACCTCACGCACCCACCCACTCAGAGGTGTCCGCACTCCATCAACCAGCTCTTAACAAGCATGCAACCAAAGGAGCTATGCAAAGCATCCTATACACCAAACACATCGTCCTCACCATCTCCGCAGGCTAAACGATGAATACACGGAGTCTTCTCCGGTTCGCAATATAAGCATCACCAATCCCGACATACGTCTGGATGGGCTTCACACAGCATGCCTATGCCATTCCGGCTCTAGATGCAGACTCAACTGCTGGAATCACGTACGCGTTTCCATCTCTTGATGGAGGATCCCATGCACATGCAAAACAAAGGGCTTCACCTGCCCAAGGAAGAAAGATCGTTACCCTTGACGATCGCTTCGGCGCCATAGAAAAACTAGCCGGATGGAAATCACTGCAGCGGCCTTGCCTCCGCAACGCTGCACTCGGCTCTCTATTCGGCTCGACGAAGCTCCACCGGCGGCCGGAAAGCTCCTCCTCCTCCTCCTCCAAGCTCTCCTCTCTTTCTTCTCTTTAGAGAGATAAAGGCTAAGTGGAAATGAGATTTCATCTCAATCCACGGCCTTAAAGAGGCTGGAAAAGCTTTGGACCACAAGATCCAATTAGAAGGAAATCTGCCCAAAAACCCAATTTTTGGCTGACACGGCCTGTGACACGCCCGTGTCACAGGCCGTGTACCCTTAAGCGGCACACGCGGTTTTGAACCGACTGAACAACACGGGTATCGACACGCCCGTGTCGACCCTGACACGCCCGTGTCATTCTTGAGACACGCCCGTGTCTCCTGCTACACGGCACTCACCGACTTCCAAAACCAGTACACGGGTCAAAACACGGCAGCTGACATGCCCGTGTTCAGACTGACACGCCCGTGTTCATGGCCGTGTTCACGGCCGTGTACGGCTCTGACTCGAATAGGCCAAATTCGAACTTTAATTCGAACACGCCCTGGGACACGCCCGTGTCCCAGGCCGTGTACACCCGACACGCCCTGGGACACGCCCGTGTCCCAGGCCGTGTCTAACAGCCTCCAACCCAAAGTTGTTTAAAAACATATTTTGAGATTCTGGGGTGTTACACGCCAGGCGGATCAACCTTGGGTGTACCACGCTATCGTCTTACTTCAACCCGTTGGCGCCCCCAAGAACTAGGCGGCGAGAACGAGGACGGTGGAGCTGGAAGCCCTACTAGCCTTCCCGCTTTGAATCTCAATGTATCTCTTTTATCAATGCATCTGTAATAAACGTTACTGTTAATTAAGTTTATCCAGCTTGCGCTAGCGAGGATCTCGCTGTTATCCATGTCTTTCTTTTCTTCTTCTTTTTATTACTCTGCGAGGCTTTTTAAATTAGGCCGCTTACACCAATCTAGGATGCTTGCGCCAATCTAGGAGGCTTGCGCCAATCTAGGAGGCTTGCGCCAATCTAGGGGGCTTGCGCCAATCCAGAGTCGCGTCGAAACCCGAAACGACCGTTGACCGCTGCCATCCCGAGGGGGAAAATCGAGGCGCCGTTAGCCCGGATTCTGACAGCTGTACTCCGCTGTCACTTTCTCTCTCTGTCGGGTGGATCCATGATGATTATGATTCCCTATAAATAGAGAAGTCTACCAACCGCATTTACTTCTTCGATCCGAAACCTCAGCCTTCCTTCCTTGCTCTCGCGTTCTTGCTTCCGCTTCGACCTCTTTTCAGCTCTCGCTCTCACCCGCAAACCCACCATGCCTGGCGAGAACAAGGGTCGCGCCCACTGCGCGGAAGCTTTCCAGAAACATCTCTTCCCTTCCTGCAAGCTCTCCCTCGACGAATACAACATGATCGTTGACCGCTACATTCCCGCCGGCTTCTCGGCGCGGAACCCGGGTAATCACGATAGGGTGAATACTCCGGAGGCGGGAGAGCTCGCCATCCCCCTCGAGCACTTCGAGGTGGGCTTCCGCCTTCCCCTTTGGCCGGAGGTTCGGCTTGCTCTTCGCTACTATGGGGTGGTTCCCGCCCAACTGAACCCGAACTCGGTCGCGATCCTTATAGCATTCATATGCTATATGCGATCCGAGAGGATCGAGTTCAGTTTGCCCATCTTCCGGAAGCTATTCAACTTCCGTGCCAAGGGCGGGGTGGTTTTCTTCTCCGGGCAACTGCTCGAGGTTACCGATCTCGCCAACAAGCACCACCACTGGGGCGAGAAGTTCGTTTATGTCAGCGGGGACTTCGGCAACGTCCCGCTTCAGCCCGTCCAGTATGAGGACGCTGCCTACAAGCCGCCTACTCTGGGATCGCGCGAGAGCGCAATCCTGGAATTCTTTGGGACCAAGGAGTTCGATGTCCTCCACCTCAGGCGAGACGTCGACTCCCTCCCACTCGTTCACTCGGGCGAAGGTATGGTCTCGCCTCGGATTCCCTCTTTCATCAAAGATCTTCCCGCGCTAAAGCGTTTTAACTTTGCAGGAGAGCGGGAGGTCCCTCTGCGCCAACCCTTCGCTGAAGGCCGGGGTGTCGAGGGTCTGGCCGCGAGAGGCTCCCTTGCGCTCGCGGAAGCTAGCGCCAGCGCCTGCCGAGACGATCCAGCCCCTCCCTTGCCGCCACCAGCCAAGAAGCGGAAGGTCACCCTTCCTCCTCTCCGAACGCTGAAGAGGCCCAAACCTTCTGCCCTTGAGAAGGGGAAAGCCCCGGCCGTCTCGCCTGTCCAACCTCCTCCCGAGGGCAGGTCCTTTGAAGCGATCCTTCAGATGGCCAGCGAGATGGATGCCGCCGCCAAGAGCCGCGCCGAGGCTTCTACCGGGAACCCATCGGCCGCGAGCGAGGCTGGGGGAGGAGTGGTCGCCGCTGAAACCTCTGCCAGCGTCCCGCCCCAGGAGGTGCCGAGAGGGCACAGGAACTTTGGCTTCGGCGTGAAGTACGTCGACGCGGAGGGGAAGCCTCAGATGGAATGGGAACCTGAGTCGAACTTGATCAAAGTTACGACGCTCCTTCCCAGCTGGGCGGAGGGGGAAAATGTGACTGGCGAGGCCTTCTCGCTTGGATACGGCCTTTACAGCCGGGAGGATGCCAGCGTATTTGACCAGATGTCCACCCGCCTTATAGCCTTCGATGCCATCCGGGCTCTATTGCGCGGGTTCAAGCTTGCGCATATGTGTGCGCGCCGAAGCATCACCCTTGACAAGAATTTCACCGATATGCGCAAGGCGAGGGAGGACGCGATGGCTCGAGCGCACACCGCGGGAGAAGAACTCGCGAAAGCTCAACAAGAGCTTGCGGATGCTCGACTGGCGCTGTCTCTACGCCCTGCGGCTGAGGTAAGCGAGACCCTCCCGAACCCTTGCTTTCGTTTTTCAAAGTTATGATGGTGCGATGTTTCCAGACTGAACTCTCTTTTTCTTTTCACAGGATTCTGCCCAAGTCAGGGAGCTTCGCGCAGAGCTGGCCAACGCGCGCTGCGAGAGCGTCCTCTTGAGGGAACAGCTTCGCGCAGAGCTGGCGAAGGTCCCGCCTCCGGAGCTAGATGCGAGGCTGCAGAGTCGTTACCTCTCGGAGTACGACGTTGACAAGCTGCTCCAAGCCAACGCTCAGGCAACCGTCAAGCTGACGCTCGAGACGCTGCGAGACGTCAAGCTGCTTCGGGAGGACGGCGCGACCATCGACGCTCGCCAGCTTCTTCCTTGGCTCTACGATCCAGTTCCCAAACCTCCGGGCACGCCGGACTCGCCTCCCTCAGACATCCCGAGGTCTTCTACCGCTGGCGAGACATCTGGAGAGGGCTCTGGCGATGATTCAAGCGAGAGCACCAGCGGGAGTTACATCGCGTCCCCCTAAACTTCTTCTTTCTTTTTGTTTCTTTTGTAATGAGCGAGATGCTCCAACTTTTTGTAATTAATTTTATGTAAAGTAATGTTTCGTCTCTCATTTTCAGCGTATTTGAAAGTATATTGTTCTGCCGAATGGCTTCCGCGCGAGCTTCCGCCGAGACCCTTAGTCCCTTTAGGATAACCTCTTAGAAATCCGTTAGGCGGGAACCTCGCGTCGTCAATTAAGTTGTCCTGCTCAGGTCCGCCGGGAGCCTCTTTTTGCGAGAACCCCCCTTTGGACCGAGACCTTTGAGCCGAGACCCTTACTGGCCGAGACCCTTGAGCCGAGACCCTTACTGGCCGAGGCCTTTGAGCCGAGACCCTTACTGGCCGAGACCTTTGGGGCCTTGCCTCCAGTCTAGGTCAGGGCCCTGCCCACGTATTTTTCCAACCAATTAAACCCCTACCCCACCGGCGAGCCGTCGGACCTGCTATCTTATTGAGAGCCTGCGCAGCGGGTCTACTTGGGGCCGAGTCGAGCTCGTTGTAATGTAGAAGTGGCCAAGAACAAAGTATCGCAAGAGCCAACCTATCCCCCACAGGCGAGCCATCGGACCTGCCAGCTTGATGGGAGCCTGCGCAGCGGGTCTACCTGGGGCCGAGCCGAGCTCGGGGTGTCGTATAAGTGGCTAAGAACAAAGTATCGCAAGAGCCAACCTATCCCCCACAGGCGAGCCTTCGGACCTGCCAGCTTGATGGGAGCCTGCGCAGCGGGTCTACCTGGGGCCGAGCCGAGCTCGGGGTGTCGTAGAAGTGGCTAAGAACAAAGTATCGCAAGAGCCAACCTATCCCCCACAGGCGAGCCTTCGGACCTGCCAGCTTGATGGGAGCCTGCGCAGCGGGTCTACCTGGGGCCGAGCCGAGCTCGGGGTGTCGTAGAAGTGGCTAAGAACAAAGTATCGCAAGAGCCAACCTATCCCCCACAGGCGAGCCTTCGGACCTGCCAGCTTGATGGGAGCCTGCGCAGCGGGTCTACCTAGGGCCGAGCCGAGCTCGGGGTGTTGATGAAGATAACCAAACCTCTCCCCCACAGGCGAGCCTTCGGACCTGCCAGCTAGATGAGAGCCTGCGCAGCGGGTCTACCTGGGGCCGAGCCGAGCTCGGGGTGTCGTAGAAGTGGCTAAGAACAAAGTATCGCAAGAGCCAACCTATCCCCCACAGGCGAGCCTTCGGACCTGCCAGCTTGATGGGAGCCTGCGAAGCGGGTCTACCTGGGGCCGAGCCGAGCTCGGGGTGTCGTAGAAGTGGCTAAGAATAAAGTATCGCAAGAGCCAACCTATCCCCCACAGGCGAGCCTTCGGACCTGCCAGCTTGATGGGAGCCTGCGCAGCGGGTCTACCTGGGGCCGAGCCGAGCTCGGGGTGTCGTAGAAGTGGCTAAGAACAAAGTATCGCAAGAGCCAACCTATCCCCCACAGGCGAGCCTTCGGACCTGCCAGCTTGATGGGAGCCTGCGCAGCGGGTCTACCTGGGGCCGAGCCGAGCTCGGGGTGTCGTAGAAGTGGCTAAGAACAAAGTATCGCAAGAGCCAACCTATCCCCCACAGGCGAGCCTTCGGACCTGCCAGCTTGATGGGAGCCTACGCAGCGGGTCTACCTGGGGCCGAGCCGAGCTCGGGGTGTCGTAGAAGTGGCTAAGAACAAAGTATCGCAAGAGCCAACCTATCCCCCACAGGCGAGCCTTCGGACCTGCCAGCTTGATGGGAGCCTGTGCAGCGGGTCTACCTGGGGCCGAGCCAAGCTCGGGGTGTCGTAGAAGTGGCTAAGAACAAAGTATCGCAAGAGCCAACCTATCCCCCACAGGCGAGCCTTCGGACCTGCCAGCTTGATGGGAGCCTGCGCAGCGGGTCTACCTGGGGCCGAGCCGAGCTCGGGGTGTCGTAGAAGTGGCTAAGAACAAAGTATCGCAAGAGCCAACCTATCCCCCACAGGCGAGCCTTCGGACCTGCCAGCTTGATGGGAGCCTGCGTAGCGGGTCTACCTGGGGCCGAGCCGTGCTCGGGGTGTCGTAGAAGTGGCTAAGAACAAAGTATCGCAAGAGCCAACCTATCCCCCACAGGCGAGCCTTCGGACCTGCCAGCTTGATGGGAGCCTGCGCAGCGGGTCTACCTGGGCCGAGCCGAGCTCGGGGTGTTGATGAAGATAACCAAACCTCTCCCCCACAGGCGAGCCTTTGGACCTGCCAGCTAGATGAGAGCCCGCGCAGCGGGTCTACCTGGGGCCGAGCCGAGCTCGGGGTGTTGATGAAGATAACCAAACCTCTCCCCCACAGGCGAGCCTTCGGACCTGCCAGCTAGATGAGAGCCTGCGCAGCGGGTCTACCTGGGGTCGAGCCGAGCTCGGGGTGTTGATGAAGATAACCAACCCCCCCCCCCCCCACAGGCGAGCCTTCGGACCTGCCAGCTAGATGAGAGCCTGCGCAGCGGGTCTACCTAGGGCCGAGCCGAGCTCGGGGTGTTGATGAAGATAACCAACCCCCCCCCCCCCCACAGGCGAGCCTTCGGACCTGCCAGCTAGATGAGAGTCTGCGCAGCGGGTCTACCTGGGGCTGAGCCGAGCTCGGGTGTTAATGAAGATAACCAAACCTCTCCCCCACAGGCGAGCCTTCGGACCTGCCAGCTAGATGAGAGCCTGCGCAGCGGGTCTACCTGGGGCCGAGCCGAGCTCGGGGTGTTGATGAAGATAACCAAACCCCCCCCCCCCCCCCCCCCCACACAGGCGAGCCTTCGGACCTACCAGCTAGATGAGAGCCTGCGCAGCGGGTCTACCTGGGGCCGAGCCGAGCTTGGGGTGTTGATGAAGATAACCAAACCCCCCCCCCCCCATAGGCGAGCCTTCGGACCTGCCAGCTAGATGAGAGCCTGTGCAGCGGGTCTACCTGGGGCCGAGCCGAGCTCGGGGTGTTGATGAAGATTCCTTCAACCAGGCCTATTCTATCACTGAGATGAGGAATCATAGCCAGTTAAAACAAAAAACGTAAAGATTGCATATTCAGCGACAGTCAACATTTTGAAATAAACTCATTGAAAATGCAACAGTTGTTTACAACATTACAATCCTTCTTTCCCTCCTACGGGTAGAAGCGCTTCAGGTCATCACCATTCCAGGTGTGACTCAAGGTCCTTCCCTCCACGTCCTGGAGATAGTAGCCTCCGTTAACCAGAGCCTTCTCTACTATATAAGGCCCTTCCCAGCTAGGGTTGAGCTTACCAACCGCGGCCGACCTTCCCGCAGCGTCGACCTTCTTCCGTACTAGATCCCCCTCGGCGAATTGCTTGACTCTGATGTGCTTATCGAAGTACCGAGCCATTCGCCGTTTTATTTCTTCTTGCCTGATGGCGGCAACATCCCGCAGCTCTTCTACCATATCTAATGAGAGGCGCAACCCTTCCTCATTTTCCAACCTCCAAGCTTCGCTTCCCTTAGCTGCGGCCGCGACCCTTGGGGACCGAACCTCGAACTCCACCGGGAGGACAGCCTCACACCCATGAGAGAGCTTGAAGGGGGTCTCCCCTGTGGCCGTGTTCGGAGTTGTTCGCAAGGCCCACAGGATGGAAGGGAGCTGTTCCACCCAGCTACCCTTCAGGTTCTCCACCTTCTTTTTGAGCAAGTTGACGATGACTTTGTTTGCCGCCTCCACCTGGCCATTGCTCCGAGGATGATGGACAGAGGCGAACCTGAGGTCAATCCCCAATTGGGTGCAGAAACTGATGAATTCTTTACTGGCAAACTGAGGACCGTTGTCTGTCACTATCGCTTGGGGCAATCCGTGCCTGCAAATGATTTCCCCCCAAACGAAGTTCCTGATGACCTGGGAGGTTACCTTGGCTAACGGCTTGATCTCCAGCCATTTGGAGAAGTAGTCAATCATAACTAGGAGGAACCACCTCTGCCCGCTAGCTGGAGGAAAGGGTCCAACCAGGTCCATTCCCCAAATGGCGAAGGGCCATGGCGCCGTGATGCTTCGAAGCCTTTGGGCGGGCAAGAGCTGGAGAGGAGCATGTACTTGGCACTTCCGACACCTCCTTGCGAATTCAGCTGTATCCTTCCTTAAGGTCCGCCAGAAATATCCTTGCCTTATCACCCTTGCTTCCAATGTCCTTCCCCCTGAATGACTGCCGCATTCTCCAGAATGGACCTCTTCCAGGATCCTCGGGGCTTCCTCCTCGGTTACGCATCTCGCGAGGAGCCCTGACAACATCTTCCGATGCAAGCTCCCCTCCAGCATCAGGTAATGAGCCGCCTTGTGCCTGAAGCTCTTTGCATCCTTGACTTCTTCCGACAGTTCTCCTGTGGTCAAGAAGGTCACCAACGGATCTACCCATGAGGACCGCCAATTCACCTCCATCACCTCCCCCTCTTCAATGGCTGGCCGAAATAGTTCGGTTAGGGTACCTCCACCCCGGGGCCCGAACTTTGCTAATCGGTCAGCTGCCATGCTTTCCTCCCTGGGAACATGTTGAATAGAAAAAGAATGGAAACCTCCAATAATAGTTCTTACCTTTGATAGATATCTTGCGAGGATAGGCTCCCGGGCCTCAAACTCGCCTCGGATCTGCGATGCTACCACCATTGAGTCGGTGAAGACCTCCACGTCCTGGATTTCCAGCTCCTTCGCCAAGCGAAGGCCAGCGATCACAGCCTCATACTCCGCTTGGTTATTGGTTACAGGGAAATGAAAAGTCACTGCTTGCTCTATGGTAACTCCCTGGGGGCTTACCAACACCACACCTCCTCCCAGGGAGTGCCTTCCTGAGGCCCCGTCGACCACCATCTTCCACACTTCTTGCGGCCTTGGTTCTTCAACCTAGGCCTCGGTAACATAGTCCGCCAGAAAATCCGCTACGGCCTGGGCTTTGATGGAGAGCCTCGGGACGAAAGAAATGTCGAACTCGCTTAGCTCGATGGACCACTTTGCCAACCTTCCTGAATGTTCCACCCCCTCCAAGACCTTGTGAAGGGGATGGTCGGTTACCACCCTAATCGAGTGTGCTTGAAAGTAGGGGCGAAGCTTCCTAGCTGAGATGACCAAAGCATACGCTAGCTTCTCCAGGATGGGGTATCGGAGCTCCGCCTTTTTTAAGATTCGGCTGACATAATAGACAGGTAACTGCTTCTTCCCCTCTTCCCTAACCAAGACGGAGCTCACTGCCTCTCCCCCACTCTGAGATACAAGGCCAGGTCCTCCCCTTCCTTCGGGCTTTGAAGTAACGGAGCTTGGGAGAGTTGTCTCTTCAGCCCTGAAATGCCTCTTCACACTCGGCCGTCCATTCGAAAACTTGGTTACCACGAAGTACTTTAAAAAAAGAGGAACATCTATCCCCTGACCGAGAGAGGAACCTGCTTAGCCCGGCCAACTTCCCGGTCAAGCGCTGGACCTCCTTGGCGCTGCGAGGCGATTCCAGGTCTAGGATGGCCTTAACTTTATCGGGGTTAGGTTCTACCCCCGCAGGAGTCAAGAGGTGTCCGAGGAATTTTCCGCGACTAGCCCCGAAGACACACTTCGAGGGGTTCAACCTCATCTTGAACCTTCGCAGGGTGGAAAACGTCTCCTCCAAGTCTCGCAAGTGGGAATCAACACACTTGCTCTTGACCATGAGGTCATCCACATAGACCTCCAGGTTCCTTCCCCTTTGATCTCGAAAGATGCGATCCATCATGCGTTGGTATGTCGCCCCTGCGTTCTTCAATCCGAAGGGCATCATCTTATAGCTGAAGCATCCCTCTCTCGTGATGAAGGAAACATCCTTGACATCAGGAGGGTGCATCCGGATCTGGTGGTAACCTGAAAATGCATCTAAAAAACTCATAAGAGAAAAACCAACGGCTGAGTCAACCAGCGCGTCGATTCGAGGCAAGGGGTAGCAATCCTTGGGACATGATTTATTTAATAAAGAAAAATCAACACACATGCGCCATTTTCCTCCTCCCTTCTTTACCATTACCACGTTGGAGATCCAGCCTGGATACTGGATCTCTGAGATGAAGCCTGCATCCAGGAGCTTTTTGACCTCCTCTCGGATGGGGGCTTCTAGCTTGGTGGCGATGGCCCTCATCTTTTGGCATATGGGGCGGGCTCTGGGATCCAGGTTCAAGCGATGACAGGCCACGTCCGCGTCGATGCCCGGCATGTCTGCCGCGCTCCAAGCGAAGATGTCGACGTTGCTTTGGATGCAGGCTCACATCCGCTCCTGATCCTCGAGGCTCAAGCCTCCGCTGATCCGAATCCTTTGGACCTCCCCCGCTCTTGTAAGCACCTCCATCTCCACCACTTCCTCGGCCGGCTCCAGCCCTGACCGCTCCCAACCTACCCTTGCCTCTTCCTGCTCAAACTCGAGCTCCTCTCCCCCAACCTCATCAACTTCCATCGCCTCCTCCAGGCTCTCCTCCTGCCTCTGCTCTTCTTCATCCATCACTCCTCTCGCCTCTTCTAGGCTGATCTCTTCCACCTCTGCCAACTCAACAACCTCCATCGCCTCCCCCAGGTTTATCTCCCCTTTCTCAACCCCTTCCTGCTCAGCCATCTCCTTCTCCAACTCCTCTGCCTCTGCCACCCATGACACGGTATTAACCGCCGTCACATAGTATTGCCTTGCCATCTTCGGATCCCCCCTGATCCTAACCTGCACTCCTCCATTGTTGAACTTGAGGCATTGGTGGTATGAGGAGGGTACGCAGCGAAAGGCGCTGATGAGGGGACGTCCAAAGATGGCATTGTAACTACTCGGGGCGTCTACGATCACGAACCGACAGTTCCGTGAGACGCCCCCAAGCCTCACATGCAGGCCCACTCCCCCTTCCACTTCTTTCCTTTCTCCGGAGAAGCCAAAAAGCGGTCCATCAGAAGCCAGGACCCTTTTTCCTTCCACCCTCATCTCATCGAAGGCCTTCTTGAAGATCACGTTCACCGAGCTCCCATTGTCCACCAGTATCCGGGAGACGGTGTAGTTTTCTATCGCTGTCTGGATCACAAGCGCGTCACAGAACGGATCCTCGTAGTCTGGCATATCCGCGGATGAGAAAGTGATCTTTTCCTCTGGGGGGGGGGGGGAGCCTGGGAGGTTGAGGCGACCCCTCAGCGGAACATGGTTTGAAGGCTCCCCTTGCGGGTTGCCTCGATCCCAACTCCCCCATGGATCACTCCGATCCCTCCTCGGGTCCCCACGTCTACCCTGTCTTCACATCTGTCCTCAACCTCTTCCCGCTGCACTTCAACGATCCTTACAGGCGGATCCTGCCTTCCGACCCCTCTGGCCCCTCTAATCTCCAGAAACTCTGGGCAGGTAGCCGTTGCGTGACCTTCATCCTGATGGAAGTCACAATAGGGCAACGCCTCCCTGCCCCCTCTTCCTTCTCCTCCTCCCCTTCTTCCGGCTCCCCGAAATCTTCTTCCTCTTCCCCTTCCCACCTCCATAGCCTCCTACGGCGGTGGGAAATGACCCCTCGGTCCTTGTCGCCATCCTCCCTGCTCCAGCCTTCTTTGTTCCCGGAAGTTATCTCTTCCCTGAAGTCCTCCTTGCCCCTGGGGGCGGCCCTCCTGAGGCCTCCAACCCAGTCGGTTGTTCGGCTCCCTGGCCCCCCCATGCTGCTATCCCTGCCCTCGGGGCTCTTCTCTTCTCCTATCTTCCCTCGGCTCCCTCTGCTCTCTCTGCTCTCCCTGCCTTCCCGCTACCGGCTCCTTCACATCATCCTCGGCCAACCTGGCCAGCTTCCTTGCGAACGCAGGGTTCGCCCTCTCGAAGTCTATCTCCTTCGCCGCCCTCTCCATGAGCTCCTCAAAAGAGAGAGGAGGCACTCTCTTCAATTCCATGCTGAAAAACCCTGGTCTCAGCCCCAGGGTGAAGGCAAGCATCAGCGCGTACCCCGGGACCTCCTGGACCAGGAGAACCTCCTCTTGGAACCGGTCGACATAGCGACCCAGCGTCTCTTCCGGCCCTTGCCTTACTGCAAACAGGCATTCAGCCTCCTTCTTCCTTTTCTTCGAAGTTGAGAATCTCAACAGGAAACCCCTCCGCAGATCCTCAAAGCTGTAGATGGAACTCGCCGGCAACTGGTGGAACTAGTCCCTGGCCTTCTCTTTCAGAGTGATGACAAAAAGCCTACACTTGAAGGCATCCGATATTTGTCTGATGGACACCACGTCCTCGAACCATTGCACGTGCTGAACCGGGTCATCCTTCCCGGTGTAGTAGGTCATGTCCGGCTCCCGGAATCCCTCCGGCACTGGAGCCGAGACAATGAGCTCACTAAAGGGGGTCTCGCCTCCAGCCTGGCGAGAAGGCACATCTCGCGACCTCGGTTGGCTGGACCGATCCGCGAGACCATGCCCAGGGAAGAGTTCCCGCACCGTCGCCTCCTTCTCGCCCAGATCCGCCGGAAGCTCCTTCTCGAGACGCTGGCCTGGGAAAAGCTCCCGCGCGGCTACGTCCCTCTCGCCTGCCTCCACCGGGACCTCCTTCCCGGGGCGCTGCCCTGGAGCGTTCTCGCCTAGCAGCGGAACCACCTCCACCGGAACCTGCGGCGTCTCCCACTCATTCCTTGCCGAGAAGGTCAAGTTGATCGTCTGCATGACTTCCCGCCTGAAGTCCTCAAACATCTTCTTCGTCGCCTCGTCCACCCGGGTGGGGGATCCTCCTGTGCCTGATCCTTCACCTTCGCCTCCTGCCATGGGGCTTAACTCGAGATTTTCTTACACCGGCTGCTTCCACGCTCACCGCACCAGAACTGTTGAAGCCAAAAATGACCCCAACGAATGTTCACAAACCAAAGTGCAGCCGACGCCTACTTCTCTCTTACCTCGACCCTTGACTGGCTGCTAAGGTCAAAAGACTGACCCAAAGCCTCAGCTGGGAGGTCCCACCACACACCCGGAAGATCTCTGAGAGCTTCCCCTCCAAAGCCAAATGCTGGGCTGGGAGCTCCTCAGAAGGCACTAGAGTTGGAGAATAATGAAAGAGCCTGCCTTCCAAAGAGCCCTTGTGGGTCTTTTTATAGTCTTCATTTGACCTGAAAATACTGAAATACCCCTGAGGGGTCTGCCAATAGCCAAATCCCGCTGTTCTCCCAAGGACATTTGAGTAATTTTACCTCGGGATAATAATAATAAAATAATCCCCTTTACGAGCGCCGGGCCCTACCACGTGGGCCCACTTGGCGAGAACCCTGGCCGTGAAGGCTCTCGCCGGACCCCCAACTGGGCCAACCTTGGCGAGACCCCTTGCCAGGGAGGTTCGCGCCCCTCACGGTCTTGAAATTATCGCGACTGAAGGCTCACTTAGGGCCTTCTCGCCTGCCCTGGGCGGGAGCTTTCCCTAAGGCGGGAGCTTCCGTAGTCAGACCCTCTGCTTCGGTCGGTCGACGATCTCTCCTGCCGAGAGCTCGACTATCTGCCCTTGCCGGTCGACGATCTCTCCTGCCGAGAGGTCGACTATCTGCCCTGGTCGGTCGACGATCTCTCCTGCCGAGAGGTCGACTATCTGCCCTTGCCGGTCGACGATCTCTCCTGCCGAGAGGTCGACTATCTGCCCTTGCCGGTCGACGATCTCTCCTGCCGAGAGGTCGACTATCTGCCCTGGTCGGTCGACGATCTCTCCTGCCGAGAGGTCGACTATCTGCCCTTGTTTCCTCAGCTTTCGCCTGCCCTTGGCGAGAGCTCCTACAGGACAAGAACTCCCCAAGTATGCCCGAGGGTTAACCCGAGGCTAGCCTGAGACTAGCCCAATCCTGACCAGCGAATATGGGGTTGCACACCCTTATTACTTAGTAGGAGGATCTAATGCGAGCTCTAGAAAGACTAAAAATCAATGTGATCCCGCACACCAGTTTCAGTTTTGTAAGGTTAAGATGGACTAAAATCACTTTTGACATTAAGGACATAATTGGCCAGGTTTTACGTTTAGACCCAAAGATGACAGAGATCTGAGAATTGACTCAGGCAAGTTAAAAAGAGAAGTTCACTATTCAGGAGGGTTTATTGCTACATTACAATAAAGTGCATTTCATATGTTAGTCATCTTCGTGAGGAGATTATTTTTGAGGCTCATGATTCCCGATATTCTATGCATTGAAGGCAGTGCGAAAATGTATGCAGATCTTAAGTAGTCAGTTTGGTGGCAATAGTTGAAGAATGATGTAATAGAGTATAGAGAAATGTGAAACTTGCAATTTAGTTAAAGCCGAATACTAGAGGTTAGGAGGCAAGTTGCAGCCACTTTCTATTCTGAAATAGAATTTTGAGGATATATATAAGGACTTCGTTCAAGACCTTCCCAGTTCGCGGAGTGGGAATGATTTTTTACGAGTTATAGTTTAGCGTCTCTCCAAGATGCCCGCTTCATTTTTAATAAGAGGACGAATCAGGGCCTGAGATTGGCTCAATTATATGTAGATGTGATAATCTGACTGTATGTTGTTCCAAAGACTATCATTTTAGAGAGAGATGTCAAGTTTACCTCTAAAAAATGAAAATACGTTCATGAGTGTTTGAGCATTAAGCAACAGTTCAACATAGCCTTCCCCCCCAGACAGATGAGCAGGCGAAATGCGCGAATAAAATCATGGAAGATATGTTTCGTATGTGTATTATAGACTTTAGAGGTAAGTGAGAGAAGTATGTAACTTATGTATAGTTTTCGTACAATGATAGCTTTCAGTCAAGCATTGGGATGATACCATTCGAGGCTCTTTATAACAGATAATGTCGAACACCGTTATGTTGGGCTGAAAGTGAAGTGAGAATTGCTAATAAGGAATCATAGATTTACATGACCACACTCGAGACAAGCTTATTCAAAAACATATGAAATAGCCCAAGACCGTCACACTAAGTATTATCATCATAAACATATATCAGTGGAATTCAACGTTGGAGATTATGTTTATCTGAAGGTTAGATCAGTCAAGGGCGTCTCTCGAATCAAGCAAATAAAGAAATTAAGTCCATGGTTTGTTGGTCCATTCGAGATACTAGAGCGCATTGATCCTCACGTACAAGTTGACCTTACCTGAGAAAATGAATGGATTATATGATGTATTCTACGTTTTCTATCTGAGTAGAACAGTCAGAGATCCTAGTCAGGTGATCGGTATTGAGAATGCACCAATCAAATCAAATCTTACTATAAATATTAAGCACGAGTGGTGCTGTTGAATGACTTTTCAAAAAGACCATTAAAAAATACTTTTTGGCTGCTGGGTTTTTGACCGACAAAGAAAACAAACAGTTTGTTTTCGACGATGTTGTTTTACAAAAAATAAAAAGGAACTGAAAAGCCCTCCGAAACAGGCTCTTAGTCGACCTAATTCCTCTCTCCTGCCTTCACAATCTTCCTCTCGTAGCACATTGGCAGGGCGCGCGTTTGCGTGCAGCGCACGCACTTGCGCGATGTGCGCGTTTGTATGCAGGGTGTGTGCTTGCACGCCAAGCGCGCGTTGGGGTGCCGCACGCGCTTGTGCAATGTGCGCCTGCGTGCGTGTGCATGCCTTGAGGTAGATTTTGGGCTCTTTCGAGCGAGCGCGGTCCTTAAACACGACTCATTCGATTGAGTTGACTTTCTTGCTTGTCTTGAATATTGTTCTACTGGTTTGACTTGATAATCTCTAGAGGAACCCATCATTAATATTCTTATATAGTTATACATAATTTTTATAATTTTATATTATTTATTATAATATTAAAATTCAGCCTCTATTTGTTTGGGCGTTTCGCTGTTCCGTTTTGGGCAAACGCCGCCGGAAGGAAGGTAAACAAATGAACCTTCGGCGGCGTTTGCTCCGTTTCCACCCGCCCGCCTTGAGAAACGTCCCAAAAAGTTCCGTTTGGAGCAGCCACCTCTCCTCTCCGATTCGAACACTGCGTTTCTATCCGCCGGATCTACCCGCCACCGCCGAACCAAATGGAGCCTCAATTTCGATCCATTCCGGTCCAACCTATCGGACCTTGAAGTTGATCTCACCCATTGAATCTCAGGTCTGATTATCAGGACATAAATGATATCATATAATTCATTGTTGTGATGAAATGATAATAAATACTAATTGCAGGCTAACAAATAACCCTAGGTCGAACTGCCGCGAGCTCTGATCCTGGAACACTGATGGCGGCTGCGGGCAAACATTCTGGCTCGAAGAAAAGGAAGAGGGAGTCCGCCGGCGAGAAGGGAGGGACAAAACCCAGGTTCTCCAATCAAACAAAGCCAAAAGGCGCGAAGCATTTCAAGAAGACGGCGAAAGGGCGACCTTCGAAAGCCAAGCCTGCCAAAACAAACCAGTCTGAGAAACCAGCCTCCGTCCATGGCGCAATCACGGCCCCCGCAAGAAACCCCAGTGGTTCGACTAAAAGGAAGTGGGAGCCCGCCGGGACGAAGGAACGGGAGAAGCCCCGGTTTCTCAAGCAATCGAATTCGAGACCCCCCTTGAAATCCTCCAACAAGGCCGCCCCTGTTCCGAAGAAGGAACCCAAGACTCCACGAGAGCATCGTCTGGCAGCCAAGGTAGTTTCCTTGGTCCTGATCAATCCTTTTAATTTCTGAAAGGTGAAATGAGTTTCAGTGAAGCGTTGATGGCTTTCGCGCAGGAAATTGTGGAGGCCAGAAAGAGGAAGAGAAGGCCTAACTACAACCTCGAGAAAGTATGCTTTAGTGCTCAATTTTTCTTTTGTAAAATTTGATTCATTCTGATCAGCCATGCATTTAGAAAACATGATGATTAGACTTTCTTAGGCTTCGTTTGGGAGGACTTATTTTCACCGGTCAAGCGGTTACGACCGCATGAACCGGACCGTAACCGCTTGACCGGTGAAAATAAGTCCTCCCAAACGGAGCCTTAATCTTTATATACCCCACCCGGTGCATGAATGGGCCAGACTACCAGGTGTTACATCATACATGTGAATAATACAACTAAATCAACCACATTTAAATCAATAATCAAAATTGCAATTGAAGACAAAGTTAAATTGAGAAGCCCAAATGTTACACCAAACATGAGGCTTTCCTTATAGCTGTGTGTGTGTGTGTGTGTTGTTTGTTTGAGTAATACTATTATATAAGGGAAAAAGGTTCATCTTTTCAATTTTACCTTTCTATTTCGAATTTTCTAACTCCTCACAAGTTAATTTAATTTACATATTTTTATTTAATTTTTAAAAGTATGCCATTTTTCCCGAAGTTTCTTTTGAGTTTTGTATTTGGTATGACATTTGTGGGGACGACGAACTAAGGATGTACTGTCGTGTCGGGAAAAGAGGGAATCCTGTGTACAATTGCTTGTATGTGTGTGTGTTGCACATTGCCTGTATTTGTCATATAATATAGGTTCGCTCGGCCTCATAGCATATCTCATACAAATATGATATTATAAATAATAATCTTAAATCACCCAAGCAGTATGTACATCGGAGTATAAAATTGTGTGTGGAATCCTATGAAAATGGTAAAGAGGTGTCCGCATCTAAACTATTACTACAAAAGTGCAGCCATCCGTACAACATCCAAAATAAGGCCTCATTAGGCTATCACATCATTTTGCAAATGTTTGAAAATAAAGCAGAGCATGTAGGCCCACAGTACAAAATGTATGTAAATAAACACTTCAATATTTTCTGTTAGTCGGGCTTGACCCGCTAAGCTTAACTGCGCGCTATGCTTCCTGTAACCACAAATCATGAGCAAAAAACAAGGGTCAGCTAAAACTGGCCAACAACTGTGTAACAACTTCCTCCCTCGATAGATTTAGCGGACTTCGGGGTGTCTCAATCCCTGCAATTACGCAAGCGAAATAAACATGCAATATGCATATACCACAAATAAAGTAAACAACTACTCTACACTGTCTCAGGCATCATACATGATCTTTGATGAGAATGTAAAATAAGTGCTTACTAATCATCAATCATTATGAATGATAGTTGGGTTTATCCAGAGAGTCACTATAATCCCTAACACAACATCGTATGCATCTGACATAACATCCAACATCATAGGTTTATGACACACATGGTCACACAACCATGCACATTTTCACAGTGCACACACGACATACCTACGCAACATGTAAGACATGCCCATCACTGAAGTTCTCTTCACATATTTTTCAAGGTCATAACTGAAGGATTATCTCAAAGGGTTTTCCTCACTTCAGAACTTCATGACAAAAAGTAAAGGATCACCTTTACGTCGATTTCATGACGGAAGATATATGGTCATCTTCATGTTGAATCTTATAACATCAATCATGGGACTACACATGGAGATACATTTTCCCAATTTCTTTGGTCCCACACAAGGTTGTCAGGATCGAGATCCTAGATGAGATCATTTCGAGGTAGGATCGGATCTGATAGTAGGGTCGGATCGAGGATCGCTTTACAAAATCAGGATCGATTTACAAAATCTGGATCGTAGAATCGTAAGATCCTATGATCTGGATCGCGATCCTGACAACCTTGGTCCCACATATGATATGATGACTATTTAAAGTGTTCTTTGATAGCACAAACTAGGCCATGCCTTAAATCACTAACTATAATCGTCATACAAACATCATCGATTCGGGCTAACGACCACGAATAAGCTCAGACAACATGCCTAATCCGAAATCGATCTTTGTATTTCTAATGCAACTCAAACCGGGGACTCAATCCCATGCGCCTGGGTTCAAAAAACAACGGAGGTTGTTTCACCACTAGTTAATGAGAGGGGAACACATCTCATGCAATAATACATGAAAATGAAGACACAAAGGCAATCTTAAAATCGGGGAAGAAAGTCGTTACCCTTGACGTTCTCTTCGGTGCCATGAAAATCTTGCAAGAAATGGTGAAGAAGAGCTGGAGGAAGACGCTCTTTGATCCCCATGGGCTCGGATCTTCACTCCAAGGTTCAGATCTTCGAAACTGGCGGATTTCTTTAAGAACCCTTGGGTTCGCTCTTATTTTCTTCTTTGCTCTTCTCTTCTTTCTCGAAATAGATAGCCGACCCAAGGTGAGGTTTCAACCTTTAGTTCTCATCCTAAAACTCACAGGAAAAGATCCTGCCAATCATTTTCTAAGGCCCAAATCAAAGGGGCATAACATAATCAAAAATTGGCTCACGGGAAAAAGCAATGCTAAAATCTGATCTCTGGTCAACGATTGGCGAATGTGAACTCCAGTCTGTGGCCGGCCAACCGTCCGGCTGCCGACAATCACTCACTTGGTCAGGGAACGTCAATTTCTGGCTGGGGATCAACAAACGTCGATTCCCGATCGGGGATCGGCGAATGTCGATCTCCTGTTGGGGATCGACGATCGTCGATCTCTGGTCGATCGACGATCGTCGATATCCGGTCGGGGATCGACAACCAACGATTGGTACACCGGTCAACGTTCGGCGACAACCAAATTCCGCACTTGTTATCAACAACTCTCAACGCGCACGGTCTCAGAAAGTGGTGCGCAGTCCTGCGTCAAGTCGTGCCTAAGTTCCTACACACAGGAACGCCATGAAAAATGCTCCCATGTCCCGTAGCTTTTGGTTCGGAAACTGGAAGAACGTTGTATCGACACTAAGTGTGTGTACACACATCAGACATCGACCACTTTAAACTATTTTTTTCTAGTGGCATAATATATGATTAAAGGTTTTCTCCTTTATTTATGTGGTTGCAGGAATTGGTTTCACTTTGGGAAAAAATGAGATGCCACAACATTGAAAAAGAAGAACGATTGAAGTAGGTTCTGTGTTGATTATTTGTTACTTCGAATTTCTCTTGTTTAATGGTTGACATGCTGTAGGTTGGTAAGTGAAGCCCTTTGGATGATGTCTAAAAAGTTTCTAGAAGTTGCCAGTTCACACGTCACTGCTCGCGTGCTTCAAGTGAGATTTTTTTGTCATTTTTTGTTGTTAATTCTCCTCTAATTTAGACTGATTCTTTTAGGAAATGGGTAAAGTGGACGGTGTTACCTTAGATCATGATGTAAATTTACAACTTGTAATCATAGTAGTTATCCATATTGATTTAAAAACCTTTCATTCAATTAGACTTGTGTCAAGTACGGGTCGCAAGAAGAAAGGAACGTTGTTTATGAAGAACTTCAACCACATTTTCTAACTCTTTCACAAAAGAAGTATGCTGTCCATCTTGTGAAGAAACTATTGGATACAGGTTAGCCATGGTCCTACAAAATATTTATTGTAACATACTTTTGCTTCCTATTTTGGTTTGATTATACCATTTTTGTCTTCCTCATCTTATTTCTTAGCAAGCAAGAAACAATTGGAAGGATTCTTCTCCTCTCTCCATGGTCATGTTAGCTCTCTAGTTCGGCATACCGTTGGTTCAGCTGGTACAATTGTCCAACTTAAATATTTTTGCTTGTGTAAATGCACGTCCCCGTGGAATTCATGATTTGAAAAGGAAATACAGTGTGCACACTTGTGAGAAGTTTGATACATACATACTTTTATGATTATTTGCTCATTTCGAGAAATGGTGAAGAATAGATAAATAAGCTAATTTCTTAGACATTTTAGGCCAGTGGCTGTTTGGCCACAATTGTTGCAACCTAGGATCATGTTGGTTAAAATGTTGGATTTGTTCGTGCATCAGATGCAGCTGTCAGCTTTGAATTTTATTTTTACTCAAACCAGCTATTGATTGTTGCCTTCAATTTTTGCTCTAGTGGAACCCAAAGGTGATTCACTTTTGATTAGGTTTTTATTTCCATCTTTTGAACTTTAGCTCTATCTTATTTACTCAAATGCATAAATACATATAAATACACTTATGCGGTTATGCCTAAATGCTTGGATACAGTGTAAATGCATACCACTTGTGATACATTCAGAATATATAATTCAATATTTTTTTGACTTAACTAAACTAACTCCTCTTGATAAGCTGCCCTATGCACAAATTTAAATTTTTTTAGCTCTCTCGTTGATTTTGATACGATCAAGTGTTGATTTTGATATGATCAAGTAGCCAAACTGATGCAAGCGGAGACATTTTGATTGAGATGGATTGCTCTATTTCACCTTTCTTAAATTCTTGTGGCCTGGGATCTCCATGCATATGAGCTGAAAGTCTCAACTGATGTTGAAGAATCCCTTATTACCTTGATGTATATTAAGTGGGGGAAAATCTTTAGGAACCACTCGATCCTGGAGAAGAGGGTGAGTAGGTGGGAGGGTAGAGAAGAAATGAGAGAAGAGGACAAATTGAGAGAGGTATGCTGACCATCCATGCCTAGATAAATGAGGGAAAGTGACATAAAAGGAGAGAGGGAGCACAAAGTTCATGAGAAGAGATTTTTCTTAATTCATTTATCAGTGATTCATTACAATCTTCCTGTTTTATTTATTGGTGGGGGACTTTTAATTGCACGATAATGGAAAAGATAAGAAAACTTGGGCTTTGTTTGGGAGAGCCGGTACTGTGAGAAAGGGAGCTGTCAGAAATGAAGTTTGCATATGCTGTGAAAAATGGAGATTGCAGATAAGAACTGTTTAGATGAAACTTTGTTTGTAGAGCTGTTCAGAAGACAATAACAATAATCTGATTGGTAAAACTTGAGTTTTGATTGCTGTTTTTTTCAAATTGGTAAAAGTTAACAAATATTGAGCGGAGATTATGAATGCAAGCCAAATATTGAACTACAAAAAAAATCTGAAACAAGACACCCAAACAACCTATTTCATCCTATGCTTTCATCAAAATACCTACAATTCTTAAGCATGTGATAATAATTTGATGCAAATAAAAGTACTCTTGACATTCATCAATAATTTGATGCAAATATAAGTACTCCATGACATTCATCAATCACACTGCCTATAAAGTATGAATCCCTAAATCATTTTATTTGATGCAAACATAATGTCTATTCAATGATCACAAAATCTAGATGAATATAAATGCAGAATGATGAGAATTGAACAAAACATTCTGTGCCAAAAGGTTGATGAGCATTTAAAAGGCATTGAACTTTAATATTACTAATTTCCCAATATAAATTGTATGCAACAAAATGAGCATATTGTGCTGAAAATGCAGGATCTACAAGCATTGAAAATAGCATTGAAAATAGCATTGAAAACATGGGTAGAGAATCAGTGAACCTGTGCAACAAGATGAATATGATTAAGTTGTGATCGGGAAGGTGTCGGTGGCGTCTAGATCGGGGAGGAGTTGTCAACGTCTGGATTTGGGAGGAGTCGACGACATCTGGATCGGGGAGGAATCGTCTGGTTTTGGGGGGAGTCGTCTGGATCTGGGAGGAGTCGACATCTGGATTAGAATGGCATCGACATCTGAATTAGAATGGCGTCGATGTCTGGATTATAATTACATTGACGTCTAAATCAGAATGGTGGTGCCTGGATCTGGAAGCAAATGATGGCGGCATCTGGATCTGGAAGCAGATGATGTCGGTGTTTGGATATAGATGGTGATGATGATGTATGGAAGAAGATGATGACATCGTCCCAAAGGAGATGATGACATCGTCCCAAAGGAGATGATGGAGGCGTTTGGAAGGAGATGATGGAGGCGTTTGGAAGGAGATGATGGCGACGTTTGGAAGGAGTTGATGGCGACGTCTGGAAGGAGATGATGGCGACGTCTGGAAGGAGATGATGGCGACGTCTGGAAGGAGATGATGGCGACGTCTGGATGGAGATGATTGACGACATGTGGATTCGCAGACATCGATCGCGTCAACCCGACCTCGAGTGCTGGGAGGAGCAGTGTTTGGATTGAAGGAAATTATTGGATCGGCACAACGACGAGGAGCAGGGTCTGGAATGGGGAGACTTACGATCGTTCACTGGGAAGACTCGCCCTCGTATCGGATGGAGGAAACCTTGTGAGCCTTGAACCGACGTTTTGTGCGGCTGGACTGGAGCTCTTGGCTGCGGCTTCTTTTTGATCCATGCGTTGCTTATTTTAAAAATGACATTTTTTTCGTCTCAAACACGTGATTTCCGTGTCCTCCGTTTTGAATTGCCGAAACAGAGGGTATCAGCACCCCCAAACAGGGCCTTAACATCATTATGAACACATGAAGCATCATGATCATAAAATATCATATCATCATGTTCATTTGGCTCATCATTATCTTGCATTTTTCTCTTGGATTGAATAAACTCCTCTTAAATGTTGAAGGTGTCTTAGATGGTGGAGATGGAGTTGGGGTTGGTATTTTCAGTCAATTATCTCTTGAATGGATTCACTGCAACTCATGAGGCTTGGGATGATCCCAAAATCAAAGAGTGAAAAGAATATTGGGTGTTTTTGTCCCAACGGAGCTGCCTGGTGATCTCCAAAGTTGCCTCCTAGTAGCGGTCTTGGCTTTTGTATAATACCATGACCCTGCTACAAAGTCTTAGCATAATAGAAGCAAAAAGATGACCCTGGTGATAGTGCCAACTGCCAACTCTATTTAGACAATATCCGAAGAAGCAAAATTAGAACTATTGGTGGGGGATTATTGACATTGATGGATGATTTCACTTTTCAGTGGGTAGGTTGGGTTGTTAGATCAGGTTCAAGTATATGGGGGTGGTGGGTTGTTTTGAGCTATGTATAGCAGCATAGGTTTTGAGAGAGCAATGAGGTTATTGGGGTTGGAATATTATTGGAGGGTTAATGGAGTGGTGACATTAATTGAAGTCATGATAAAAGGATCAGACAACCACCGCTTTAATTGGAATAACAAATCTATATCAAAGCCAATCTAGTTGTGCAAGTAATCAACAGATACTAAGAAACGTGGTAGAGGGTAGCTATACCATGAAGCTACTAAAGCAAGTAAAGGCAATTACTGTGAAGAAACCTACCTAGGTGACGTGCAAAGTCTTGTTTCTTAAAATTGATAAACAACATCAAGAAAGTATGATTCGTTTTCTCATTTAACAAACAGTTAATGGAGTGGTGACATTAATTGAAATCATGATAAAAGAATCAGACTACCACCGCTTTAATTGGAATAACATATCTATATCAAAGCCAATCTAGTTGTGCAAGTAAGCAACAGATACTAAGAAATGTGGTAGAGGGTAGCTATACCATGAAGCTACTAAAGCAAAGACAATTACTGTGAAGAAACCTACCTAGGTGACATGCAAAGTATTGTTTCTTAAAATTGATAAACAACATCAAGAAAGTATGATTCGTTTTCTTATTTAGCATACTATTCCAAACGTGTTAGCTCTTATGTTACGTGTTTGCTCTTATGTTACGTGTTTGCTCTTATGTTACGTGTTTGCTCTTATGTTACGTGTTTGCCATGTTGAATGATATCATCTATCTAATATGTCATGAGAAGAAGTCTCTTTTCTTGAAATTAAAAGTATAATTATATCGGGACATCAATATCTTTATGTTCAACCTTTGCAACTTATCCTGTACAATCATTGATGGTACCGACGGTCTGAGCCAAATTGATTTTGTCAAGTGGGAGGGAGGGAAGGAGGAGAGGTGTGGAAGGGAGGGTGGAAAGGTAAGGGCAAGAGCGCCACAATGCAGCATAGGAGCAAGATTGAGCAAGATCATTATTACATACGATGATTATATAGGGTATTCACGTTTTTGCCGTGAAGGCTTGGAATCAGGTGCCCGTGAGTGCCCTCAATTCGTTTGATGACATGTGAATGTTATGCTAGATACATAGGATGATGTGCTCGGAGTTCTGGTGAGCTTCCGGACGAACCCAACCATTATACAATGCATATTTGGCTCACCATTATTTATTTGTTCAACCTAGAAAGTGTTTAATGCCCAAGCCTTTGCATGAGTAGGTTAGCCTTTGTACTTTACTCTCTTTTGCTACATATTGTATGTCATTAATATGCATACTTGCATGTGTGCGATGACTCGTTTCAGAGTCCGCTAGGACGCCCGGGGGAAAGTGGTCGTTACACGGTTTGTGGTAAGCTCATAACTGACCCTTGTTTATTTCTTATATGTATTTTGTTGCAGGTAGCTTAGCACGCGGCGGAGCATAGCGGGCTAAGCCCAGAACTAAAATATATAAAAAGGAATTTACCGCTCAATATGTTTACCCACCTTTTGTCTTATGAATCGGGTCTGCGTGCCCTAATTTTATATCATGATTTATGGACATTTGAATGCCTATATGTAACGACCATAAGGTTGAGTGCAATGCCTTTTATCGTATTAGAGGTAAATGTTCATTTTTATCTAAACTATTCAGTATGATTCTACTAATTTCATTTTATAACTCTTAAATGTGGAGATTATATTACCTATTACCATTTCATAATAGTCTACTTGTGATGGTTGTATGTTGTGGGGGACCCTGTCAGACCCATGTTATTATAGGTGGTGTGTTACAATTTGGTATTAGAGACATAAAGATCCCATCCCGTAGTATTTAGGTTCGCAAACGAATCTTTTTATCGGGTGGTGTGCACATGTAGTGCGAAACTCTTAGAACACCTAAAAGTCTGTCTAAGAAGACTGTCCACATAAGGATAAACGTGGTTGATTGCTTGAGAACCTGAGTGTTTCATGTTTGTTGTTTATTGTTTCATTAAGTCATGTGATTCACGTTTTTTAGGCGGCTAGAGGTGACACAAGATCTTCCCAACCGTCGAGACTGATGGTAGGAGGCACATGAAGAAGTCCCTTCATCTAGAGGTTGCCCCCTCCACCACTTCAGGTACCACTACTGCTCGAACCCCCCTGACTTGCTTCACCTGCGAAAAGGTAGATCACATGGCACAAACATGTCAGAGCATTCCGCCGAAGCCCAACGGTTGAGCCGCCGATGCTACACATGTGGAGGGACCCAGTTACGCATATAAAAGGAAGTCAATGAAGTCATCTGCTTCCCAATACTCTTTGACCTAACCAAGAGTGTTTGCATTTGTCTAACGAGAGGCCATTCACCAGAATGACGTGATGACATGTATGAGTTTATGTTTGGTTTTTATCGCATTCATTAGTTATACCTCACTTGTAGTTGACTAGTTGTACGTTTTGTGTGCTTATGATTAGGGTTTGTACTCATCTTTAATCATCTCGTGAGAGCCCTATTCAATACCGGTGCTTCACATTCCTTTCTGTCAGAAGAATTTGTCATGCAGATAAGAGTATCGTGTATGTTGGCGAATGATAGATTGGATGTATTATTATCCAACGGGTATGCGATGAACACAGATAAGAAGGGCCGAGTGAAAGTCCAAGTTGGGGACGAAGATTTTGATTTGAAGGCGTCTTTGCTACAACTTTCAGAATTCGGTGTAATCTTTGGCGTGGATTGACTTTCGAAACAAAGCGTGTGCAATAGATTGCAAACTTAAGGAAGTTACATTAGGTAGAGGGGCAAAAGGTGAAACTCGATTCATAGGCCTGCGAGGTTTGGGCAAGATATTGATGTCCGCACTCTAGTTAGTGAAGGTCGTTCGGAAAGGTATTGAGTTATTTTTTACCCCACTGGAGATGTTAGCACGCAAGCTAAGTTTGGGCGACTTTCCAATAGTGGCGGATTATGCAAACATGTTTTCTGATTAGCTCCCGAGGCACCACCTCAACAGGATATACATTTCTGTATTGAGCTAGTGCAGGGTGCCAAACTCGTGTCACACTCTCCCTATAGAATGACGCCGAAGGAAATGACATCGTTGAAATTCCAATCACAGAAATTCCTAGGGCAAAGTGACATTCACCCAAGTTATTCGTCTTGGGGCGCACCGGTCCTGTTCGTAAAGAAGACGGGAGGCAACTTGCGTCTATGCATGGACTATAGAGAGTTGTACAAATTGACGGAGATTCCAAGTACTCGGTTCATCCGAGGAGCACCAAAATGTACATGGACATGAAAAAGCTGTTTTGATGGCCAAGTATGAAGGACATTGTTTTGTTCATTGCAATATGTCAGACTTGCGCGTTAGTGAATGCTGAATGATAGGCTCAGTGGATTCTTGAAATCCATACCGATTCTAGAATGGAAGTTTGACGACGTATCGATTGATTTTGTGCCCGGATTACCAATGTCGTAGCAAGACAACGACGCCATATGGGTGAATGTCAATCGCTTATCCAAGGTAGGGCACTTCATTCCAAATCAAAAGGATAATTCTATGGCGAGACTTGTCGATTTGTACGTTAAGAATATCATTCGGTTGCACGGTGTTCCTAATAGTATCGTTAGCGACGAAGACGAGCGTTTCACTTCCTACGACTGGAGGCACTTACATTACCTATTGGGTATGAAGTTGAACTTCAGTACAACATTTCACCCACAAACAGATGGATAAATAAAGAGGACGAATCGAATAATGGACATGTTGCGTACACGTGTTCTCAATTTTGGGAAGAAATGAGAGGACCACTTGATGTAGAGTGAAGTGAACTAAGTGCGTGTGGACTCTTAAGTATGCAACCCTTGGTGTAATGCAGGAAAAATTGTGCTCTGGGATAATGCATGTATGCAATTAAGGATCCAGCCTTAAATTTCAAATAATAATTAAAGCATAAACCTCACACAATTAACATAAGCAATTGCAAATAAATTTAGCAAGCGAGCAAGTTATGCTTCCTTCGTTTGGAGGGACAAAAGCTAACACACACAAGCGATAAAGATCCCGCTAGGGTGATCAATCACAAAACGAATATACTAGTAACGCCAAACATCCATAATTATATAGGAATCAGGATTCGTACAACAATGTTGAAAAGAGAACTGTACACTAAGCACTTTCAAATAATATGCTGAAGAGCAAGAGTTAACAACCTCATATATAAATATAAAAGAACAAAGATCCACACAACAAAGATAATATTGAAGCAAGGCTATAGGGAGGAAACCCGATGACTCACAGGCGGTTGGTGTCTGTCTGGAGGAGGAAGGAGTGATGCAGGGTGATACACAGTGACTAGAATCGGGGTAATGTAGGTGGGGAGTTCCGTCTATTGTTTGTGCGAGGGCACGAGAAAGTTCCTGTAGGAAGATATCAGAATTTTTGGGGCACAGGAGAAAGGCGGGCCGTGGTGCATTGAAAGGTCTCAGTGAGGGGATTTTGTGAGGAAAACAGGGAGGGAAGGGGGTTTCAGTGAAGGAGAAGGCTTTAAGCGGGCTGCAATGGATTGTTCAGTTGAGGCAGTGAGGGGTTTTTGGAAGCAGTGAAAGGAGCAGAGTTTTAGGCGGGCTGTTGGCGTAGACTTGGTGGAAGAGTCAGGGTTTAGAAAGTGGAGCGGGATGAAGCTTTTGGAGGAGGCAAGGATAACATTTCCTTGAAGAAAATTTGCAGGTTTGTGGGTTAGACTGGGCTATAGGGTTTCACTGGAGGGTAAACCGTGGTTCCTGTGGGTGGATTCTAGGGCGTGGGAGGGGGTTGTTGTGGTTACGGGAAAGGATTTTTTTGGGAAATAAAAAGCTGCGACAAAAGAGGAATACAAGGGGATACAAGAACAAACTTAGGAGTCGTTACCAAGGGCCCCACGGAGTCGTCACCTAGGTCCTCATAGAGTTGTCATCTAGGGCCTCACCGAGTCGTTACCGCGAGAGGATCGCCAAATTCCGAGTATGTTTTTTATCCAAAATCTGCATTCCCTTATGACGGCTGCCCCTACCTCTTATTTATAATAAAACATGACTTAGGACAACCATCTTGGATTCTATAGTTAGCCGTACATGATGGTTGCCCAATCTCACTAAATAAACCACAAAATATAAATCAAATACTTGAAAATATCAAAACGATGATCCAGACGCAACCGCGGACTCAGGCCATTCATCAGGCAACACCAAATATGGAAAGTGACAAATTAGCCCCGAATGAGCTCAAAATTTGTGCTATACCGTCTTGTCAATCCCCTTCATCATCTCTTTATGATCGAGTTTTCCTACAACAACTACCAAACAAATATCCAGATGACTCCGTTCAAAGCGCTTTATGGCAGGAAGTGTCGTACTCCTTTGGTTTAGGTGGAAATAGGTGATACGAAGTTGTTAAAACATAAGAAGTTGGATCGCGCAGTGTTGTGGATATCGTCCGACATGACCCAAATGTCGGCTGACATAATGGATTCATGGGCAAAATGATGATATTGTTTTGCAAATTATCTGGAATATATCAGTTATGGACGATATATCCACCGATGTATTACCGATAATATCGGCCAATATATCTCAGCAGTATATCGACTGAATTTTTTAATTTATTTTATTTAACGTCTTTGGTTTAATAGTCAATAAAACAAAATGGTTTCGTTGTTTGGAATATTCTGTGCTCTAGCTCTCGACAATCCTCATGTTTTCTCTTGCTTTATTCCTTTTGAATGCCCATCATTGACTTTGATTCTTCTTGATCTTTGGATTTTTTACTGATGGTTCATTATCTTCTATCATCTTTTTCGACTTCTTGACTTCCTGTTTTCTCTGACTTTCTTCCCCACGTTATACTGTTATTACCTGCTTTTCATAAAATGTTTATACTAGTTTGGTAGATTTAGGAGTTCAAAAAATGTTTAATTGCTAATATAATATTAATATAGAAAATTAAAAAATTATATTTATAAATAATTACTTATATAAATAATTAACTATTAAAATCAGATATATGAAATATCTCTGATATATCGCCCGATATATTAATATCGATATGAAAAACTTAAACCGACGTTCCCCCGACATCCGACATTTGTAACCTTGGGTGGATGAAGCAAATGCGATAGTCCGCATCATCTATGAAAAATTGTTGGCTGCGGAAGATAGACAGGCCAGCTATAACCCCAATCACCAGAATGTGGAATTCGCGGTGGACGATTGAGTGTGTACCTGAAGATCAAATTATTCAAAGGGGTGTTAAGAGTTCAGCGACTAAAGAATACCTAGGTCCCTTGAAATAACGGAGCGTATTAGTGATGTTGCTTATTGCCTTGCATTGTCGACTGAATTTAGTGGGTTGCATGACATGTTCCACACATCTATGTTGAGGAAGGCTGTGTGGGAACCTATGCAGGTTGGTTAGACCGACAATGTGCCAGTGGACATTAGGCTATCGACCGAGGTCACTCCTATTTGCATTGATGACACGAAAGTTTGTCAGTTGTGAAACAAGTGGATAAGAGTAGTGAAAGTCCGTTTGAATAACTATGGTCGTGACGAGCTAACTTGGGAACGAAAACAAACGATGCATTAGTATCCCGAGCTATTCCTACAAAGTATGATGAGTTGTTATGGTTGTGTTGCGTTTATTCAAATTTCATGACAAAATTCTTCTAAGTGAGGGAGAATTGTAAAGCGCTAATCCACTCCTAAACCCTTCTGATTTCTGTCGTATGCTATGATGTACCGATACTTCCTTTTGGGCCACTTACCTGTGCCGTATACGTTTCTAGTACCGGTACGTACCTGATACCAGGCGGATACGCTTGTTACTTTAGTCTATAATTACACTGGACTTGGTAGATCGTTCTACATATTATGATTGAAGCATGTTTTTTTTAAAGTAAACAAAAGACTTATGCGTGTCTTTTAAAAAAATAGTTATGATAAATGTAGCTAACGACATTTGTTTATTAAGATAACAAAATGTACTTCTGATATAGTTTTTTTTGTTAAAACTACAAAGAATTTGATTTAAATTGTTTTACTATATATTTAAGGATTGGGTGTTGGAAATTGGTAGTGTTTTTACTTATTCAACATGAAATTTTCTATGTTTAATGCTTTCTTTTTTAAAAAAGGTCGTATATGTATGTATGTATATACATATAAATTTTTTGTGTGTGTGTACATATATGTTCTTGTGTGTGTGTATATATATAGACACAGACATACATATATATATGTATATATATATATGTTTACGTACACACACACAGATATATATGTATAGTGTGTGGGTGTGTATTATACAAGTCACCTGTATCTTTATTTTTTATTTTCCCATATCGCCATACTGGATACACATCACACTCATTACGCGTATCCGTATCGGTGCTTTATAGGTCATATGCATGAAACACGTGTGTTTAGCGTGTCAATCACAAGCTACAAACTTGCACTTTCCACGATCGCGCGTGGTGTATCGCACGACCATGCGTTCCCATAAAGTTAGAATGGGTAGGATTCCAGAGTTTTGGAAATTGATCGTGCATCCTTGCACACGATCGTGCTAGGTGCTAAGTGTAAATGACCAAAAATTGAGAGTTCTGAAGTTTTCCCTTGCGTCTTCTTTACATACGACTATGCATGCCTTCTAGGTGACCGTGCTTACTCTGGGTTGCAATTAACAAAAATGGCGTACGGCCGTGCGCGTCGAGGGAATGGCCGTGCACGTCGAGGGCATGGCCGTGTGCGTCGAGGGCACGACCGTGCGTGCTGAGGGCGCATCGAGGGCACAAGGGCACGATCGCTCGTCGAGGGCACGACCGTGCGATTGGCGTAAACTCTCCTTTTACCATTTAATTCGTGTCGTGGATCTCAATCCAACGACTCAGGTCGGTTCCCGTAACCTATAACACATGATCACGCCGTTTAGCCCCCATTTCATCAAGTTGAGGTTGATGAGAGAGGAAGAGAGGAGAAAAGGGAACCTATGATTTTGGGAAGGAGCCACCATTGAAGCTTGGAAGCTCCAATTGAAGATTCGAAACCGTGAGATCAAAGAGCATCCTTCTCCGATCCTTCTCCACTACTTCTTGCAAAATTTTCTTAGCGCCACGGAGGACTTCGAGGGTAACGATTCTTTCCTCCGATCTTAGGACCATTTGTATGCTTTATGTTTCAATTTCCAACATTTTGTGAGACTCCTCTAACTAATTTGTGGAGGAACGACCACCTTCGGTTCGTTCGAACCCAGAGACGTGAGATTGCGACCTCGAGATGATTTGCATTAAAAATCCGTTGTTTGATTTCAGATTAGGCATGATGTGTGAAACTTATCCATGTCCGTAGACCCGAATCAGTGATGTTGAATGACGATTGCATTTAGGTGGCACCTAGTTTGCGTTGTTGGAGAAGACTCGGCAAAATGCGGGGGTATGGTTATTTGGGAGAATTGGACAATTTTGGGTAGCCTATTCGTTGAGTCCTTTGGAACGACGATATGAATTTACCACGGTGAAGAGATAAATGGAGTGCAGTTAACATCAGTAACTCATGATGAAATGGTTGAATTATTATTGTATGATTTGAAAGCCAGATGGGCTTTACACATACTATGTGGAATTGATGGAGAGAATGACCCAACACCTCCTATCATGATGATTCAGTGTGGAGATGACCCTATACCTCCCACTATGATGATTCGGTGTGGAGATGACCCTATACCTCCCACTATGATGATTCAACGTTAAGATGTCCATATACCTTCCGCTATGACAAACTTTCGATGTGAAGATGACCCTATAGCTTCCTCTTTGACGAGATTCAGCGTGAAGTGAACCCGCCGGGGCATTCCTTCCGTCATGAATCTGCATGATAGGTAAAGAGAGTCTTAGTGATGGGTGCGTCTTATGTATTATGTAGGGTATTTGCATTTGTATCGTGAAGGCTTTGAATCAGGTAACCTTGTGTTCCTGTAATTTGTTTGATGATATGTGAATGTTATGCTTGATACATACGATGATGTGATCGAGGTTATGGTGAGTTTCCGGGTGAACCCAACTGTTATCGTTGTGCAAGCCGACGAGACACGCACGCGCCGACGAGACACCGAGGCGAGTCCTCTCACGGAGGGAGACGATGACGAGCCCATCTGGAGGAGAGACCGAAGACTCGACGCCGGCGTGACTTTATTTATTTCGCACTTTGTTATTTTACATTATGTTATGCACACATTATTTATTTTGCACTTGCTATTCGCACCCCAAGCCTATAAATGGGTGTGATGTACTTTTTTTATGTATCTTTGGATTATGGTAAGAGTAGTTGAGTGTATCACACTTGCTGGCAGCATCAACTAAGGCTCCGTTTGGGGGGACTTATTTTCACCGGTCAAGCGATCGAGACCGCATGAATCGGGACTTAAATTAAGTCCCGGTTCATGCGATCGTAACCGCTTGACTGGTGAAAATAAGTCCCTCCAAACGGAGCCTAAGTAACATTGGGAATTTCCATAAGCTCCATAAAAGTAGCCCGAAGTATAAAGAAATCCATGCAATAAAGAAAAACATGAGATGAATTGCTGCTAACTTGTACGATCAACACTTTCCCATCACTTGCAATCAAAGTGTGTTTTGTTAGTCAAAGTACCAGATGAAGCATTATTGCTGGAAACATTGTAGGGTTCTTATTTCCTTAGGCATGTTATAGAATGCCTTGGTTGATTCATGTTTACATGGTACTGACCAGTGTGGTGAAGCTTTTGTATACAATAGCCGGTACATTCGCCTCTTATAGCTTTTCTATTTAACATTCACCATGATTCTTCATTTTTTCTACTGCCTTTAGGTTATGAGGGATGCTATTATTAGTATTTCATTATATTCATTGGAAATGAAAATGGGCTTTAGTATTTCATTTATGGATGTTTTTGGCTTTTTATCAAAGAAAGAGCTATTATTTGGTCAACTTTTCAGTTTTGAGTCAGGATTGCTAATTATTAATTTAACCTTTGAATTCTTGTCTTGTCTTTGTAGTTGTTGAACATGCTTATCATTTGGCAAATGGGTCTCAAAGACAACGTCTTCTGATGGAAATGTACTCGTCCGAGCTTCAATTATTCAAGGACCTCACCTTGACAAATACTGGAAGGTAGATGTATTATTCATTGTGTTGAGAGTCTTGGTAACTGTTAGAAAAAGAATATGTAAAGGCCCATATAATGGCCCATCATAGGCCTTCTTCTACTTCTTGTAATAGTCTCACATCTTGAATTGAGACTCTTCTCTCTCTTCTCTCCTTATATATATGTATTCATACTTGTATTTATATACACAAGAAGTATGCAAAGGTTCACAATTTTTCCAAGTGTTTGTGCTCTTTTTCTACATGACATCAGAGCGATCAATCCCTCTAGGCGGTCTTTGATTTTCTAACCGCAACCCTTTATGCGGTCTTCTACCTGCAATCCTCGGCGGATAGAAAGTTTCCGCAACCCTTTGTGTGGTTTCTTATCCGCAACCTTCGGTGGATAGAATTTTTCTGACTGCAAGATTCTCCATGTGCTGCTCCTTCCTCTTCTTGGTTCGGATCTCCTCGTTTTTATAGACTTCGCAGCTGGGTCCCATCGTGCGGCCTGTTCTGTGTCCACCACGGTCTGCTCGGTTCGGTCTCATCCCGTCCTCTGCTTTCTTGATTCCGCGGTTTGTCTCTTTAGCCGTTGAAGTTTGTTCTTACCTCTAGTTGTCGCGGTCTTCCCTTGCTTGCCGCGGTCTCTAGTCCCTTTCATCATCACGGTCTCTTCTCAGCTCGCTGCTCTTCAGCCCTCCGCGGTCTCCTCTCTATTAGGTGCTCAGTCCGCCACGGTCTCTTCTCAGCTCGCTGCTCCTCAGCCCGCCACAGTCTCTTCTTTGTTCGTTTCTCAGCTCGCTGCTCCTCAGCCTATCGCGGTCTCTTCTCAGCTCACTGCTCTTCAGCCCGCCGCGGTCTCCTCTCTATTCGGTGCTCAGTCCGTCACGGTCTCTTATCAGCTTGATGCTCCTCAGCCCACGACAATCTCTTCTCTGTTCGTTACTCAGTCCGCTGTGGTCTTGCTGGTTAGGCTGCTTCAAACTGCGCTGAAGTCTTATCTGCGCGCTGCGGTCTCGTCTCCTGCTCGCTGCTTCTTGGCTTCTGCTCGCTGCTTCTTGGCTTCTGCTCGCTGCTTCTTGGCTTCTGCTCGCTGACTGTCTTGTCTACTGCTCGCTGTGTTCTTTTTCTAGCCGTTGTTGCTTGTGCCTCCTGTGTATTGCCAGTCTGCCAACCCTTCTGTTGCTGTCTCTGTTCCTGTCCGCAGTGGTCTGTCTGCTTTGCCTGCTTGGCAGATTACCCGGCTTGACGTTAACCGCCTCTCCTAACCGTCAGACAGTGTTGCCATGGATTCCTTTACTGATCTTTCTCATTCAGACCGCTTGGTCCCGGCTTATGAGCTGCGTGACGAATTGAGAATCACCACCATCTCCCTTATTGAGAAGAAGAACTTTGTTGAATGAGGGCATTCTGTTCGCCGGGTACTTCAGTCCAAGGGACTTCTGCATCATCTAATTAAGGATACTCCTTCTGCACCTACTGATGACTGGTTGTGTGACGATGGTCGTGTTCAGACTTGGTTTCTCAACTCCCTTTGATGGCGAACCTTACCGCATGACTATGTATCATGAGACGGCCAAGCCGATGTGGGATGAGCTTCATTCACTATACTTTAGCAAGGATAATCTCTAACATCTGTACGACATCATCACTGATCTTCAGTCCCTTGACTCCGGCAGTGTTGCTGACTTAACATCTTTTGTTGCTCGGTCCAAGTCGCTAGTTGAGGCCTGGATTCAGCATCAACCCCCGACTACGGATCTAGCTGCCCAACGTGCTCAAAAGGAAGCCGTTGGCATTGCCATGATGATGGCTCATGTTTCACCTCATCTTCATAGTGTTCGGGCTCAGATCCTCTCCCTTGCTACTATTCCATCATTCTCTGATGTGTGCTCCATGCTGTTAAAAATTTCACCACCTCTTGATGCTATCGGCCCTTCTTCAGCGGTACTTCTCCAACAATCTTATGTGCCATTACTCCCTCTCCCTCCCTCTACTCGTGGGGGTCGTATAGGCTCTCGGGGGAGGGGCCGAAATGGCCGGCCAATGCCTAAGTGCTCTTTCTGTGGTAAGGATGAACATCTTGAGGCGACCTGCTATCACAAACATGGTCTGCCTGCTCGTCTCAATGCTTCTGCTGTCGCTCTCAGCCCATCTGCCACTCGTGCTGATCTTGATGAAGTCCGCTTCCAGCTCTAACAACTTCAGGGGTTGTTCCACAACTCACCTGCCTCCGTTGCCTCCGTCTCTCATGAAGGTATCACTTGTCTCTCCACTAGTCCGCGTTGAATAGTGGACTCCGGTGCTACTCATCATATCACCTCTTTGAAGCCACCTCAATACTTGGATTCTCTGCATCCCAAGTTTATCACTGTAGGCAATGGAAACACCGCTTCTGTCTTCGGCTCTGCTAATATACCTCTAAATCCCTTTATTTCTTTTCGCTCGGCTCTCCATGTCCCGGGCTCTCCGTTTAATTTACTTTCTGTTAGTCGCCTCACTACCGATTTGTATTGTTCTATCACATTCACCTCTTCTTCGTTTCTGATGCAGGACTGACGAACGCAGAGTATCCTTGGTAAACGACGACTGCACAACAGGCTCTACCTTCTTGATGACTCCCCCACCGTTCTCTCCTCTGTGTCCTTTGTTGACTGACATCGACGTCTTGGGCATTCTCCTCTTCCCATTCTCAAGAAGGCTCTTCCTGATGTTCATCTTCCTACTTTTACTTGTGATTCTTGTATTTTGGGGAAACAACATCGTTACTCTTATCCTCCTCATTGTACCCAAAGCTCTACTCCTTTTATGTTAGTACATTCTGATATTTGGGGTCTGTATAAAATAACAAGTATCTCTGGTTATCGTTATTTTCTCACATTTATTGATGATTATTTTCGAATGACATGATTTTACTTACTTCGTAATCGCTCCGAGCTTCCTCGTGTATTTCAGGCTTTTGTTCTTGAGACTCGTACTCAATTCTCCGACAAAATCAAAACAAATCGGGCGAATAATGCTTGAGAATACACTAGTCATGAGTTCGATAACCTCTGTTCTGAGTTCGGGATTATTCATCAAACGTCATGTGCATATACTCCCCAACAAAACGGTGTGGCTGAGCGTAAAAATAGACATCTTCTTGATGTTGTTCGCTCTCTCATGATCCAAATGCACGTTTCCAAGACGTACTGGCACTTTGCGGTTTCGATGACGTGCTATCTCATTAACCGTTTGCCATCCTCCCTCCTCGACACCGCCACCCCGTTCAACCTCATCTTTCCTTCCACACCTCCATTCCCTCTAACACCTCGAATATTTAGTTGTACCTGCTATGCTCATTTACTTGGTTCTACCACTGACAAGTTTGATCCTCGAGCGGCCAAACATATGTTCGTTGGTTATTCCCGAACTCAGAAAGGGTATGTTTGCTACTCTCTCACTACTCGCAAAGAGACTGTTTTGGATGATGTTACCTTTCCGGAAGATCAATCGTTTTTTTTCACTCCACCGTCCTCTCCACCACCACCACCCTTACCAAGACTTGTCATCCCAGTTACGTCTCCTCCACTACCACCAGCTCCATCTCCTCCACCATCTCCTCTTCCCTTTCCCAGCTCCGGGTCTCCACCCCCTCTCTTCTTCGTGTGTATACTCGACGACCTCCCCGCTCCGGCGCCCCGCTGCAGCCGGCTTCAACCTCTGGCACTCTGCGACCTGTCGACCCTGCTTCTCCCTCCACAGCCCATCCTCTGGAAAATTATGTATCCTTACATCGCTTGAATCCGGTGCTTCAAACCTTTGCTACCTTATTATCCTCTATTTCTGTCCCTAACTCTGTGCAGGAGTCTCTTTAACATCTGGGCTGACCGGCGGCCATGGAAGAAGAAATGATTGCCCTCTGGGCTAATCGGACGTGGGATCGGTTCCTCTTTCTCCAGGACTGACTACTGTTGAATGTAAATGAGTCTGTCATCAAACATGCTCCTGATGGGACGATTGATCGACTTAAGACCCGTCTGACAGCGCGTGGATTTACTCAACAACAGGGTATAGATTGGGAGAAAACATTTTCTCCAGTGGTCAAGCTCAATACGGTTTGTGTCCTCTCCGTAGTTGTGCATCGTCAATGACCCTTACATTAACTTGATATCAAGAATGCTTTTCTTAATGACGATCTCCGAGAAACTGTCTACATGCAACAACCTCCCGGGTTTGAGACCACTGAGGAGTTCCAAGTTTGTCTCCTTAAGAAGTCGATTTATGGTCTCAAACAATCTTCCCGGGCATGGTTCAATACGTTTAGCAAGGCTGTTCGTGAGGTTGGCTTTACTCGGAGCTCGGCGAATTTTTCTCTGTTCACTCGACATAACACAATAGGTACTGCTCTTCTTCTGGTGTATGTCGATGACATCCCAATCACAGGAGATGATTCAAAAGGAATCCAAGTGGCCAAACAACACCTCAGTTATGTTTTTCAAACAAAAGATTTAGGGAACCTTCGATACTTCCTTGGCCTTGAGATCGCAAGACGTTCCGATGGTCTTGTACTATCTCAACGGAAGTACTGTCTCGACCTTCTTCAGGATGCTGGATATTGTGGATGTAAGCCGATTAACACTCCTATGGACGCCAATCACAAGCTGTGTGCTCATGCCTCTGATGAAGATCTTCTTCTTCCAAATTCAGAGTACTATCGATGTCTGGTTGGAAAATTGATATATCTAACAGTCACACGACCTGACACATCCTTTGTTGTTGGGGTTGTCAGCCGGTTCATGCATTCTCCTCGGGCGTCACATCTACAGGCCGTCGAACGTATTCTGCGATACCTGAAAAATGCTCCTGGTCAAGGGCTGGTATACACAACTTTTTCCTCCTCTGCTCCAACGTTGCTTGCATATTCAGATGCTGATTACGCTGGTTCCCTGGATGATCGGCGTTCCACCAACGGTTTTTGTACTTACTTCGGAGGTCATCTTGTTACATGGCGCAGTAAGAAGCAAGCTGTAGTTGCTCGATCTTCGACCTAAGCTGAGTACCGTTCGATGACCTCTGTTGTATCTGAGCTCACATGGCTTGAGAGCCTCCTAAGTGATATGGGAGTAAAAATTTCCTCACCAATCACCTTACTCTTTGACAGTCAAGCTGCGATTCACATAACTAAGAATCCCGTCTTCCGTGAAAGAACGAAACACATTGAAGTTGACTGCCACTTTGTTCGGGAAAAGTTCAAATGAAGAAGCTGGAACTGAAACATGTTCCGGCTATTGACCAACTTACCTAGCTTCTCACTAAGGCTTTGTCGAATGCTCTATTTTATCAGTTCTTGTCTAAGCTGGGTGCGTACGACTTGTACGCTCCAGCTTGCGGGGGAGTGTTAGAAAAAGAATATGTAAAGGTCCTTATAATGGCCCATCATAGACCTTCTTCCTCTTCTTGTAATAGTCCCACATCTTGAAATTGGGACTCTTCTCTCTCTTCTCTCCCTATATATATGTATTCATACTTGTATTTACATACACAAGAGGTATATGCAAATGTTCACAATTTTTCCAAATGTTTGTGCTCTTTTGCTACGGTAACGAAGCTACTATCAACTGTAAATTTTTAGATTCAACTGTCTTATGGGTTTGGCACATGTTTCAGCTTTTGCTTTCATCTGTTTTTGTTGGCTTCAAATAGTATGCAACATCTTCTGTAATTTAGTGGCATAAAAATGTTGAACAATATTTATTTTTGCAGCAATATCTTCTGTAATTTAGTGGCGTAAAAATGTTGAACAATATTACTTTTTGCAGCTGAACTCTCCCACATGTATGCATTTTTTTCTTCTTCTGATTCCTCTAGAGTGGTTATCGATCATCAGGATGCAAATTTAATAAGTTATTGTTTAGATCATTACTTTAGTATGCTATTAAAGATTTCAGAATTTGCTTGATCCATATTGTATTTGGTTTGTTTGAATACACAACAACACTCAAGCCTTTATCCCACTATAGCGGGGTCGGCTCTATGGATCCTTTGTCGCCATTGTGCCCTATCTTTTGTCATAATCTCACTAATGCCTAAGTACATCATGTCTTTCCTTATAGTTTCATTCCAAGTCTTTATTGGTCTACCTCTCCCTCGTTTAACATGCCTAGTGACTAGGCTCTCACAACGCTTAACAGGTGCCTCTAATGGTCTCCTTTGTACGTGTCAAAACCATCTTAGTCGAGCTTCTCGCATCTTCTCTGCAATTGATGCTATTCCTGTCTTATCCCTGATACATTCATTCCTAATTTTATCCAGTCTCGTGTGTCCACACATCCACCTAAGCATTCTCATCTCCACAACTTCCATTTTTTGCTCATGTACACAATTCACTGCCCAACACTCAGAACCATAGAGCATCGCTGGTCTAATTGCAGTACGGTAAAACTTACCCATAAGTTTTAATAGTACTTTACGATCACATATGATCTCTGACGCGCCTCTCTACTTCGACCAACCCGCTTGGATTCTGTGTCACATCTTTATCAATACGTCTGTCTTTTTGAACTATCGATCCAAGATATTCAAAACACTCACCGTGGGAAATATCTTGATCATCCAACTTAATAACGAAGTCATCCGTCCTTCTTCTTGTATTGCGATCCAAGGTATTTAAAACACTCACTGTGGTTTGTTTGAATCTGCTACTATAAGTATTTTAGTATGAGGACCATAATATTCTGTCCATTATGTTTTTCTAGTCAACACAGCATGTACATGACTCCTTAGATTTTCTGGCTCAAATACTGTTATGCACACAACAAAAATATTATGGAACATGTTATTTTGTTTTGGTTATTATGTTATTTTATTTTGTAAGGGGTATTTTGTTTTAGTTATTATGTAGTTTATATTGTATTTGGTTTGTCCTTGACTCTTTAGATTTTCTTGCTCAAATACTATTCCGCACACGTGATGAAAATGTCATGGAGCATGTTATTTTGTTTTAGTTATTATGTAGTTTTATTTTTTAAGAGGTATTATGGTAAATTGTAAGTGTTCCTTACTCCCTATATGAGGCGGGAACTTGGGAGTATTAAATATCTTGATCATTTAGAGTTTTTGTGATCTCTCATTGGGAGAGAAACTTCAAAGAGGAATCAACGTCATGTGGTTAGGCACGAGTATTCCTCATGACTGTATCCGATTTTCAATTTCCATTGCAATCCAATTTATGTGTTCATAACATTGGTCTGACCTAGCCGTATCCGTCCACTCATAGCCACCAACTTCACTACCGCCTCCTCTCGAATAGGCGTCGATCGGCGGCCTCACTTGCTCGACCATCCTCTGCCCTCGACTACGCCGAACTGTCCATCTCCCGCTCTCAATCGACAACCTCCCTCTCTCGATCGACAATCATTTCCGTCTGCTGGATTGCGTTCGACTGCACCGGCCATAGTCCCGACTGCTCCAACTGTTCGTGATCGACCAGCTCCCACACATCCGTCTCCGCTCCCGACTCCTCACCCAACTTTGAATCCGACACCCATGAATGGCTCCGACTACTTCGTTTGCGTCGCACGCGGTTGGCATCATCCAGCTCCTGCACTTGCAGATTGCCTCCTCCCTCCTCCAGTGGTGCACTCCAGCTTCCGCGCCTTCTGGTAGTTGGCTTCTCCTGCTACTGCGCCCTTCTTCTTGCCCCTTCTATTTGGACATCCCCTACTTCCGCCGACCGTTTCTCCCACCTATTGCGCCTCGTCCACGCCCTTCTTCTCCGTCGACACCCGTGCCCTCTCCTTCTTATGCTAAAGGCCCGTCATTCGATGGAATCCTGTTGCGAAGGCCCTCGAACACGCTCTCACCACCATCAACTCTCTCCTTGAAGCCTAAGTCGAGTAGTTCATTTCCATTAGGGGTGCAACTCAGGTCGGTTCCATCAAAAACCAAGAACCAGTCCATATTGCTTCGGTTCCACCATTTTGGAACCAGAACCAACCCATATATTCAAAATCTAGAACCACACCCGAACCAAAAAATTCGGTTCGATTCCGGTTCGGTTCTCGGTTCTACCCGATGATATAATAACAAAAAATGATTTATAAAATATATAAAAAATCTTATTAACCAATAGTTTTTAACACAAATCTTATTTCTTTATATGTTGTGTATGCTCAACAATAAATATGTAGAATATTGTTATAAACATACTTTTTGTTACATTATATAGTGGTAATCAAATATTATTTTCTTAAACAAGTATTAGACATTCGGTTCTCGGGTATCCAACTGCAAGAACCGAGAACTGACCCGAAAGATCGGTTCTTGCCTTTTCAGGAACCATACCCGAACCAAGAACTATTAGAACCGTCTTGAATTGATCGGTTCGGTTCCGGATCGGTTCTCGGTTCTTCGGTTCTTTTCGCACACCCTTAATTTCCATTATGACCCTGCTCCACAACATGCAACCCGACCAACACTCTAGTCCTAACGCCACCTATACCTTGGGATCCGCCGACATATTGTACTACGAAGAACCCGCTTTGGTGGGATTGCATCCTCCGCCTTTTCCCCGCATCAACATTCCCACATTCAAAGGGACTGACCTCCTATGCATGTAAGAGTCCGCCCTCTATAGCTCCATTGGGTCTGTTGGCTCCGCCAATGCTCTCCCAGCCTCACCTGAGCAGCTCTCACCGAGACACTTATTCAATGCTATGATCACCGCTGCTCCGACAACAAGATTGAACGTCTTGTGGGGTCCGTTCGACTGGCTCCATTAACTTGTATGTGGATGAATTTATCGAGTTGGTCACCCAACATCCTGGGTCTTCCACCCAACCACTATTGGGGCCATTTCATGCATGGTCTATAACCTTATATCCGCACTCGTCTCCACACCCTTCATCCTTCTTCCGTCAATCGGGCCATGAAACTCTCCCTACTCGTGGAGGCCGAATTCCTTGCTTCGTCCGGGGACCCTCATTCTACATCGACTCCTTCCAAACCCCCTACCAACCATACTTCCCCCCTCCCTCCTAAACCTCCACCACCACCTCCTCAACCTTACCCACTCATTATGCCTCCACGCAATGACCGTTCTATCCCTATTCACCGCCTTTTCAACCAAGAATATCATGACTTTCGGAGTAAGGGTCCGTGCTTCGTTGCAAACAACCCTACTCTCCTACTAATGATTGTCCTGTCAAAGAGTTCCGCGCCCTCGTCATTGATGACTTGGAGGATATCGACATAGCCAACTTTGACGCCCTTGGGATCACAAATGCACCGCCGGACGGAGCCCTAGGCACTTCCGCGGCCGCCCACCTGCGGGCATATCACTATTAGACGGCATGTGGCACCTCGACCTTGGGGTCAAGGCTGATTTTCCGGCGGGATATATTGTTACACACACGCATCGAAGATGTCATGGAGTTTGTTATTTTGTTTTAGTTATTATATAGTTCTATTTTGTAAGGGACATTAGAGTAAATTGGAAGTGGGTCTTTCTCCCTATATAAGGAATGGACTTGGGAGTATTAGGTATCTTGATCATTTAGATTTTTTGTTATCTCTTATTGGGAGAGGGACTTCAAGGTGGAACCATCCTCCTGAGGTTAGACATGAGAATTCCGCGTGATTGTATCCGATTTCCAATTTCCAATTTCCATTGCAATCTAATTTATGTGTTCATGACAAATACCAATATCAGTAACTCTATCATCTGAACTTCGATGCTAGCTGGCAGCTCAACATTAACCTAATGTTGAAGTTAATTGGAGGTGACAACTGAGAAGAAATATAATTTCAGCTAGTTAATACTGTTTAATGGATGGATCCATATTAAGCAGCACCTGGCCTGCATGGATCAGCTCATTATAGCTTAAATCTGTTATGTAGTTATGGTTTATTCCATATGATCATACCTATGTGCCTGCATGCTCATTTAAAACGCAAAGTTGAACGGCATTCAAAATTCTTACTCTTATTTCTATGTAAGCAGGTAAATTTTGTCTTCATGCTTGCTATTCTTAATTTTTTTACTTTAGCAGGTAAAATAAATTTTCTAAGCTCAGATTATGTTTTTTTTTTGTTTTTTCATAACAAACCAGATTGGAACAGACTGGGTTGAGCTTGAAGAAGTTACGAGCCGATTTTATGCAGTCTTTTAAGCTATCTTCACAACTCAGCATGGGTTATAGTTTGCATAAAATTGACTTTATGATGCATAAAGAATCTCTTGTCATCATCGTCAGATATCATCTGTTATTTGAAATTAACTCTATAAGTTTTCATTTATTCCCGTTGAATGCAGCTGTGGTGTTGAAGAGTTTCAGTTATATTTTAATTTTTTTTCTGCCTTGCTCTCTCTCATTAGCAGTTTCATTTTAGCACTATATTTACACATTGTTACTTTTGCATTTCAGAATTATTATCACATATCAAAGTTGCGTCTTCCCTTAGGTCTGATTTTTATTTGGTATACTTATAGCTAATATGGCCTCTCCTGTATTTTTCAGCTTGGAAGACATAATTTGTAAACTAAAACTACAAAAGTCTTTGGTAGTACAACATATGACATCTATAATTTTACCTCTTCTAGAAAAAGGGATTGTAGACTATTCAATCGTACACGCTACACTCGTGGAGTATCTCACAATAGCTGATAAGGTAATGTTAAATTGGATCAAACCATTTGGCCCATCTTATAGTTTTTTAAAGCATTATGATTGTTCTGATTCATTGCATTTGCATTTTTTTGAAGTTCTATGCAGCAGAAGTGATTCAACAGCTGATACCACTCCTTTCTCAACAATCTGTCACCGATGAGAGCCTTCATGCGTCTAGCAAACAGAAAAATAAAAGGAGAAAAAAACAAATTCCCCTTGTCAGCATGATGCACACGAGAGATGGACTTAAACTTGGAATCCTTTGTATCAAACATGGTACTGCAAAGGTATGTTAGGAGTGCTTGTAAACCTAGCCATTCCACTGATGAATTACATCCAGTAGTTTTTTAATTTATAAAAATTTATTTAGGAGTTTTTTTATTTTGGCTGACTTATTTTTATAACAGCAGTGGCATTTTAACATATTTATGCTTATTTTTTTTGTTTGCGGCACTTAATAAACTCTATTAGATATTGTTTTGTAATTTTTAAACTTTTCAAAGCATGCACTTATTTTCTTTTTCATTGCAGGATAGAAAGAAAATTGTTAAGGGCATTAAGGATCACGTCAGAAAGCTAGCATTGGACCAATATGGGAGTCTTGTGAGTACCACATTTTAAAAATGAGAAAATTTATTGTTATGACAAGTTTTTAGTGTCATTTAAATCTTAATTTAGTAAACATGTTACGCTTAGTTTTGTATTGTTCAATCTGCAACTGGAGAAGTTGGATGCATACTTACATTCTCAAGACTGTTGTTCATCATCATCTTAAAATATATTTGTACCAACTCTATGGAGCGAACTTTTTGAATTCTTCATTTATTCCTTGTAGGGCTCTAAATTTTTATTAACATATAGTATTGGTTTCTGGCCAAGATCAGTTTGTATTACGGATGCTTTGAATCAAATTATTGTTAGGAAGATTTGCACATCTGCATCTGTATGCTAATTATGCATTTATGAATGCATGTTTGCATGCAGGACTTAGGCGGTGCACCCATTTGCATGTTTCCCTGCAGGACTAAGCTGCCTTATAACTAGATCTGGCTATAACTTAGGGTCCGTTTGGGACGGCGGCGGCGCTCCGAGAAAACGCCACCGGATGCGCACCCCGGGGCATTTGTTTTTCTGCCACCGGTGGCGTTTGCTGCCATTTTCCAGAGCAAACTCCCCTGAACAAAGCGTCTCAGAACCCGCCGCCGGTGCGGGAGCAAACTCACCGGAACGCCTCCGCCCTCCCAAACGAACCCTAAGATTTGATCTGACGGCTGTCTGTTGATATTTAGTTGAGTTTTATATTCTCCAGATTAAAATGTGATGCGGAGCAGAGACGTGGACGCGCTTTGGGCCCGTTTGGGGCTGATTTGGCAACTTTCGATATATGGCGTGCCCGGCTCGACGATCGTACTCCGCGATTGCGTTTGGAGCGTCGCCGCGAGTCAAAATCTTATATTACTTTATTTTTTTGGACTTTTATTTCATGTATTTTGAGGCATCTCCCGCCGGCCAATCATAACTGTTGATTGGGGATGCCCTAGTGCTTCTTTTTATTATAAATATTGGTCTAAGAGGCTGAACCAAGTCATTGCAGAATTTGGAGACTTCTATTCCCGGATTCCAGCGATCACTCCCCGGTTCCGACGCCGTCGAACCCTAGGTGACGACTCCTAGGCGCTCAAACTTCCCCCAAGGTACTACCCATCCATTGCCTTCTTCTCCCCCCTCCGAAACCCTCATTCGTATCCCCTACAGCCCCCAAATCCCAACCCCAACCGGTGAACACTGTGCACGGGCACGGTTCAACGAAAACACTGCCCACGGGAACTGTTCACGCGAAACACTGTTCACCCGATTGCTGTTCATCTGTCCACTGTTCACCCGATTGCTGTTCATCTGTCCACTGTTCACCCGGTTACTGTTCACCGTTCTACTGCCCACCGAAATACTGTTCACGTCGACCCTCCACTTCTCTCCCGTGAATCCACCCTCCGTTAGCCCTAATTTCTTGGATCAATTCAGATTTAGGAATTTCAGTCCCGATCTGTTATTCTCACCACCCGTACCTTCCATTTTTGTCCGGATCCAACCTAAAATAGCAGATCCATCCCTCCCCGGCCTGGATCTACTTGTACGTGGTCGGATCTACCCTTTTCTCACCCGATCTCACCGTTTACCACCGAGGACAGTCACCGCATTTGTTTTCCCGCCGCCGGTTCCACCTCCGATCGCCGATCTACACATCCGGACCTCAAATTCTTCAGTGCCTCGGTTCAACCTGTACTTTATGAGCTTTTGTAGTATTGTATTATTTGATTTGACATTTTCATTTGGTGAATAAACGTATGTGCTGTGATTTTGCTTGTAGAATTTGTTTTGGTACACTAATAATTTGCAGAAGGAGACATTCGCCGCACACTTCGCTTTGGCCCTCCGCATGGAGGAAGCCGTTATAATTTGCCAAATTAATTAGTTGTTTTTCAATTCTAAATATTTGCGTGGTGTTAAATATAAGTTATCATTGCTCTAATTTATTCGTCAAAATGTCGATCATTACATTGCATGTAGAGTTGGATTAGCGTGTTACCCTTGCACTCACACCTAGCGTTGTAGATTTTGTGCACCCGTAGCGTACCCCTACATCAAAATGCTTTTTGACATCTTTTCCTGTAGATTGTGCTAAAATCACTCAAAAATATTTATAAGGACTGTCATTATTGATAAATACTAATTTCAAGTTCTTTTTAATAGAATCAGGTCTTAATCTTACCTAGTTATTACATGCATATGAACATTTTCCCCCCAAATTCTACTATTAATACTGTGTTAGTCGCCAAACCTTTAAATCCGTCTAATATAGTTAGTTTAAATGCTTATTTATTGTTTATCTTCTATCTCCATTATATTCTCCTACTTTTCATAACACACGCTATCTCTATTTTAATCAGTCAATTTTTAATTTTAATTTTTGAACTGGTCTTATCATCTATATACCTAGTCTTTTGTATAAGGCTGATCATATTTTTCAAAACTCAAAAATCGCTTGAAATGCTCGAATATTGAGCCTAATCGGAATCAATTACAATTGTTTCTCAATTTGAGTCGATTCAATTTGACTCGAATCTGATTTCAAGTCAATTTCGAGTCAATTCTGAATTTCTCAAAATATGATTCGAATCAGCTCGAATTGATAAAAAATATTATGTATTTATTAATATATTATTATTTTAAAATAAAGAACACCAAAATTTAACCTAAATAAATAGTGTGAAGGCTTTACGGTTTCATTTGCTAAATTTAGTGGTTGCCCATTTTAATTTCGAGTCAAGTAGGAGTAAAGAGAAAAATGTCTCAATTTCGAATCGGATCGACTCGATTTCAAGCCGGTTTGGAATCGAGCCATTTCGAGTTGAGTCGACTTGATTCAAAATTGATTTTGAGCCGAGTTTAACTCGAAAATTTTGATTTTGAGTCGAGCTCAAATCGCTCGAATTTGATTCAATGTCAGCCCTACTTTTTGCGGTAGTTTTCGGGAACATAAACCGTTCACATTGATGTAGTTGAATTAAATCATTTGTAACATATTTTAAAAGACGCATTATAAAGACCCATTTATTTCCATTCTTGCCTTTTGGGTCCACCCTCTTCGTGTATATATAGGGGGTAGTTCCTTGTAATGGATATACAGTTCTATTTTTCTTTCTGACTTGGTATCAGAGGTAAGATTCAGAGTTGTGGCCTCAGCGGTTTCGTCGTCTGAGTCAGCTAGCCCTTGCTTGTGCGGTCTTCTCGCGTGAACCACGTGAGCTCGCTACTTTCTTTCGTGCAATCTCCTCTCTCTTCTTGCGTGGTCTTTCATCCCAGTTGTGCGGATTCTAGGTCATCTCCAACCTGTCTTCCTCTGCACGTCCCGACTGCCAATGTCGCCCTCACCTCCTGCGAACAACAACCATCCGTCGAATGTTGATTGGTGCCCTCATCTCCAGCTTGTTCGATTTGTTGACTGGTGCTCGACAGGATTCCAGTGCGGAATCAATTACCAACCGACGACTGTCTTGCCTGAAAATCTAGTTGTTGCTTTGTAGGCCTTTAATGGTGCTAATCCCTAAGCCGTTTTGATCACCGCTCGCCGCTCTGATGGACTCTTTCCAGGAAGGCGCGACATTCCTCGCTCTGGGTGTTCTCCCGTGCGGAGAGTCCGTTGTTATCCCGCGTGAAGAAGGTTACCGAAAACTTCCTCTCCGTGTTGACTCTGTCAAGCCCATGTGACCTCTGTCAATCCCGTGCGACCTCTGTTGAGCCCATGCGACTTCTACGGAATCCCTAAAGACCGTGCGACCTCTGTCCAGTTGGTTCATCTTTTGCGAACTCCCTCAAGAATGCACGCTTTCTGCGGTTTCCACTGCTTGGTTGTGCGGTCACTGAGGTGTCTTTAAAGCTTCTGTTGTGCGGCCTTCATTATAGCGAACTCCTCAGACTCAAGTGTTCAGACTCCTTTTTCGATTATCCCTCCTTTGGGAAGTGATTTCTCATGGTCTCATGGTTCCTCCGATTCCTTACGGATTACCACTATTCCTTTGGAGGGAACCAATTATCTCTAATGGTCTCGCTCGGAGCAGCATGCTATCCGTGGCCACCAGCTCTATGAATACATCGACATGACGATTGTTTAGTCTCCCAGTACTGATTTGGGTTGGTGAAAATGGGACACCAATGATTCCCTTGTTGTCTCGCGGCTGATTCACTCCATGCCCCTTTGGTCCATCGTAGCTATATGCTGATGGACTCGACCTTTCAAATATGGACTAAGGCTCGTGAAACTTATTCCCAACTTGGTAGTGCTACTCAGGTATACGAGCTCACTCGGTGTCTCCTTGAACTCAAGCACGATGCCTCTTTCGTAACAACTCAGTTCTCCAAGTTCAAATACCTCTGCGAAGAGTTGGACTTCTTTGAAGATTTCACTCACGCTTGCACCGTTGATACCTGAGCTTTAAAAAATAAGGAAGACCGTTAACGGCTCCATGTATTCCTCATGGGCCTTAATTATGGAGTTCGACACAGTGTGAACTCATGTTTTGAATCCGCAACCCATTCCCTCTCTTCGAGAAGCCTTCAGTATGGTCTTAGGGGATGAAGATCACCGCTGTTCTCTCAACTTTGATCGCTCCGCCCTTGTTGGCATTCTTCAAGCTCCTCCTTCCTTTTTGTCTATCAATATGTGCGATTATTGTGGCAGATTAGGCCATGCCCGGGATCTTGCTTCTGTCTCCATTCTCATCTTGCTTCTGGTTACAAACTCTCGCATAAAGGCTCTTGTGGTCATGCCCACGGTGGCTCTCGCCAACCCAATCATTCACCTGCTACGTACACTATCGAAACTGCTCTTGGTTGGCTTTAATCTGCCAGTCTTTCCTCAGAGGAACTGGATGTTTTGTGCCTTCTCATGCACACTCATGTTTATTCCTCTACTACATTCGCAACCACTTGTCCGCCCAACGCCCAGTCTGTCTCCACTACTTCATCTGAGTGGATTTTTGACTCCGGGGTGACATATCACATGGCATGAATATTGTCAGGTTTTACCTCTTGCACTCCCTCTTAGGGAGTGATAAGGTTGTCACCGCTAATGGCTCACTCTCACTGATTGCTGTCAAGGGGATCATCATCTTTTCCTCTGTCACGCCCCTCACATTGGTGTTGCATGTTCCTTATTTTTCTCGCAATTTGTTGTTTATTAGTCGTCTGTCTACATCCTTAAACTGTTCCATCCCTTTTTCTCTTGATGATTGTGTTTTTCAGAATCTAGCAATGAAGCAGCATATTGGCAGTGGTAGGAACTGTGGGGAGTTATACATCTTGGACCATCCTCCAACTCAAGCTCTCTCTTGTACTCGCCCCTCTCCTGCGAATGTGAGTCGATGACATCAACATCTTGGACACCCCTCCGCCAGCTATCTTCTAAAGTTATTTCCTATGTTTTCAAGCTCACCATGAATCTTCCCAAGTTCTATTGGGGTGACGTGGTTCTCACCGCCGCTTACCTCATTAATCGTCTACCTTCCCGTACCTTACAATATGCCTCTCCTCTTTCTCGTTTGTCTACTAAATGCATTGTTCACACAATCACTCCTCTCATCTACCTCTACGTGTGTTTGAGTGTCTGCTTCGTTCATGTTCATTAGAACCATCATGATAAATTGGATGTGTGTTCCCTCCAATGTGTCTTTGTTGGCTACTTGGCTACACAAAAGGGTATCGTTGTTATCATGCCCCTCTCTACGATTCTACTGTACCATGGGTGTGACGTTTCGTAAGGAGGGACAATATTTTGGTCCTCGTCAGGGGGAAAGGGACACTACTGTCGACGCTTCCAATCTCCCTCTTCATATTGTGGACTCACAACCGCCTCCCATGACTACCTCTGACACACCTCTTCCCGTGAATCCACCTACCGTGTTCGTTCCACTATCTCCCACTCCCGAGAGCCTTATTCCTCCTTTTCCTTTGGTCTATCACAGGCGGAACACTGGTGTTGCGGTGTTACAAACCCCGATCATTCCACCACCAAAGGTATGCTCTTCTGATTTAGGTTCTGATGCGAACTTCATCGCCTCTTACGTATCTAAAGCGGAAGTCGGCCTCTGCTAAATGCCCACTTGCCCAATTATATCACTTATCAATTATCATAATCTGACAACTACGCATAAAATCTTCATCTTCTCTTTGGATTTTGTTTGCATTTCTAACACTTGGCAGGAAGCAATAGAGATACCTGTGTGGCACAAGGAAATGGAAGAAGAGATGCTGGCATTGGAGAAGAACCAAATTTGGACATTCACCCATCTTCCCTCTGGGAAGAAATCTGTTAGTTCCAGACGGGGTTTATCCGTTAAATAGAATCAAGAAGGGGTTGTCGAGAGATACAAAGTGAGGTTAGTTTCTCTAGGATATACTCAAACTTTGGGTCCAGGCTATCATGAAATGTTTACACATGTTGCCAATTTGGACTCCGTCTGTGTCATTTTATCACGTGATGCATGTTTCAGATGAAAGTTGCAACAACGTGTTGTCAGGAATGCCTTTTTACATGATGATTTTTATTAAGAAGTCTGTGAAAGTTCCACCAAGTTTCATAAGATAGGACCTGAATAAAAAATGTGTCAAGTTAAAAAATCTCTGTATGGTCTAAAGCAAACCCCTGGGGCTTGGTTTGGGAAGTTCCAGAATGCTATGACTTTATTGGGATACAAATAGGGTCATTCTGATCATACCTTCTTCGTTCTGATCATACCTTCTTTGTGAAAAGAAAAGCAGAGAAAATCACTATTCTCATTGTTTATGTCGACGACATAATCATCATGAGAAATGATGTTGCATATATCACGTGGTTTAAGACACGCTTGTGTAAAGAGTTTGAAGTTAAAAATCTAAGAAAGTTGAAGTATTTCTTGAGAATAGAGGTTGCACGCTCTGACCACAAAATCTTCATTTCTTAGGGGAAATGTCCTATATTTTCTAAAAGAAACAAGGATGCTTGGTTGTGCTCCTGTTGATACACTCAGTCACCCATGGAGGTAAACTATAAGATTGATGAAATCAAGGATGGTGAGAAGATGAACTCCTCTAGCTATCAAAGACTTGTGGGAAGGCTGCTCTATCTCTCACATACTCGCTCAGATATCACACATGTTGTTGGGATCCTTAACAGATACATGTATTTTCCTAGATTGCGACATCATGAAGTTGTCATGCGTGTGCTACGGTATTTGAAGAATTCTCCTGGATGTGGAATTTTATTCTCCCGGAATAAACAGTTGGATGTTGAAGTTTATACAGATTCTGATTGGACTGGAAGTCAGGATGATCAAAAGTCCACCACTGGACATTGCTTCTTTGTTGGATGGAATCTAGTTATCTGACGAAGTAAGATACAAAATATCGGAGCAAATCCAGCGCAAAAGCGGAATACATGACAATGCCACAAGAGATATGCGAGGGGCTCTTAACTCGATTATGCGGGATTTGGGACTGCAGAATAGAAAACCCATCATGTTATACCGTGACAATAGAAATGTTATCAATATTGCGCATAACCCTGTTTCATATGATTGAATAAAACATGTTGAAATTGATAGACACTTCATCAAGGATCATCTGGAAAAAGGCAATGTTTGCATTCCGTTTGTTCCTAACAGACATCTTTACAAAGTGTCAGAGTCGTGACATTTTCAAGAACAATATTACCAAGATGGAAATGTTCGACATATTCTCCCATCTTGTGGGGGAGAGTTGAGTTAAATCATTAAGTCCCATTTATTTCTATTCTTGTTTGTTAGGTCTACCCCTTACGTGTATATAGGGCGGGGGGGGGGGGGGGGGGGGGGCTTGTAATGGATATGCAATTCTATTTTTCTTTGTTACTGACTAGATCTTTTGAAATTTAGTTTTTCCTATTTATATATTTACATGTTATGCATGTTAGTGGTTTACAAGTGAAGTTGTGCATATTCGACTGCTTCAAAAAAAAATCAGCATCTTGTTTGCGTTCATATTTTACGGTCATTCAAGACCCCTTTCATCCGATGCATAATAATTGTAATGCTGGACAAACCGTTTTATGAGATTTTCTAAGGGTTTGTTCAGTGGGGCGAAATTGAGGCTTCAGAATTGGATGTGGAGATCCAATTTCAATGAAAATGGACCTCGGATTCTAATTCCAAGGCTCCATTTCATTAAAAACAAACTCTAAGAGTACTGTTTTACAGTTTTCTGCAGGCCCTTCAAGTTATATGACTACTTATTTACATTCTCTTAGCTCATCCAATGGCTTGTTAACTGCATGGTTTTTTTTCCCAAGTATTGTACTTTCAAATGACATCTTCTTTGTCTCCATATATATTTTTACATTCAAAAGAATATTTTGCCATGCCTTTCTGTTTTTTTCATAGAGCTCACATCTAGTTTTTTTTGTCAGCTGCTCTCATGCATCCTTTCAGTGATTGATGATACAAAGCTTGTGTCAAAGGTCAGTATATTACTCGAAGTTACTGGCTTCTTGATTTAATTGATTTAACATCTTATCTCCAATGGCAGATTATTATACGTCAGCTACAAACTATGCTAAGTGAACTTGTTTTTGATAAGGTGTGCATTCACATAATCTGTTCCTTTCCGATAAACTGATATGCAATCCATTTATATTTCTTAAACATGCCATTTTTAATGAAATACTAGAGCGGAAGGCGTCCATTATTGCAGCTGCTTCATCCGCAGTGCCATCGTTATTTCACTCCAGATGATCTTGCTTGTCTCAACGCATCTGTGCCTTCTCTCTGTACCCAGGTAATTTTTTAATTTATATATATGTTATGTGCTATAAACTATAGAGGGGGTCTAAATTTTATTTCCTACATCAGGAGAAGGAAAAAGTGGTCTCTGAAGATAGCCCAGGGAATCCATTAGAGGGTGTCGCTGAGGATGGCCCTGGGAAGCTATTAGAGGGCATCCTTGAGGCTGTGCCAGAGGAGCTATTGGAAACTGATACCGATGCCATAATGAATCACAACAGTGAGCATGTTGATTCTACGAAGACCATTCAATCTGCTGTCTGTGGCAAAAAGGAAGCAATAGTAAGAAGAAATGAATTATTGGTGGATAATGGTCTGGCTGAGGTGAGATATTCTGCTTACCTTGATATCAAGCTTGCACATAAAAAGAAGAATTTTCTGTCTGACCCGTGCATCTCCTTTTCAAGTTTCATATATTTGAAGAGAGAATTTCTTTATCACTTAGAATTTGAAATTTATTTTCAGGATTTATGCATATTTGATATTTTAGCAACCACTTCTTTATGATTATAGCAACCACATCTTTATGATTATATAAAATTGGATTAGACTGTGAAATAAGTGGTCCAATTTTGTTGCTTATCTGTAAAAAGCGAAATCAGGCTTATATATGAAATAACTCACTTATTTTCTATACGAACCAATTGCTTCACTAGAAGTTTGTAAAGGCAAAGGTTGTCCAAAAGTTAATACATCTACATCTGTCCAATCTTCAAGTTAGGAATTGTATGCTGGCGATATGATTGGGCCAATAGAAATATGGAATCTTAACCACACTCTTTACTGTTTATTGTTGCTTTGTTAGAATAATTAGAAATATACTGATAACTGAAGGATTTTTTATGTTAGCTTTATTAGTAAGAATTCAAAATTTAAATAGTAATTGAATGACTAATATAGAAGCGTCGAATATATTTCCGTCATATATAGAAAACCCTTCAATATATGCCTCTCTGATGTCATAGCTTCAAACGTCATGGCTTTTCCTGTACTTGCTTTCTTTAGCACATTTCTCGTTTATTATATTACGAGTCATTTTAACATTGTTGCTTCTTTCCTTCAGAAAACTTCCTCAATGAACTCTTGTGAAAAATATCCTAAAGTGATTGCTCTTTTATGATACCTTTAAGGACCTAGGGGTTGATATATTTATTTTGGTCAGTATAATTCCAGTAAGTGAAACAAATTAGCTACCTAATGCTAAATCTTAATAGTTATATGTTATATGGTGAGGTGGGCTCGTGTCCTAGCGAGGATGTTTGGAACGAAAGAGGTACACTTTCTTGGTAGGGAGGATGTTTGGAACGAAAGAGGTACACTTTCTTGGTAGCTTTAGGTTAATTCTTCTAAGGCCCACAGAAACGTTAATCACTAGTTTTCCTGTCATATATGTAGGGGTACAGAAATAACATGAAATAAAATGGCAAGGGACAGAATAAATGCGACATGCAAGTAAGAAACTTTATTATTAGGAGCACTTGAGGCTTTAGTGCACCACATGTGGACTGTTCATGCACTTTTGTGTTCTGCCAGCTCATGGAGGGGTCCCTCCACAAGAGTATACACTGCAATTATTTGCTGGTGCTTCACTAATGCATTTATATGAGAAAAATCTAAGGTAGCATCATTTGTCTTAACTGCTTCACTGATTGCTTTCTCTTCAATTATAATTTTTCAATCATATTGTCAGGTGCATGTGCTTTTTAAGTATTTTAACTTTTTTCTCTTCCTTTACTGGTTGAATGGTTCTACTCCTGGAGCCTTTTTCTTCTTCTGTTATTTATCAATATGCAAGTAGTCATTGGTTGAGATGTTTAATTTGATTACTGCAATCTCACAAGTAAACGTCCAAAAAATCTTTTATTGCTTAATCCTGAATGTCTTATAGCTGTGCTCGCACGAATCTGATTAGTTTCTTTGTATCAGACTCTGATTGGAACTTGTATTGACACTGCTGGTGAGCTGCTTCGATCAAACTTGGGCAAAGAAGTAATATTTGAGGTGAATCCTTTCTCAAATTATATAATTATGATTTTTACAAGTTCTGCTTAAGACAAGTTTTAGATCTAGGCAAAATATGGAAAATAACCACAATTTGTTAAGAATTCAACATTTATTGAGAGTGTAAATGAACGGGCAACATCACATATGCAGATATATACTGCTGATGAAGAAAACAGTCATTTTTGGGCTTCAATACAGTACTTTAAGGCTCCATTTGTTTGAGCATTTTAACTCCATTTTGTGGGATAATAATGTCGGAAATTTGTGTATATGGTAAATCCCCATTTTGGAGCTCCGGTGCCGTGGGGAATGCCAAAACTCTATTTTGTATGCATTTTCCACTTAAGGTTGAGCTCCATTTCTCATCGACGCTCCATTTTGTGAGGTCCCCTTTCGGTCCTCACAATTAATTCTGTATTTAAGTTCATTTTCAATTCATTCATTGCAACACATCACAAAAGCATGAACAATGAGTACAAAATAAGACACAATAAAACCTTTTTATTATAATCAAAGTTTTATTACAGAGGTTGTACATCCACATCGCAACATAAATAACCTAAAATCTACAAAGCACGGATACTTAAAAATGGTCTACGTATCGACTCGAACGCGTACCGGATACGGGAAACGTCCGGAAACGCGTTTCCGAAACTCCAGGAAACACATTTTTTAAAAAAAATATATTTTATTTTCGGAATCGCGTATCCCGCAAGGGGGATACGTGATTCCGTGCGATATAGAGCTCGCGTATTTCATTTTACGCATTATGTTTTCCTGTTCCGCTCCCGTCGGCGTTCCGCTCCCGATTCCGCCGATCCCGCATGTACTCCTTCTCCTTCTTCTTCTTCTTCTTCTTCTTCTTCTTCTTCTTCTTCTTCTTCTCCTGTTTCTCCTTCTTCTTCTCCTGCTTCTCCTGCTTCTCCTTCTTCTCCTTCTCCTTCTTCTTCTCCTTCTTCTCCTGCTTCTCCTTCTTCTCCTTCTCCTTCTTCTTCTCCTTCTTCTCCTTCTCCTTCTTCTCCTTCTTCTTCTTCTTCTTCTCCTCCTCCTCCTCCTCCTCCTTCTTCTTCTTCTTCTTCTTCTTCTCCTTCTCCTTCTTCTTCTCCTCCTCCTCCTCCTCCTCCTCCTTCTGCTTCTTCTTCTCATGCTTCTTCTTCTTCTTCTCATGCTTCTTCTTCTCCTGCTTCTCCTCCTCCTCCTTATTCTTCTTCTTCTTCTTCTTGCCTCTTGTCCTTGATGGCTTTCCTTCCACAACTTGAGTTCTTAATGTTAGCATCATGTTAATCTGATGTGATCTATGTAACACTTATGTAGTAACTTGAGTTCTTAATGTTAGCACCATGTTAATCTGATGTGATACTATTTGAGAGAATGTTTAATTTCTATACTTGATATTTTGCATGTGAATGTAACAAAACAATGCTCTCAATTGATGTAATGATGTATTGATGTGGACATGTGATAGATTGTTCTTTATGGTGCTTGTTTCATTTAATGTTATTTATAGCATTATATGAAATGTCAATTATATTAAAATAATTAAAAACGTTTCCCGTATCCTAATTTTTTTAAAAATCACGTTTCCCGTATCCGTTTCGTATCGTATCCCGTATCTCGTTTCCGTCCCCGTGCTACATAGCGTAAAACTATTCAATCTACCTGATTTCAGAAAGGACACTACTGCCAATCCTCACATGACACACATCTCCTTATGCCTCTCCTTAGCTTCTTGTATTCTAATAAATATTTTAAGCAATACCTTAGCTAGTTCTTATGCCCTTTTTCATTGCTCTTCTTTAGTCATCTTTGCTTTCTTAGGTGTATTTAGGGAATTGTTTTCTTCCTAAAAAATGTTATAACTACGGGATTAGTCATAAACAGTATAACTAAGTAAGTATTGTACCTCTTCAAATGCAATACAAATAAATAAGAAAAGTGACTAACAATATGCATAATCATTTTAAGATGCAATATAATAAAAGGAAATGTAATACTATATAAATAAATAAGATTCTATATTCTTAGACATATTCTATTATTTTGTTCTTATGGTTCTTCAAGTTCTTTTTTCTGAACGTTCAATTCCACGTTCTTTTCATTTGTTTGACGTATCCAATTTCATTCATTCTGATTTTTTTTAACCTTCTATTTTTGGAGTTAGTGTGTCATATATATATATATATATATATATATTTATTTATATTTTATATAAGACAATATACATATTTTCTCGCCTTACCGTAGATTCGTTCTCCACCGGTTGATCCTACACAATTTGAATCGCAAAGTTCTCCAACAAAAAACATCACACGACACACGAATCAAAACCACTATTTCCGCCACTTAAAAATAACTTAATTTGACAGTTCCTGTACTAAACAGCCTCTCCCAGCGTGTGAATCGTGATGCCTACTTTTATTAAAAAAATTGCTAAAGAGAGGGAGAAGAAAGAGGGAGGAAAGAGAGAAAGAGAGAGGGAGTAGAGAGAGAAAGAGAGAGGGAGGGAGAGTTGCTACAGGTGGAGAGAAAGAGAGAGGCAGAGGCCTCATGGTGGAGGCCACTGCCACCGGCGGAGACGGCGGCGGCCTGACCGGACGCCAACGACCCCGATAGGGGTAGGCCGGAGGCGGTTCGACAAGGCCGCCACGATTTCTACTGACAGGAAGGTAGCTGCTACAATATGGCAACCGCTCTGGCATTTTTACTGCTATGCTCCCTCGCCGGAGCTGTTGCCGACGATGCCAACGCTGCAAATATTACTGTACCTTTCGTGTTTGGCGACTCTCTGGTTGATGCCGACAACAATAATTATCTGTAGACTTTGTCGAAGGCCGAATGTAGGGGTGCAAGCGGTTCGGTTTGGGTCGGTTTGGACCCAAACCGAAACCGAACCGACATGCCTCGGTTTTTGGTTTGTCCAAACCGACCCGAACCGAACCCAGTCGGTTCGGTTCAAAGTCGGTTCGGTTTTTAGTCGGTTTTTTGCGGTTCGGTGTCGGTTTTCTGCGAAAAAACATAATCAAATGTTATTTGTTAGATCGGTCATCATCCCTTTTCTAATTTCATAATCTTTATCAACTGAAAGTTTATATTAAATAAATAACATACAATTTTTTAGAGTACAAGTCAGAGAGAAGCTTTATTAAATCCACATCACACACAAACAACTATTATATTCATGCATTTTTAGACATGCAGAGTTTTGGTATAATAGGGCAAACTTTCCTTATGACATCCCACAATTCTCTATAATAACTTGGACAAATTTAATATTAATAGATCCAACAATAAGCAATCAGAGCAATTAGAGTATCACGATAGATAATAATTGCCGTTATTAAATCAATTTAATGTACAAAACATCTCAAATAATTAAACTCTTAATAAAACTTTTTTCCAACAGAATTACTTAGGATCTGAAGAACTCTCTCTAAATCTAAGGAGAAGGGTCAAAAAAATCTCAGCAAGCACGGAGATGGGAAAAGTGAACTTCATTGTAGTCCCAAAGATGATCTTAAAGTTGCTCGATCAAATACACCCCAAAACAGTGGTGAAGTGCTCGGTTCGGTTCGGTTTAGTCGGTTTTCGCAACTTAAAAACCGACCAGAACCGATAAGCCTTCGGTTTTCAAAAGCTCCAAACCGAACCGACACCGGACCGGGCGGTTCGGTTTCAAAGTCGGTGCGGTTCGGTCGGTTCGGTCGGTTTAGTCGGTTTTCGGTTTTCGTTCCTCACCCCTAGCCGAATGGGATGGAATTCACCGCCTCCAGCGGGGAGCCGACCGACCGGTTTACTAATGGGAGGACAATTGCAGATATTGTTGGTACGTGTCATCTGTTCTTCTCTCCCTCTGTCGTTGTTTTTTTTCCTGCTCTGAAATTACTGTTACTCATCTCCCAGCTGTAAATGTCACCGTATTTGTTTTTGTAGTATTTTTTCTCCCGAAATCCAGCTTTTAATTTTGTTTTTTCATTTTTCATATATAATAAATAAATAATAAAATAAGTAAATGATAAATATAATAGTAAAATAAAAAAATAAGTAAAAAATAAATATAAAAGTAAAATAAAATAAGTAAATTTAAATAAATAAATATATTAATTAATTAAATTAAAATACAACAACAACAACACTCAAGCCTTTATCCCACTATAGTGGGGTCGGCTATATGGATCCTTTGTCGCCATTGTGCCCTATCTTGTCATAATCTCACTAATGCCTAAGTACATATCTTTTCGTATAGTTTCATTCCAAGTCTTTATTGGTCTACCCCTCCCTCGTTTAACATGCCTAGTGACTAGACTCTCACAACGCCTAACAAGTGCCTCTAATTAAATTAAAATAAATAAATAAAATTAAATATACGAATAATAAGTATAAAATTCTCTAAGATACGAGCATCTTCGCACGGGCTACGCCAGTGCTCGATGCTCTCGGGTGGCCTTAAACCGCGTAGAAGTGGGTTTCGCCCGCTTCCACGCAATTCACTAGCTCGGAGCTGCACCCGCCACTCGCGGCCCCCTGGAGGCCTATGGTTGTTTGATTTTGTATACACGCTCTGAGGGGCTGCAAGTGGCGGGCGCGCCGCCGAGCTGGTGGATTGCGTGGAAGCGGGTGAGACCCGCTTCTATTCGGCCGAAGGCCGCTCAGAGCATTATGCACGAGCGAAGCCTGCCTAGATGCGGCTGAAGGCCGCCCGAGAGCAACGAGCACAAGCGTAGCCCGTGTGAAGATGCTCGTATATATATATCATTTTCATCTTTCTTTTATTCCATTTATTTTGGAATTGTTAAGGGTATCTGTCGATTCATCTTATTCTTGGGCCCACCCCTTTTGGGGTTATCTCAAATTCCTGTCTACATAGGACGATCTTCAAAACGCAATAGGCCTTCTAGCCCCCATAAACTGGAATTTCTTCTTTCATAGGCAATTCACATTCCCCTACGTGGGTTAACCCTTAAAACTTCCTATGCATCATGACATTCTATGTATTATTATTCATCTTATATCTCTCTTTTCTTTTCATTTTACATTTCATATCATATAGATGATTATAGATTCTTTATTCTTTTCATATAATTTTTCAGAGTCTTTTTGTGTAATTTCTAGTATCGGAAAAATAAGGTAATATTTCTCTAAATTTTCTCTCATACAACAAAAATTCACCAAGTAGTGAGTTGACCAAGACAATGAAGATTTCGGAGACAGATGCACTTTGACGGCGATCCAATGTGGAACCGGAGGCGGGAAAACAACGTAGGTGGCTGTCCTCCGCGGTGGAAGGCGGAATCGGGTCAAAAATGAGTAGATCCGGCTACGTATGGGTGGATCCGGGCGAAGGAGGATAGATCTGTTGATTTGAGAGCGGATCCGGGCTAGGGAATGAGGGACGGGTAAGGAGAATTGACGGCTCGGGGCTGGACAGTCCAGATCTGGATTGATCTGGAAGGGAGGGCTCTGAGGGTGGCTCCACGGGTTGGGGAGGGCTGACGACAAAGGGGGAGGGCTAGGGCTTGATGGGCGGCTGCTGTAAGGGTAAGAGGGAGGGGCTGCTGTGGCTTTTGAAGGTGGAGGAGTGGGCTGCGGTGGCTGCAGTTTCGACCATTATCCTCTCATTTTTTGGAGAAGACGAGACATGCTTGTGAGGAGATCCTCGCATATGGAACACTTCTACTCATTTGTCAAGATTTGACTTGTATTGTGCCAGGTCTAATTTTGGGCATTTTGTTATTCAAGGAAATTAACCTCTTAGGAGTCTTAAACTCTTAATAGTCCGTAGACCTAAATTACACCTAGGCCTGTGCAAAAGTTTCCGAAAAACCGAGAACCGGACCGAAACTGACTAAAACCGGACGGTTCGAGTCGGTTCCCACATTGGTCGGTTCGGTTACGGTTCCTGAAAAAAGAATCGGCGGTTCGGTTCAATTCTCGGCGGTTCGGTTCAATTCTCGGGCACCCGAGAACCGACCCGAACCGTATATTTTAATACTCAAATTTTATTAGGCATCACTGTATGGTCTGTATTAGCCTACCAGGCTTCACGGAATTACGCCATATATTAATAATTAACTGTATGGCCCGTTTTCAAGCTTTAGGGTAAAATTTAGGTCTGTAGATTTTGTTGTTGTTTTAGATGAATTGTTTTTGCTCGTTTCTGAAAGTGAGAAATACTAATTGCATTCTTCATGCCTTTTGATTGCATTTTTTGCTTACTTCTGTTAATGACAGTGATTCAATGAATTCTGTTCCAATTGATTTTAGGGCTAACCATTTTGATTGTATTTTCATTTTTTTTCTTGACAATGAGTTCTGTTCCAAAATACTTATGTTAATGACAGAAGTAATTGCTTTAGAAGTAATTGCTTTATAAGTGATTGCATTTTGATGAATTTTTAGCTCATTTCATTTATAACCTGTATGACTATGAGTTATGTTCCTTTTACTGATAAATGTGATCGTAACAATCAATTGTTATAAACCGACAGCCTCTCAGTCATACAGCCTTACAGCATGCGCCATGCTTGCATTTTTTTTAAGAACAACGTTGCGTATTATGACTATTACATGAATAATTGAATATCAATTGCATCTATTTTAATAATGTATAAAATATAAATCATGATTTTATAGATGTCCTAATGTCTTTATGCGTCAATATTTTGATTCTGATTTTGCAAGCATTCCTCTCAGATTTTCCATTTTTTGTTTGTCTATTAGGACTTTGAAGGCAATTTGTTGTCCATGAAACAAAATTTAAAGAACCTAGAGCCGAACTGGAACCGAACTGATATTTCCGGTTCGGTTCCGGTTCTAGTCGGTTCCGGTTCCAAAAATTTGGAACCGAACCTATACGGATCGGTTCTTGGTTCTGAGTGGAACCGAACCGATCCGAGTTGCACCCCTAATTGCACCCATTAATATCTAAAATTGTGTGCATGTCATGGGAAAATTTTGACCATGTTATGAATTTGGCAAACCAAAAAGTAGAAGGTGAACACCAGGTAGTCTCTGAATATTTGTTCAATTTGTAAATTATTTTGGCATTATTACAATAACATTGCATTTTAGAAAATCTCATATATAGCTGTCATATTTGCATTCATCAAATCTTCTTACCTTATTACATTTGTGTCATGCCACTTATCCATAAGCCATGGAAATAGGAGTTAGGTGATGTTGCCCCACGCATTCCCGCACCCGAGAAAAATTCATGAAGCATCATCGTCAAATGTTGTGTTTATAGAGGCCAAAATCAGCGCCTTTATACAGAAACGCAAAATTATAATCGTGAAATTGCTAGTCAGTTTTACACAAATTGTGGACTGCGCTACAACTTCTTACTCCTAGGTTAACATGTGTTGATATTATAGATGAAGATGATGAGGAAGTTTCCGATCACCATGAATCTATTTGTGGATGTTGCATGGATCCTTAACCACCTACAAGACAATCCCGGGGTGTTCTTGAGAACTCTTGTAGGACTCAGAAATGACCTTGCATAATGCATATCATGTTTATGGCTATAGGGTTGATTCTGTGAATCTTGCACAAAGTCAGCATTAATTGTTCCCTGTTTGATGACAACATTTCCACTGATAGGGTTGTTTCCGATCATCATGAATCTCTTCGTGGATGTAGTATGGATCCTCAACAACGTACAAGAGAATCCCGGGGATGTTCTTGAGAACTCAAGACACAGAAGTGACCTTGCATAATGCATATCATGCTTATGGCCAAATGGTTGATGATGTGAATCTTGCACAAAGTTAGCATTAATTGTTCCCCGTTCGATGGACGACATTTCTACTGATAGGGTTGTTTCTGATCACTATGAATCTCTTCGTGGATGTGTAGCATGGATCCTTAACAAACTACAAGACAATCCCGGGGATGTTCTTGAGAACTCTTGTAAGACACAAAAATAACCTTGCATAATGCATATCATGTTTATGGCCGTAGTGTTGATGCTGTGAATCTTGCACAAAGTCAGCATTAATGTTTCCCCGTTTGATGGACGACATTTCTACTGATAGGGTTGTTTGGTGGACGACATTTCTACTGATAGGGTTGTTTGGTGGATGACATTTCTACTGATAGGGTTGTTTGGTGGACGACATTTCTATTGGTAGGGTTGTTTGGTGGATGACATTTCTACTTGTAGGGTTGTTTGGTGGACGACATTCTACTTATAAGGTTGTTTGATGGACGACATTTCTACTTATAGGGTTGTTTGGTGTACGACATTTCTACTATTAGGATTGTTTGATGGACGACATTTCTACTAATAGGGTTGTTTGAGATGGAGAAATATTTTCAATTTTTAATGTCCAAGCCCTTTTTATAATGCTAAAATAATTTGGTCCACTGAATGATTTTAGAAAAAATGTTTGAATACTTAGATAAATTGAATGAATTTTAAAAATGAGATGATTTTGTATGGGAGCTGTTAAAGGCGTCACAATTTTGGCTAGTCGCACTGCAATTTCTCCTAATTTAATCTTAAAATTACTCCCCAAAAATACTAATAACCGCGGTGCAATGAACAAGTATGGGTGCAATGAACAAGTATGGGTGCCTTTAACCATTAAAAAAAGTGCGGTGTCTTTAACAAAGCTGTGCGACTAGTCAAAATTGCGGTGCCTTTAATAACTCCCTTTTTTATTCAGTCCATATTTTTGAGAACAATCCATCATCATACAGTTGCAGTTAAATGGCATCTTACCCAAAGAAAACTAATTCTAAAACAAAGATGATAATTCAAAATAAGAAATATTCACTGGAGTAATTCTTTTGTTAAATCGAATTAATGAACTACTGGAACTACGCATAAATTGCTACGGAGGATGTCGGCATCATCGACCGCCACCAAAGCAAGGCTAACACGGACACATGACGCATCCATTCAAGGCGGGGGGCACCAGCTGTCAGGCCGAAACATCTGGAGCTAAATCCTAGGCGACGTCATCTTTTAATGTCATTTAATCCTCTCATTTTAATTTCACTTTTTGCTAATTTGAAGTCCTATTTAGGTGAGTGTTGTATGAACATTATTTTGTACTCCTTGGATTTCTCATCCTCTTCTCTATTTCTCCTTTCATATATTTAGAGGGATGACTGGTTACATCTTTTAGCATCTTTTAATTCTCGCATTTTGATTTTACTTTAATTACCAGTTTTCGCTTAGTAGTGTTGTGTGAAGAACATTATCCTTTGCTCCTTGGATATCTCATCCTCTTCTCCTTTCCCCAAACCCTAGGAAATGTCTGGAGCTAACATAAATCAGTCCCGAGTCCGGAACCAACTGAGTTTATAGCTTTATCCCTCATGTTCTTACGAACTTGTACACATCGCTCTCGCAGGTAGCTGTTGGAGGAGCTGATGGCATACTGAATCCTCTAGAAGACAGACTGTCTGATTTGCATAAAGCAATTGCTTCTCTCGCCGCTCTACCCAAAGCCGATGAATCCGGAGGCGACCACGTTCTTGAGAACTTTCACTCGAGCAGGACCATCAGAAAACTCGTGCTGGATTCTCCCGCCTTCGCCGAAACCCTGTGGAAAATGGCTTTGGAGGGGAAGAGCGAAATTTGGGCACAAGGTCACAGGTGAGCACACCGATACTGAAGAGCCATAAATCCCAGATCATAGGCATTGTCTAAACATGAATTTGGTTTGTCATTTGCAGTTGCAAGGTGGTTTCCGCGTTCCTTGAATCGCCGGAAGCCCGCGTGAAAAATCTTGCAGAACGTGAGCTGCAGCCTCTGGTTGATTCCGGCGTTCTTAAACTCTCGGGGAAAAAAGAACTCTCTCTGGGGGAAAAGGAGGTTTGTGATACTTGAATGTAGCACACTGATCCTGCTGGATTCTGGATTGCTAACTTTTTGATTAATTGGGACTAAAAAGCATTGTAGTTTTTTTTTTTTTTTTTTTTTTCATTCCAGTTCTTATCCTGAATACTGGACTGGTGCATGTTGTAAATGACTACATAACAGAGTGAGGATCTGAAATTCTCACTCAAATCTTTTTGGGAATTGTATGAATATTATTGAGCATGTGTAAATTTTTTGAAAATTAAATTGTACATGATTCAATTTTTCTATTCCAATGAAATGGCAGTACTTCATATAGTAAGTTTTTGGCATGTTCCTACTGTTTGCTCACACGCGCACAGGGTATGCACATGTGCGTGCGTGCGTGTACAAGCAATCTTGCAAAGGGTTCTCCAATATCCCGACACAACAGTCTATTTGTTTTAAAAATGTCTCGCCAAATGGATAAAATTTAAAATGAAATAAAGAATGCTGAAATTAAATTCACTTGTAAATAACAAGTAAAATTAGTATAGTGAATGTTACACCAAAGGCTTCTCCTCCTTAATAGTAGTAGAGGTACATTTGTATATTATGATTTAACCTACTGCAGTGATAGCTCCCGACCGCTCGATAGTACCCTGTTGGAGATGGATGTCCCTGTAAATAATACTTGGTCGCTACACTATATTCGCAAGCAAAATAGTTTTTTTCCTTCCCGTTTAACACGCATAAACAAGATTCATTTCACCCTTGCGCGCTGGTTAAGACATTAAGGTGTCGTTGTGTGATCTAAAGGTCACGGGTTTGGGTCCCGGAAGCAGCCTCTTGTAAAAATGTAGGGTAAGAGTTGCCTTCATTTCACCCTTGCGGTGGGATCCTTCCCCGGACCCTCATTGACAGGGATGCTTTGTGCACCGGGCTGTCCAACATGCATAAACAAGATTCCATCCATCTCAGCATCTCCTTGGATGCACCGATCGATATGGATTAATCCAAGACGTCTATATTGATCCAAAGGAGGTGAAAGAGTGAACAGAAGAGGTGCACATATGATAAAGGCATTTTAAGTATGTTCAATAGAAGTGGATATTATTTGGGCGCTGTTACGTGCACACTACTTTTGGCTATGTGCACACTTTTGATATGTGCACACCATAAATTTTATTTGCAGACCAAAATATCAAGTGTTAAACTTTGGAGTGTTCGGGCGGCCTGGTCTCTAACCGCAGCGGTCTATTTGTTCCAGCAGTCTGGCGGTATGGCGTAGAGAAGCCGCAGCGGTCCATTTTTCACATCAAGTAAACACCATAAAATTTATTTGCATGACAAATTGTTAAATAAATACAAAAATTAAGTTTGAGTTTTTTTTTATTTCAAATACAAAAGATTTCTTCCCTTTTACTCAAAGCAACAAAAACAAACAAAATTAAAAGCAAAAATCTCAAATCATTTTCACCGATATAACAAAAAATTTACACTGTCCATTTTTAAGTTCGTGTAGTCATGCACGAACATAAAGATATGAATATTAGTTGTCTTACATAAAAAAAAGACTTGCAAGTTACTTAAAATTAAATATTAGTACATGTACGGTCATTTTGCTTGTTCAAGCTTTTTTTTGGTCGCCCTTTAAACGACCCGGAACCAAATGTTCTACAGTTTGATTTGTTGTAGATCTAATAGCTCCCGTGATTTTCTTTTCAATTCATTTTTTTGAATAGTCAATGATGTATTGTATTTTTGGAGTATTTCATCCAACTCTACTTGTATGTCATCTGAAGCGAGACTGAAGCTGGGGCGAGGATAGGTTTCAACTTTCCGGAAAAAATAGGAGCGGGGTGTCCACTTAGGTTTAATATGGGTGGGATTGGAAAAAAGTAATGGTATTGTTTATTTTAAGAGTTTGGTGTGCACACAGCAAAAAGTGGTGTGCACGTAACATCATCCTTTATTTTAAGAGTTTGGTGTGCCCATAGCCAAAAGTGGTGTGCACGTAACAGCGCCCTATTATTTTAAACATAAAATGGGATGGAGTTACTTAGGTGAGGTCGGCGTTCACGAACCAAAGTTCACAACCAGCGTGTTCACGATCGTGGTGGCCACCGCCATTGCCAAACGGATCTTTAACATATAATTTTCTCAATAGCTAGTACTAGAGATACAAATTGACTTATATTCTTACATGAACATAAATGTATAAGCTTTAGGCTCTGTTTGAGGCGACTTATTTTTACCGATCAAGCGGTTACGATCGCATGAATCAGACCTGGTTCATGCGATCGTAACTGCTTGACCGGTGAAAATAAGTCCCCCAAACGGAGTGCTTAATTTTCTTAATTAACATAATATACATCTGTTTGCCACTGTGGTAGAGGTAGTGAACGTGGTTGATATTATTTAATTAGTTGATATTATTTTATTTAAATATGATATTGTTTGTTATATTAAAAACATGCATTATTGCAGTGAGATATTTATAATGAGGGTGACTGTACATGGTTGTTAGTGCTGAGAAATATGTTAGGCATGTAAGACAATAAATATTAAGTTGACTGGGATAATTATTCACTAATTTAAAAGTCAATCCTTTTAGCCCAAGAAACTGGTGAAGCATGCGTGGACTTTCAGAAACACAAGAGTATATACATATATATACTTATAAATTTACCGGGACCTCCCCACCAAATTTGCGTAATTACAACTTGCACCTCTCTAATTTTCAAAGATACAATTACCTCCCCAAAGGGTTCAGGGTTGCATGGATATTAAGAAATGTAAACATTGAGAGGAGATTTTTGTTCAATTTTGGGCGTTCATATTGACAGCTCAATTTTGGATATTGGCAGCCCGACAAAACAATAAAAAACACACATAATATGACCGCTAATAATAGCCCTAAATGCGGAACACGCGCCTTTTGAAAATAAGTCTATTATATGACATTTTTAGAAAAAGTGTTCCACATGAAAGTTGTAGATCTCGACGAGCTGCCAATAGTCATTTTTGGGCTGCCAGTGTTCATCGGGTTGCCAATAGCAATTTTTGAGTTGTCATTATCTTTGGGCTGCGAATATCTAAAGCACGGCTACCAATATAAACGCCCTTAAAAATTAAAGAAGTGCAAGCTATAATTATGCAACTTTGAATGGAGGTCCCGTAAATAATCTTTAAATATTATAAAGAAACCTATGTTAGAATATTAAACCACAATAATATTGACAAAAAGTGTTCATCATAAAGTCAACCCTATAATAGTGGTAAAAATATATAAAATAAAAATTCATATTAGGTCGTCTCACTCATCGCCACCCACCCAAACAGATCGTATGTGTGTCTGGAAATTGTTGGGTGCTGGGGATTGAGACACGGAAGACGGAATTGCACCTAGAAGATCCTATGTGTGTCGGGAAATTGTTGGGTGCTGGGGATTGAGACACGAAAGGCGGAATAGCACCTAGGAGATCGTATGTGTGTCGGGAAATTGTTGGGTGCTGGGGATTTAGACACAAAAGACGGATTATTACCTAGGAGATCGCTTTGATCTCCTATAAAGATGAAAATTTGAATACGGAGCCCGATTCTAAAAATTTCTCAAAATGAAGGGTGAATAGCTTAAAGGGTGATTAGCACTGGACCCAAATGTAAATTCTCCCAAGAAAGGCATATATCCTTAGAAAATTATTAATATTATTATTACTTTATTAAATTAATTATTCTCTCTGGCTCTCTCTCTCTTTATGTATTAGGCGTACAGAAAAAGCCTCAGGCACAGGCTTTATTCCTGACGGACCTCTGATAAACCGGGCCCAGGCCTCCCTAAGAGCATCTCCAACCGATCGCCATTCTCTAAAAATGGCGCCAGAATTCCCTCCAACCGATCGCCATTGCCCCCTCTATTTTTACAGATCGTCTCCCCCCCCCCCTCTAAATTTAGAGGCGGGAGAAAGAAAATAGAGGGGGCTGATTTTTGTATTTTTGTATTTTTTTAATTGTTTTAATTTGGTATTTATAAAACTAGGTATTTTAAATATTTTGCTTGTAATCGTCAATATTTCTTTTTTAAAATATGACATATAATATATCAATAAATTTGTTTTTTTGAGACCTACAAAATGAGACTAATATCAAATAATTTTCAACTAATATTATTCATACAAAGATGAAGAGAAAATATTTTACTAAATAAACATGCACATAAATCAAAATACATTTAAATTAAAATGCATACAATTTCTTAAATTACATTCCTTCATTATCATGTCGTGCCCACAAATGTTCAATCAGTGCATCTCGGAGTGCAAAATGTGCATCTTTATCTTTGATCTTTTTATGCCGATTTAAGAACTGACGAAATCATTCGGCTTCACTTATGTCCATCTTTTCAACATTATGAGTTGGTGGTAGCGTAGAATTATCGACATGTCCAGTTTCATCTCGCTCGTCTTCGATAATTATATTGTGCACTATAATGCAAGCAGTCATGATATCATGTAACATATGTTTATCCCAAAAACGACATGGCCTCTTAATAATGGCAAACCGTTATTGAAGAACTCCAAATGCTCGTTCTACATCTTTTCGGCACGCTTCTTGCATCATTGCGAAATGCTCTTTTTTTCTATCTTGTGTATGAGAAATAGTTTGAACTGGTGTTGATCATTTCGGATAGATACCGTCGACTAAGTAATAACCAACATCATACTGTTCCCAAGATTGTATAATTGATAGGAGGGGTAAAACCTTGCGCTAAGTTGGTGAATAAATTGGATGACTACAGAACATTGATATCATTGTTAGAGCTCGGTAAGCCAAAATATGCATGTCATATCCACAAGTCATATGATGCTACTGGCTCGAGAATTATTGTTGGTCCACCATGACGTCCTAAATATTGTCCTGCCCATGTTGTTGGGCATTTCTTCCTTTGCCAATGCATACAATCTAAGCTTCACAGCATCCCTGAAAACCCTCGTTCTTCGCCTTTCTGTAGTAATCTTGTTACATCATTTGCATTGAGATATCTCAAATATTCATCTTTGAACAATTGTATAATTGGCCTACAAAATCTTTGCAAGCATTGAATCACAATTGACTCCCCTATTCGAATGTATTCATTGCAATTATCTGCAGCTGTTCCATATACGAACATACAAAATGTTGCTGTAATTTTTTGTATTGTTGATAGTCCAAACTTACCAACATCATCCTTCTTTTGAACGAAGAAATTATCGTGCTCTTGAACTGAGGTGAAAATGCGAAAAAAAGATTCTTCCGCTTTTGAAATCTCCGTCGAAAAAAAGTTTCCACATATGTGGGGTGCTCAGAGAAGTAATTATTCCAAAGTATAGTGTTACCTTCAATTCTCCCCCGATTGATTACCACATGGCCAGGAACTGAACCTCTACGTCGGAAACGTTCTTCCTCTTGAAGTTGAGCTGCAATTATGGCATTGTTGGAGGTATACATACATGCTAAAATATTATCTTCTTTCTCTCATTCATTAAGGTCTTCTTCCCACTTGAGAAGTGTTTGATCAAATAATTCATCATCTGAAGAGATGAAGATCGCAAATAGGATGACTCTGCTCCATAGTTCATTTTTTGTAACAAGGGAAGTATAGATTGTTTTGAAGTGGTGTTTATATAGATTGTTTTGAAGTGGTGTTTATATAGATTGTCAGCATTGACCTTCTTCTCCAGCAAGAGAAGGAATCCAATGCTAGAGAAGGAATTCAATGCTAGAGAAGGAATCTAGTGCTAGAGAAGGAATCCAATGCTAAAGAAGGGATCCAATGTTAGAGAAGAGATCCAATGTTAGAGAAGAAATCACTAGAGCTGTACAGCTTCAGTGATTTCATCGAGCTGAGCTCGACGTTCGTCGAGCTCAACTCGACGAAGAGCTGCCAATCCTTAGCTCGGCGGACGTCGAGCTGAGCTTGATGAACGTCGAGCTCTGCTCAACGAAGCACTATACAGTTCTAGTTTTAAGGAAGTCGAAAACAACTCCAGTGGTTCGTCGAGCTCAGGATTTACAGCTCTTCGTCAAGCTGAGCTCGACGAGCGTCGAGCTCAGCTCGACGAGCATCGAGCTCAGCTCCATGAGCGTCGAGCTCAGCTCGACGAAATCACTAAAGCTGTACAGCTCTAGTGATTTCTTCTCTAACATTGGATCCCTTCCCTAGCATTGGATTCATTCCCTAGCATTGGATTCCTTCCCTAGCATTGGATTCCTTCCCTAGGATTGGATTCCTTCCCTAGGATTGGATTCCTTCTCTAGCATTGGATTCCTTATCCAGTATTGGATTCTATCTCTAGCATTGGATTCCATCTCCAGCATTGGATTCCATTTTCAGGAATTCTATAAGTACCCATCATTATATCTCCAAATTCAAGCACTCACTACTTCACATATTTTTCATCATGTCTGCAAATCGTGGGCTAGCATTCTCCCCTAAAGAAGATCAAACACTATGTTATGCTTGGCTTGAGGTCTCAGAAGACCACATTATGGGAACTAATCAAAAAGAGAACATGCTATGAGAAAAGGTTTCAACCATTTTTCACAACACACTACCTCAAAATTGCATTGGACAGAGAACACAAAAATCTCTCTCTTGTCGTTGGTCCTTGTTGGCAAGTAAGGCTAGTAAATTTAGAGGATGTATTCAACAGATTGAGCAACGAAATCCCAGCGGTGCATTTGAACTCGACATTGTAAATATATTTTAGATTTTAAATTATAAATCCATTATTTGATATGTTATTAAAATAAAATTTTTTTTTAGATCAATCAGGCAAAAATTTTATATGACACCGATCCAAAAGAGAAAAAAGGCTTCGCCTTTGATCATGTTTGGTCTATCTTAAAAAATACAGAGAAGTTGATAGATACACCCGGGTCACAAACATTAAGTTCTAACTCTCCCAGTCAAGGGAGAGGTATAGACTTAAATGCAGATAACAATGAAATTAATCCTGCTAGTACTGGTGATGACGAATCTCCAATCTCAACTCCAATTAATCGACCTACTGGAAGAAAGCAAAAAAAAGAGGAGGAGAAAATCGAGTGGTAAGAGTTATAATATCGAGACCATACGAAGAAATCTTTAAGGTTTTAAAGAGATGGCAAGAACAACGAGCAAAGGATGTCTTCGATTTAAGAACTCATGAAGTTAAAAGCAGAAAATCAAAGGAGAAGATTAGAGCTTCAGAGTGCTAAAAAAGATTACGATATCATGATGATAGATTTGGATAACATTAACGGAACTCCAGAGCGGCAGTATTTTCGACAAAAAAAAACAAGATATTATGAATAAAAATATTATCAAACCCCTATTTGGAGGATCTTCATCACTCGAAGGAACTGAATATAGAGGAGGCATATATGAAGGTAGCGGTTACGGAGAAAGTCAGTATGAAGGAGACCCGCACGTGACCCGACGGACCACAATTTGGAGGGCCTCATTTTGGAGGAACTCAATTTGGAGGACCTCAACTTAGAGGAAGTCAGTACCGAGAAAGCCACTATCGAGAAAGTCAGTACGAAGGAAGCCAATTTAGAGGACCACAGTTCGGAGAAGACCAGCATGGAGGAAGCCAGTATGGAGGGAGCAACTATGGCACACCAGGTTTTTGAGGAGAACAACACGAGGAAAGCGCGCGCGGAAGTCGTAGTGAACCAGACGATGACCTTCCAGAATTTTAATTTTAATTTCAGATGTAATATTTTTTTTGCAATTATGTAATGTTTATTGTATTTTTGTTATGCAATCAAATTTAAAATAAATAAAAAATTAAGAACTATATAGCGTATAATAAAATAATATATTACACTAAAAATAATAAATTATAATTATGAAATATATATATTTATATATAAAAATATATAAATATAATTTAAATATGCATATATACATATCATATAAATAAAAAATATATATATATAATACATATTTACATCATGTTTTCTAAATATAGAGAACATGATTGGAATTGCTCTAACCATATTCTCTATATTTAGCATTCTGCCAAAAGGCATCATTTGTGATGGTCTGTCAAGGCTCAACATTAAATGCTAGACACACCTAGCATTTAATGTTGGGCAGTGCCCGACATTTAAGGCTTCATTTGGGGGACTTATTTTCACCGGTCAAGCGGTTACGATCACATGAACCGGACCATAATTTAGGTCTGGTTCATGCTATCATAACCGCTTGACCGGTGAAAATAAGTCCTCCCAAACGGAACCTAAGTATTGGGCATTGCCCAGCTGGGCAGCGTTTAGTTGAGAAGGCCCAACAGGCACTAGGCAATGCCTGGCTCCCTGGCAGGCTTAGGCCGGACCCTTGTAAAAATTGGGATCTGGTGAGGTCCCTAGGGCTGGCCTGGGCTTAAAATACCATGAGAAAAATTTTGTGCATGCAGGCATGTTATGAAATGTAAACTTGCATGAGAGGTTCTCGTAATTTTAAGAGATCCAGGGGGTGTAACATGTAATTTCACGTGTGTGAAGATAAAATGTAATACTCTGAAAATCATGGCACGAATCACGCGCACTCTAAACTCACGGGACAGGAACTAATGGCGTACTTTGAGAGAAATTTGGAGCTTGTGATAGCGCATCATGTCTAAGGCTCTGTTTGGTGGGACTTGTTTTCACCGGTCAAGCGATTACGATCACATATATGAATTAAGGTCCGGATCATGCGGTCATAACTGCTTGACCGGTGAAAATAAGTCCCATCAAAGGGAGCCTAAAACGGTTTTTAGTTAAATGGTTCGGATTTATTGGACTCCATTACCGATAAATCTCAACGCCCATGATTAATCCCGGTTTAAACTAGAGGACGGATGCAAAATATATCGTATTTTGGAGGGTAGAGACCATCGGAGATGAAATGATTTTAGGCGGAGAAAGGAAAATGTTTCTAGACATTTGGAATTTAGCATGAAAAGTTTTTGTTATTGGTGCTAATTTTGAGAAACCACTCATTAGTACCACATCTCCAATTTGAATTGGACTTGGGGCGTATATTAGGCTTCTTGTTTTCGCATCGGTAGATGGTAAAGGAAGATATGGACCAAATCATACACGCGCCTGCACGCTGCGGTTGGGTGGGGCGCACACGCGTGACCCCCTTTAAGGGCACCGATGTCCTTCCCATTTCGGTTTGGGGCACAAAATAAAATCCAAAAGTATCTCAGTTGACTATATTTTGCTCTTTCTTCTTGTTCTTCCAGAGACGACACATGCTTTTTCTACTATATGATCTTTTTGGCAGTAAATAGCGCCTGATTACCTAACGCGGCACCAGGCTTTTGAAAACTGGACCGGCCGGTCGGACCGCCGACCAGGCATCTATCCGTTCCGGTCCATGTACAAGAACCGGAGTAGCCTTGAACCACCCAAAAACCGGGGAACCGGGCGGGCCGACCGGGAACCCGGAAACCGTGGGCGGTTTCCCGAAACCGGCGGGTAAAAATCACAATTTAAGACCGTTAAAAATCGAAATTTAAATTGAAGCTGCTAGAATTCGAACCTAGAACTTTTTAATAATAATCTAAATGCCCCATCCACTAGGTCAAATTGACTTTGTTGAAAACGCAAGAACTATATTATATAAATAATATATGTATTCATATTTATTAGTAAAATACATCTAACATTATTCATATATTATCAGAATATAATGTTGATAAATAACAATATATACGCAAATATTTATTATAATATTTTTTTTTATTTTCTAATATTGTTATATATATACAAATAATGGATAAACGGTTCGACTCCCGTCCGATCGGTCCGACCGGTCCAATCGGTCAGACCTTGAACCTTTGAACTCATCGATTCGATCTCCGGTCCGGTTCTCAAAACCTTGCGCGACACAGAGAAAGTCGTAGATCATTCACTGGAATAATATTCCACCGCTCTACTGCGGTCAACAAAGCCGCGTTTTGGAACTTGCGATTGGCAGATGCGTTTTTTCTTCAAATATTTTATCAGCAATAATTCATTTGTCGTTTTTTCAGACTCTAAAAAGATGTTCAATGCAATGGGAACAACGTCATGAATCTTCTTCAATCTTAATTCTTTAATTTAATTATTTAATTTTATTTTTAAAAAATAAATTTATTAGATGACTAAGTTTCGTTTGGGGGACTTATTTTCACGGGTCAAGAGGTTACGACCGCATGAATTGAGCCTTAACTAAGATCCGGTTCATGCGCTCGCAACCACTTGACCGCTGAAATTAAGTCCCTCTAAACAGAACCTAAAGTTTTGTTTGGCACGATGGAGGCGATCATGAGCACGAAGGTTAAACTGTCATTCGTTAACATTCCACCTAAAAAACTTCATCTACTTTTATGTTTAAACGGATGAAGTGTGTTAAGCGGTCCTTAACGAATGACCATTTAATCCATGTGTTTACGCAGCCGCCACCGTGCCAAAAGGGGCCTAAGATGAATGTCATTAACACCAATTGTTGTGTTTCGCCAGTTTGTTAGACGACGAATGAGTTTAATGACGTTGCAAAAAATATTCCTTAGGTAATAATAACCTTTTTACCATTCTTTTATAGTCATAATTATAGTTATTTTAAAATATATAACTTATTACATGACTCAAATTTATTGGTGTTAGTAAATAGTAACAATTGGAAGGCTTGGATGAATTTAATGGTATTTAAAAATATTCATTTTCCCCATCACCATAATATAGATATATATATAAAAATTTGTGCCTAATTACTCGCCATCCAATTTTATATTTAAAAATCTATCGATTTTATGAGGATTACAAGCGGTCATGCACAAGATTCCTCATGTGGCGCGGCATTGCACCTGTATTTAGTAGTTAAGATTAAGGTTGCGTTTGGTGCGACTTATCGTAGTTTATTTGTTCTGGTGAGATTGGACAAAAACGTCATTGTCATAGAATGTATGTTTGGTATGACAAATGTTAGTACCATTATCAAAAAAATAATTTGGAGCATAAAATTTTGATATGACATTGACATTTTTGTCCAACCTCACCGGAACAAATAAGCCGCGCCAAACATAGTCTAAAACTTAATAAAAAAATGAAAGTATAATGACATTTTTTTAATAAAATAAAAAAGCATATAAAATACACTAATTATAAAAAATTAAATAAAGAGATGAAAATTAAAAAAAAATTATTTCTCCAAAAATTACGCACGCACTCAATAATGCAACCAGGCTAACAGGCTTCCAAGAAATCAGGAGTAGTATTTTGGGAGCACATGCTCTCTCTCTCCCCCCTTAAGAATATAAGATGCCAAATGGGATCAGAATATCCTTCAAAAGTCCATGTAACACGTGCGGGCGAGTGCAAAAATTTCAATGAAAGTGAAATTATTGAGCAGACCGTTAATTACTTCTTAGCTTAGCATTTACTAATCCATTAATTACAAAACTCACTTAAGCGTGAGATTCTGAGGAGAATACTCCCACTTGTACGCTGAAAAGACGCTTCTGATATTTGAGAGTTCAAATTATTTGAAACCTATCACAATATTCATCAATCTCGATGTAAAATTGAGCTCATCGCTGCGCATTTTTTCCACCTTGAAATTTAGAGCATTCTTAAAGCACCCCAAATATTGCTATTAACACACCAATGAAATCTCGGATAATAACAAATATCCTAGCACCACTCATCTTTAAGCGCCCCCCCCCCCCCCCCCCCCCCCTCATTCTTCTCTCCCAGGCCACCTGCACGAGTTTGCCTCTTCCGTTAGGACGCACGCACGCGCACACACACATTCATTTTTCTGGCGCAACGGTTCTCCCGCCGCTCGCAAATCCCCTAAGTGTTATAATTTGCTCGTCACTCATTTTTGCAGTGTGTACGGGGGTTTGTGAGCGGTGAGAAGAACACATTTTTTATTATATGTGGAAGACTTTGTTTATATGAAAATATATATTTAAAATAAAAAAAACACTAAAATTTTAAAAATGAGTGTGCGCGCGCGTGGAAAGTAAATGTTTAATATATATATATATATATATATATATATATATATATATATATATATATATATATATATACACACACAGAATAACATATATAAGCTCAAGCTTTTTAAGCCTAAAAAAGCTTGAGCTGGTTCTCCCACAATACATGTCAGAATTAAGCAAATAATATATACATTTTGTAGCCAAGAACAAGATCTACAACTTTCATGTTGAACATTCTTTCAAAATCTGCACAATTTGACTGGAATCTCGCCTGAAAGGTGGTTGGCTCGAAATGAATATAAGAATAATTAATTTCAAAATTCGAGCCAGCAACTTTTCGAGCCATATTCCGGCTAAACCGTGCAAATTTTGGAAAAATATTCAACATGAAAGTTGTAGATCTCGTTCTTGGCTACAAAATGCATATATTATTTGCCTAATTTTAACATGTATTGTGCGAGAACCACCTCAAATTTTTTTATGCTCAAAAAAACTTGAGCTTATATATTCCAAACTCATATATATATATATATATATATATATATATATATATATATATATATATATATATATATAACATTTTCATTATACTCAGTGCCTTCATTTCAAGAGAAATGAAAAGGAGATATCGGCCATGTTTAGAATTTTATAATAGCTATTAATTAATCATATAAAAACTGGATAGAAAAAAATCATAATTTTTTTGTGCGTAAATAATGAATTTTATATTTGATGTGGCGAGATAACATGGTGCTAAAATAAAATATTTATATGCGTTCATATAATTTTAATGTCAAACAGTAACCTTTAACATGCTGAAAAATTAATTACCCAAAAACATGTGAGGAGTTGACTTTGCCCACCTTCATTATTGCATTCAATAAATTTCAAAACAACCTAATTAAATAGAATCCAACGGCTATAAAACAAATTGATCCCACGCTGTTGGAAACAAGCAACAATAGAGAGATATGAATATTCCTTCAAAATTTTTTTTAAAATTTTTGTTTTTGTTTTGTTTAATACTTTAATCCCAGAACCACGAGCAAGAATGAATAAGGAAATAGTTAAACGAAATTAGCCGCCTATAAATGGGAAAATAATAAGGTCCGCATGCATATTGGACCTAAAAGAAGGTCCCCACCAATAAAACGTAGGAAAGGCCACAAAATTTGTGGGGTCTGCAGTGCAAGTGAAATGGCCCCACTAATTTCTGGGTTTTCATTATCCTCCTTTGGACAAAGAAAATAGCTGCCTATAAAAGGGGGCGGGAATACACATGTAGACCGACCCGGGAGGAGCCCATCTGCAGAGATGGCTGCTGCAGTAGAGAGTACAGATTCTCACAAAGTTGACGAAGAAGCTGGAGCAGAATCTGCAGAACCTGTTGCAGCCCTCAAAGGAAGAAATCTTCGTGGGGAAAGCTTCGGCGATTTGACTCCTTCGCTCTGGAAGCCGGAAGGGTTCCGAGCGGCGGCCAACATGGCGGCCTGCAGGTTTCATAATACTTCACTTTCATTTCCTTTAAAATCTAGAAAGAATATATATATATATATATATATATATATATATATATATATATATATATATATATATATAAGAGAATTTGTTTTATGTTTCTGTTTATGTTATAGTTTTAGGCAATATTATGAATGATATAGATTTTTATCATTTTTGTATAGATTTTTGCCTCTTTTTCATCTGTTTGGTCTCCATTTGATTTCTTCTGGGCAGCTGCTTAATCTTTCATATATTTCAACTACTTAGATGTCAAAAACAGTGGAGCTAGAAATATCTCCAATTAGATAGAGGTTTGTTTAGATTTCTTTTTGGCTGGAGGAAGATGATGTCTGGCCCTCCTTTGTTGAAATTCACGGATTCGCCCTTGTCCATGAGTAAACTCATGAGTGTTGGATGCTTCTTCTACCGTGGCCGAGAAAGGTTTGAGCGGAGGTTAATTAACGCGTCGGCGGCTCCACGCGGTCGGCTGCGCTCTTAATGCATGATAATATATAGTTGATGATGTTTTAAACAAACTTATTTGAGGGGGAGTGACGACGGAGGGGGGTGAAGAGATCTGATACAAGAAGAAGATTGTGGAGGCGGGAGAGGGCAATTACCGGTCGACTAAGGCTCCGTTTGGGGGGACTTCTTTTCATAGGCCAAGCGATTGCGGCTGCATGAACCGGACCTTAATTAAAGTCCGGTTCATACGGTTGCAACCGCTTCATCGGTAAAAATAAGTTCCCTCAAACGGAGCCTAAGAGCCACCACCCAAAACAATCTGTTTTTTTTAGCAGCACCACCCAAAGCAATTTTACTGGTCTTTTTGAAATGTCATTCAGCAGCACCACTCGCGCTTTAAATATATGTTCGCAAGCCGTTGACACTCATTTGTGGGCCACCTTAATTGAGCTTTGAGTTGGGGATGAGTTTGACTTTTAGAATATATGGTTTAACCGCTTGAAGGGACTTATCTTTACCGCTCAAGCGGTTACGATCGCATGAACAGGTAGTAACCGCTTGACGGATGAAAATAAATCCCCCCAAATGAAGCATCAGTTTTTGGCTCCCTTGACATATGTTTCATATCAAAAACAAATAATACTTTGAATTACGGAAGTGTTACTAGAGTAATTAAATAATACTTTGGAGTTTGGAGGGTCTAAACGGTTCCGAAAAGCTATAAACTAAAAAAAATTTGTACGGTGAAACCACTAATCTTGACCAGCTCGCGGATTCGGTATCGGTAATTCATTTGAACTCCATGAGTTTCAAAAATAGTCTAAGATTTTGATTAGATTTTGATTCTTTTTTCTATTACCAAGCATGTGATATAAAACTACCAAGGCTCGGTTTGGGGAGGCGGTGGCGGTTTAGAAAGCTCTATTTTCACTGACACCCCTCTCTTTAGGCTGTTCGGAGGCTGAGCTTTTTCAAAAGAACTTTTTCAACATAGGTGTTCTGAGGGGTTTTCTAAAAACCGCATTTTATGTTTTCACTTTTTCTCTTTTATTCAAGGGTTTATGAAAGTCACAAACCAATCATTTACGATCTGTCTTTCTTCCTTCTCGTCGTTGCAAATGCTTTTTCTCCCATTCACGTTTCTTCCCTCAGTCGCTATCTTTATTTTTCACCGCTGACCTTTTATAACATGTTTATTTAGAATTTATGTAACATTTACTTATTTGTACGACAAATTATTAGCATAAAACACATTTATTATTAAAGCTACACTACTATTATATATTAAAAATTGTTTATTCTTCCAAACAGAAAAACGTAAACGATTTTTCAAATAGCCTACAACTTTTTCAAATTAATTTTTTGGACAGCTCCAATATCACCACTGGTTTCCCATCACTATTTTTTCCACTGCCACCACCGCCCCAACAATAGCCGAAGAGATTGAAGCATGGGGACAAGAAATGTCTACTTGTTTGAATGGAATTGAGGCCATGAAATTAGAATTGGAGATGTATTTTTCATTAAAATTCATTCTCCAACTCCAATTCCATCCAACCAAACAGATCCCAAGAGAACCCATCCAAGATACGTAGTTATTTTAGGCGATTATTAACCGCAATCCAGTTTTGGCTATTCGCACCCCATTGTTAACTGCAACCTGAAAATATAACCGCACCTCATTTTTTTCTTGACGCACCAGAAAATATCCCTTAATGGTGTGCGTGAGACGACTAGTAGAGTAGCGTTGAGCGATAATTTCTCTCAGATATTATACCTTTAGAGTACCTAAAAATATCTATTTTTAACCGGAGAGGGGGGCACGGGTGCCGACGGAAGGAGTGCACTAGAAAGAGCGCCGACTTGTTAGCCGAAGAGGAAGATGGCGCGAGGAAGATGCCGGAGAAGGGAGCAGCTCGGCGAAGAGGAAGACGGGGTGCGGCTTCCGCGAAATTGGGGAGATGGGGTGCGAGTAAAGTTTCAGAAAAAAGTTTTTTAAAACAAAATGGGGTGCGGATAGCCGTATGAGGGGTGCGGTTAACAATCGCCTTATTTTACTGTCTGAATTTCAAACTGATCATGAGCACCATTATTGTTAATCTTAGATATGCTTAGATTACTTGCAGTGAATCCTATTAACATTTTGAAATGGTTTTGTTTTTGAAGGAGTTTGGATGGGAAAGAACACTTCGCTTGGCCTTCCAGAGCTTAGGGGTGGTGTATGGAGACATAGGGACTTCCCCTCTCTATGTATATTCAAGCACCTTCACTGAGGGCATTAAGGAGAAGGATGACATACTGGCAGTCCTGTCCCTTATTCTATACACCTTAATAATCATACCCTTGATCAAGTATGTGTTCATTGTGCTGTGGGCAAATGATGATGGCAATGGTAAGCATGTTCTTCTTCATTATATTCACCAAATTTACTCTCCTCATATGCTTATTCATGATAATATTCTTGCCTCCTGGAAGAAGAAAAAAAATGGAGCAAATTTGATACCTGCAGTTTAACTGTTCCTGCAGGAGGGACATTTGCGCTATACACTCTGATATCTCGCCATGCCAAGATCAGCTTGATACCAAATCAGCAGGCCGAAGACGCAATGCTCTCGAACTACAAATTAGAGACACCGTCCAGCAAGCTAGCAAGAGCCCAATGGATCAAGGACAAGTTAGGCGGTAGCAAAGGGCTGCAAGTGGCCCTTTTTCTTCTCACAATTCTCGCCACGTCGATGATAATAGGCGACGGCGTGTTGACTCCGGCCATATCCGGTGAGTTTTTAGCCTGCAGAATTGGTCGTCGGTACAAGTTGCCAAGGGAATGAAAATTTAGCAGGCAATCGTGTGTGTGTGTGTGTGAGAGAGAGAGAGAAATGAAACTAAGCATATTTAGCAATCATAACATTGATTGATGCATGCATATATTTCAAAAAAATTCCATGGTTGCTCAAAACTGTTCACATATGCAATTAAAAATGCTGAATGGTTCATTCATTTGCAGAATATGGATGGACCACCATAAACAGAGAGTGGGATAACACAATTTACATATTACTACTCACTCTTGCTTGGGAGAACATTGTTAGGCAACGGGTGACCGAAGATAACGCAACACCCACCGATCAATAGAGCACAAGCAATAATAAGAAACAAAACCAACAACACAAAGTGAACACAAGATATACGTGGAAAACCTTCACCACTTGAGGTCAAAAACCACGGGGCACGGCACAACGAAATCCACTATAATAAATAAGAATTACAGAAATTATCTAGGTTGCCCAAACCTAGAAAGCCCTCCGGATTTGACACACAAATCCACTCCTCTCTACCACCAGGCAAATCCACAACTTCTCTATAACAGGATAAAATCCTACTCTCTCTTCAAGCACAATAGCAAACGAAGACAAGAAAGGGTACACCTGATAACGTAGACGAAGAAGCCCTTTGAAACGGTAGAGAAACCTCCTCCAATCAGTACGAGGAAACACCTCCTTCAAGCGGCAAACTCTGCCTACAGCAGCGGTAAAACTGGAGATCCAGCGGCGGCGGCGAACGGCGCTGGCGCGGCGCTGGCGTGGAGACGGCGGGCGGCGGCGGGGCTGGCGGACGGCACGGGGCTGGCGGAGGAAAACTTCCGCTCCTCTCTCTAAAAGCCCTAACTCCACTTCAATCGGGGAAGAATGATAGATTAGGAAATTAAAAGTCACGCCTCCATTTAAAACTGATTGAACAGTTTAATTAAAAACTGTTCACAGTTTTATAATAAAACTGTCCGGTCAAAGTCAGTAAAAAAGAAACTGCAACACCAAAAAACTATGTTGCAACATCTGAATTTCTTCACACAGATTTTTAACTTTAGGGGCTGAATCCCAACAAACTCCCCCTTCAGACCATAAAGGAGAGTACCCCATCGCGACTCCTTCAGGTGGGGATCATGCGATCAACCGCCGGCAGAAATCATGCTTTTCCCTTGGGACGACCTTCGTCATCATGTCCGAAGGATTTTCATCAGTGTGGATCTTCTCCACCACCAACAGCTTCTCCTCCACAGCATCCTGAATCCAATGATACTTCACGTCAATGTGCTTCGTCCTGGAGTGAAAGGCGGGATTCTTGGCCAAAAATATAGCACTCTGACTGTCACAGAAAACTGTGTACACGTCCTGTCGGAGATCAAGCTCTAGCATGAACTTCTTCATCCAAATAAGCTCCTTCGATGCCTCAGTCAACGCAATATATTCAGCCTCCGTCGTTGACAATGTCACACACTTCTGAAGCCTTGACTGCCATGACACTGCTCCCCCTCCAAAGTGACCACGAATCCAGAAGTGGATCTCCTCGTGTCAACATCTCCTGACATATCCGAATCCGAGTACCCGATGAGTTCTGGTGGACCTCCACCAAACTGTAAACAAAGATCTGAGGTACCTCGGAGATAGCGAAATATCCATTTCACAGCACTCCAGTGAACTTTCCTGGGTTTGCCAAGTAACGGCACAGACCCCACAGCATGAGCTATGTCTGGCCTAGTGCAGACCATAACATACATCAGGCTCCCCACTGCGGATGCATAAGGTATTTGGCTCATCTCTTCCACCTCCTCCTCAGATGAGGGGCTTTGAGAACTGGAAAGTCTGAAGTGCCCGGCCAGAGGAGTAGCAACGGTTTTACCTTGTCCATCATGACCTCTTCAGCACTTTCTCCACATACTCAGACTGAGATAGCCATAGTTGGCCAGCACTCCTGTCCCTGGTAATTTTCATTCCAAGAATCTTCCTTGCGGTCCCAAATCCTTCATCTCAAAAGACTCACTGAGCTCCTTCTTCAACTCAGCTATGGGCCTTGTCATCCCCAACAATCAGCATATCATCTACGTACAACAACAGAATAGTGAACGTCTTCTCAGTCCTCTTCACATACACACAGTGATCAGCCCTGGTCCGTTGGAATTTGCTCTTCATCATGAAAGAGTCAAATTTCCTATACCACTGCCTGGGTGCCTGCTTCAACCCATAAAGGCTCTTCTTGAGCCGGCAGACCAGATGATGCTTCCCCTTAGCCACAAAGCCTTCGGGCTGCTCCATATATAGCTCTTCCTCCAAATCGCCATGCAGAAATGTCGTCTTGACGTCCATCTGCTCGACTTCAGATCCATGGAGGCAGCCATACCCAACACCAGTCTGATAGAGGACATTTTCACCACTGGGGAAAAAATCTCGTCGAAATCGATACCTTGTTTCTGACTGAATCCTTTCACCACAAGTCTCGCCTTGTACCTTGGCTGAGAGCGATTTTCATCCAACTTTAGCTTGAAGACCCACTTGTTCTTCAAAGCTCTCTTCCCTTTAGGCAATGGGACTAAATCATACGTCTCGTTCTTCTGAAGGGAGTACAACTCTTCTTCCATAGCAGCTGTCCAAGCCTCATCTTCAGCACTCTGAGCCTCCACATAGGACTCAGGCTCTCCACTATCTGTAAGCAAAATATACTCATGAGAGGGGAATACCTGGTATTGGGCCTTCTGACTCTCTCAGATCTGACAAGAGGAACCTCCACCATAGGTGGTACATCAACTGGCAGAGCTCCCCCTATATCCGGAATCATCTCCTCATCAGGAATAAGCTCACCAACTTCCTCCTCAGCATGCCCATCATCAGCAGCATTCTCAACTGGCCCATCATCAGTATAGAGTCTCTCCTCCGCAGGTGGAAACTGTGGAACCTGTGACTCCGTAGCATTCTGCTCACCAACCACTTGATCTTCAACAAAGATCACATCTCTGCTTCTGATCATTTTCTTGTTCACAGGATCCCAGAGTCTATAGCCAAACTCCTCATGGGGAAATCCCATCAAGATGCACTCCCGGGACTTCTCATCAAGCTTCGATCTCTCTTCCTTGGGGACATGAACATGAACTTTGCACCCAAACACCCGCACATGTCCGTACGGCACTTCCTTCCCGACCAAACACGCTCTGGAATATCACCATTCAGAGGTGCAGAAGGAGACAAATTTATCAGATGTACAGCAGTTTGCACAGCCTCAGCCCAAAACTGTTTACCAATGCCAGCTTGAGAAATCATACATTTGATCTTCTCAATAATTGTCCTGTTCATCCTTTCTGCTAACCCATTCTGTTGCGGCGTCCTCGGATTGTCCTTTCATGTTACTATGTCATGCCTTCTGCAGTAAGCGTCAAAGGCACCAGTGTACTCTCCCCCGTTGTCAGATCGAACTCGCTTTATTTCCTTCCCGGTCATCTTCTCCACCTTCGCTCTGAACTCTTCAAACTTTGCTAGAACATCACTCTTCTACTTCACAGAATATGCCCAGACTTTCCTGGAGTGATCGTCAATAACGTGACAAAGTAAGCGGCTCCGCCCACAGACTTGGGCTCAATAGGACCACACACATCAGTGTGTATCAAGTATAGTAACTCCGCCTTCCTCTTTGGTTCAGAATCAGCAAGGAAACACGTTTCTGCTTACCGACCAAGCAGTGCGCACACGTATCAGGAAGCCCTCCTGATAGCTCCGGAAGGACCTTGTTCTTCACCAAGATCTTCAAGTTCTTCTCGCTTATATGCCCAAGTCTGCGATGCCATAACTCCATAAAGTCGCCCTCTGCCGCATTCACACTTGGACCACAGATCTTGGCTTTAGTACGATAAAGGCCACAACACTTCCTTCCTTTGGCTACCACCAAAGAGCCCTTCATCAACCTCCAGGTCCCTCCACCTTCAATGCTTGTGAAACCACCATCATCAAGCCTACCAACGGAAATCAGATTCATTCTCAAGTCAGGAATATGTCTTACTCCCTTGAGAACAATTCCCCAATTCAGTCTCCAAGTGGACATTCCCACTGCCAACAATCAACGACTCCCCGAATTAGCCATCGGATCACACCAAGATCTCCCGCAGAATAGGTGTAGAAGTAATCTCTGTGAGGGGTGCAATGATAGGATGCACCTCCGTCCACGATCCAGTCTGTGTCAACGCAGTCCTGGCAAGACGACCCACTGCACTGCAAGCATAACGGCTCAGCCTCCACAATCGAAGTCGTCGCATCACCAGTAGATTCTACTACCTCCTTGGTCTTTCCCTTCAGGTCTCTTTTCATTTGGAAGCAATCCTTCTTGAAATGACCATTCTTCTTACAATAGTAGCACTCAATGTCCTTCTTAGACTTGCTCCTGGACTTACTCCTGGAACTTCCCTGTGCTTCACATCCTTCTTCACAGACCGGCCTCTTCCCTCCATGAGAAAAACACCCGAAGTGGAAGATCCAGAATCCTTCCTTCTCAGCTCTTCGTTCAGGAGACAACTAGACACCATCTCCATGGTTACCACACCATCAGGTGCTGAGTTGCTCAACGACACTACTAGAGTCTCCCAACTCTCGGGTAAAGAACTAAGGATCATCAGAGCTTGGAGTTCATCTTCCAAAGTGATCTTCATGGACTCCAACTGATTGATAATACTTTGAGCAAGGTTCAGATGCTCAGTCATCTGTGACCCTTCCCGGTACTTCAAATTGACAAGCTTCATAATCAGAAATGCCTTGTTACCTGCAGTCTTCCGCTCGTACAAGGCTTCAAGCTTTTTCCATAAGGCCTGAGCCGAGGTCTCCGTGGAAACATGATGAAAAACAGAGTCATCGAGCCACTGTCTAATGAACCCTACTGCCTTTCGATCCATTTTCTTCCACTCTTCATCATCCTTAACTGAAGCAGGTCTCCCGTCAACGGAGCATGGAGATCTTTACAATATAAGAGATCCTCCATCTGAGGCTTCCATATGCTCCAATTCTTGCCATTCATACTGACCACCTTGTGTTTTGTTCCATTGCTTTCTCAAACAAGTAACTCTATTACGGTCCACAAATCGATTTTTTCAAGGGATTAACAAGAGAGGATAGGGAGCGGACCGATGGTCGTCACCTACCGCACCGAGTTAGAAACCGAGAAAAAAAACGACTAGCCAAAGAACCTGGCCCTCTGATACCACTTGTTAGGCAACGGGGGACCGAAGATACGACAACACCCACCGATCAATAGAGACAAGCAATAATAAGAAACAAAAACCAACAACACAAGTGAACACCAGATATACGTGGAAAACCTTCACCACTTGAAGGTCAAAAACCACGGGGCACGGCACAACGAAAATCCATACATAAATAAGGATTACAGAATATTATTTTTTTTTGCCCAAACCTAGAAAGCCCTCCGGATTTGACACACAAATCCACTCCTCTCTACCACCAAGGCAAATCCACAACTTCTCTATAACAGGATAAAATCCTACTCTCTCTTCAAGCACAATAGCAAACGAAGACAAGAAATGGTACACTTGATAACGTAGACGAAGAAGCCCTTGAAACGGTAGAGAAAACCTCCTCCAATCAGTACGGAGAAAACACCTCCTTCAAGCGGCAAAACTCTGCCTACAGCAGCGGTAAACTGGAGAGATCCAGCGGCGGCGGCGAACGGCGCTGGCGCGGCGCTGGCGCGGCGCTGGCGTGGAGACGGCGGGCGGCGCGGGGCTGGCGGACGGCGCGGGCTGGCGGAGGAAAACTCCGCTCCTCTCTCTAAAAGCCCTAACTCCACTTCAATCGGGGAAGAATGATAGATTAGGAAATTAAAAGTCACGCCTCCATTTAAAATGATTGAACAGTTTTAATTAAAACTGTTCACATATGCAATTAAAAATGCTGAATGGTTCATTCATTTGCAGAATATGGATGGACCACCATAAACAGAGAGTGGGATAACACAATTTACATATTACTACTCACTCTTGCTTGGGAGAACATGACATGCACTTTGATGAATAATTCTTTCTACATAGACTCATAGAAACTTTGATGCAACCTCCTGGTTTAATCATCTACAAACACACTCTGAGTGGTTTCAATTTGAGCAGCATCTAATTTCTTTTCATTTATTTATTTTGCAGTACTTTCAGCAGTGAGTGGGATCAAGGAGAAAGCACCAAATCTGTCACAAGGTAGGGATGACACCTCATTGAGAATGTGTCAATTTCAAATAGTCATATGAGAATCACATGAGGTTGAAGAGGAAGCTAATGTTGAGATATTTTTAATTCTAATATGTTTGAAGTTTGTTTAGTTTATGGCCCCTATGTATACGTTTGAGGAATTCACGAGTGCTATATAAACTCGGCTTTATGAATGCGAGAAACTGGTAGCCGCCCGTGCACTTGTCCCTAATTTTGGAGTGACAATGTGTATTATTATGTTGTGTGATTCTGCAATGTGTATTATTATTCGTAATGCCTTCACTTTATCTTTGACAGGGCAAGTTACTATAATCTCCATTGTCATCTTGGTGCTTCTGTTCTCAGTTCAACGCATGGGCACGGACAAAGTTGGATATTCCTTCGCGCCGATCATTGTAGTTTGGTTTAGTCTGATCGGAGGTATTGGGATCTACAATTTAATTAGATACGACGTTCAAGTTCTTCGTGCATTCAATCCGAAGTATATTGTCGACTACTTCAAAAGAAATGGTAAACAAGCATGGACTTCTCTTGGCGGTGTTGTATTGTGCATCACAGGTGCTTCTACTGAACTGCTCATGTTTGCTTCCCATGATTATATAGTTTCTTAAAGTTCAGTGCAGTAATTTTTCTTTTAAATTGAAATAGGAACTGAAGCCATGTTTGCCGATCTCAGTCACTTCAATGTTAGAGCTATTCAGGTACTGTCTCACCTTCTCTTAGGATAGAATTGAGGTCCTGGAATAAGAATTGGAGGTCTATTTTCATTGGAATTGGACCCCAACTCCAATTTTGAAGCCCCAATTCCATCCAATCGAACGGGCGCTTATAGACGTACAATTATTATGAGAATTAATAATGGGAGAAATGGAGAAAAAAGAGAAAAGATATCTAGTTTATTATATCTGAATGATGAGATGTATATGAGTATTGTTGCGGTCCGCGACTGTGCTCCTGATAGACCGGACTAGGTTATTACAAATGGTATCAAAGCACGAAACCACTGAAAAACTAAAAGAATGCACGAGTCTCACCGCTAGAATCAAGAAATAAGTCCAGCTTTTCAAACTCCTCAATAATCTTACTCCGTTGAGTGATCATTCATTCAGTAGAGGCTTCGTTCTTTTTCCTAAAAGCTGTTAGGTTTGCTCGAAGCATCCAGATGGTGATCAAAGTGGAATCACCTCTCCATTGCCCCAAGGTGGGTATAAAATAGAAAAACCCTAGGAATATCTACGGGTATCGGATATCCATGTATCCGAACCGATCCGTTAAGCCTCCGAACCCGCTAATTGTCCAAATATACACTAACAAAAGCGTCATCCACCACATTTATTTTCCATGTATGATATTAAACACTAAACTTGGTGATGCGGGACCGGAGTCCACTGGCCCCGCCACCTTGGCATCACCACCAAGGGGCCCACCTGGAGTCATCACCAGGCGGCTTTATCAGGCCCGCGGGCCATACACCCCAACTCATCCCCGGGCCCACAACAGGCGCCGATAAGTTGTTAAGGCCAGGGCTAGATCCCCCGACCTCCTTGATAAAGCATTCTTCTGCGAATGCTCATCACCAACTGATCCGCGGGGCCGGTGGAATTCGGTCCCGCATCATAAAAGTGCAGATCAGTTGGTGATGAGCTTTTGCAGAAGAAAGCTTTATCAAGGATGTCGGGGGATCTAGCCCTGGCCTCAACAACTTATCGGTGCCTGTTGTGGGCCCGGGGATGAGTTGGGGTGTACTGGCCCGCGGGCCTGATAAAGCCGTCTGGTGCTGACTCCAGGTGGGCCCCTTGGTGCTGATGCCAAGGTGGCAGGGCAGGTGGACTCCTGTCCCCGCATCACTTGGTCTTTAAGCAATTCAAATCATCTCCTCTATCTCATCAAATATTTTAGACCATCTTCATCCAACACCACATTCTTCATCATCCTCGTGAGCGAACCTCTACTTCTAAGGATGAATTTTCTTGCAATAACAGGTCAGCTTTAGCGCGGTCTTGCTTCCGGCGGTATCACTGGCTTACATTGGACAGGCTTCATATCTTACCAAGTTTCCAGAAGAAGTTAATGATACCTTCTATAAATCAATCCCAGGTATGATGATGAATCCATGTTATGGCCACAGAATCTAAGAAAGCTCCCATTTTTATTATAAAAAAAAGAGAGTAACTTTTTTGGGGAAATTTCCTTTCCTTACTTGCAGGCACACTATTTTGGCCAACTTTTATAGTGGCCATTGCTGCTTCAATCATTGCAAGCCAGGCCATGATATCTGGAGTATTTTCTATCATTCAACAATCTCAGGGTCTATCCTGCTTCCCAAGAGTAAGAGTTGTCCATACTTCTACAAAGTACCACGGCCAGGTATACATTCCAGAGATCAACTACGCGCTGATGATCGCCTGCGTGTGCGTGACCGGAATTTTCAGAAGCACGACAAACATTGGAAATGCATATGGTATGTTAGTAAATAATGAGTTTCATTTTTATTATGGAAATGGAGCAAAATCGAAAGATAAATAAACACAAAAAAAAGACAATTTAGCAGTTCACCTCAAGATGATTGCCTGCGTGATGGTTTCGCTTAACGGAAGAAAAACATATACACTTGGATAGACTGAGAAGAGTTTCACTTGGCTCGATGCTCATGGCTACTGAAGCAAGGGTGCGGTATGCTGAAATGGTCGAGGCCATGCGTTGGAAATCTACGAATATATTAGGATTTGAGGCATATGAATAATAAGGGTTATTTACCGCAACCTCCCCTCAAAGTTGGCATAATTTCAGCTTGCATACTTACTCCCCTCAAATATATTAGGATGTTATGAAAATGTAAACATTGAGAGAAGTTTTTTTTTTAATTATTTTGAAAGGTAGATGGGTGGAAGCTGTAATTACGCAAACTTGGAGGGGAAGCCCTGGTAAATAATCTTAAATAATAATTTGTAGAGAAGTGTGTGATCATGAATTAGGGCAATGCGCTTCAAGATGCATGAAGAGAAATGTGATTTTCCGCGAGCTTCATCAAAGGAAATGTTAAAGATAATTTAGGAAATATAAATCATTCAAACCATCATGCCTTGAATCCTAGACATGCTTTTCAAAATTTGTTAGAAAGGAGAACATATTTGAAATATCCTTGATGATGATGATAACAACATGATTTAATAACTGCAAAACATGTTCCTATTCATTGCAGTAACATAACAATTCATATAACTTGTTGAGAATATAGTCTAATGTCGGAGAAACGCATGCTGCCTTATTTCACTTTTTAGGGGCAAAGACCGTATATTTGAAGGTGAAATGTTGAGAATATAGTCCTACACGGGAAAACTCATGTGGCCAAGTGCCCTTAATATAGATCCTGGGACCCTGCACTACTTATATATAATCCATTAGTTTTAGCTTGGATATTAAGGTTCTAAAGCAGGATAAACCCAATGCCCAAGAAAACTATGGGCCTTGAAGGGGCATGTTGAGAATATATCCTCGCATCGACAAACTCATCATATAGCCTCATGCACTTAGGTTCTATCTCGCGCGCTTTCTGTCCATGCCATGCCATTGGGAGCATTGCAGACACACATGCACATACTCGACCCCCTCCACCTATTCCCTAAACCCCAAACACCTCATCAATCAAAGCAATCACATAGCCATACTAAAATTGAAACAAACATTCAGCATTTTTGGCTACCTCATTCATTGCGCAGGAATCGCGGTTGTCTGCGTGATGCTAATAACAACTGCGCTGGTGGCGCTGGTGATGCTCATGGTGTGGAAGACGAGCATTCTGTGGATCTCATTGTTCGTGATCGTCATAGGCGGAATAGAGGCAGTATACCTTTCTGCAGTCCTCTCAAAATTCATCAAAGGGGGATACCTTCCGGTGGCGCTGGCGATTGTCCTGATGCTGATGATGGGAATATGGCATTATGTTCATGTCAAGCACTACAAATTTGAACTGGAGCACAAAGTTTCGGGGGATTACATACATGAATTGGCCGCCGATAGGAGCATCACGAGAATCCCCGGAATCGGACTTCTCTACTCGGAGCTTGTTCAAGGCATCCCGCCGATATTCCCGCACTTCATCGACAAGATACCTTCGATCCACTCGGTTTTGGTGTTCGTCTCCGTGAAGAGACTGCCGATCAGCAAAGTCGAGTCCGACGAGCGCTTTCTTTTCCGGCAGATTGAGCCCAGGGAGCTCAGATTGTTCAAATGCGTGGTTCGTTACGGGTACAAGGATTCGATGGAGGAAGCCGGGGATTTCGAGAAATCGCTCGTTAAGAATTTGAAGGAATTTATCCACCACGAGATCTTCGTTCGAGCGGGGGATCCATCGCCGGAAATCTCGCCGTCGGAGGAGTCGGAAACAGCAGCGGGATGCAAGCCGCGTCGAGAAGCATCGAACGGCGGAATCCAAGAAAGGCAGGGTTCGTCGAATTACTCGTCGGGATCGATAGTGCGGTCTAATTGCAACGGGTCGTCGAACTCTTCTTCCTCCGCCGGCGGAAAAGCAGGGGCGGTGGTTGCGGAGGTGGAGGAAGAGACGCGGTTCGTTCAGAAGGAGATGGAGAAGGGGGTGGTGTATCTGCTGGGAGAAACAGAAATGGTGGCGAAGCCCACTTCTTCCATCATCAAAAGAATGGTGGTGAACAGGATCTATCGCATCATGAGGAGGAATTTCAGGCAGGGAGATGAAGCCATGCTGATACCTAAAGGAAGGCTGCTCAAGATTGGAATTACATATGAAATATAATTAGGCGACATATTCTGATTCCCCCTCCATATATACATATATAAATATTAGTGACAGGCACGAGACTCCGGCCCTATGGCCCCGTGAGACAGTACCGCCCCACCAGCGGGACCACCCCCGGCAGGCTCCCCTATTACACCACAATTGTGCTTCCATAAACACAATTTCATTCAAAATTATAAAGAAACATGTATATTGATGTGTGTCACAGTTGCAAGATTCTATTACACAGATGTATTATGTAAGTGTACTCTATTACAGCAACTAATCCTACATAATATGTTCTATTTGACCCAAATATGCATGTTAGCTGATAAAAAACAGGAGGAAGGACTTACAACAATAGAGATGACCAAATATAGCAAATAGCAGGCCGCGGCCTCTTTCCGTCTGCTCGAAGCCCTAGCACCGTGCTACCGATCCAATCAACTTTTTTTAAAAGAGCTTGCGTAAATATTTGTATCAGTTGTTTGAAAGAATTTGATTGGAGTTTCTGAATGAACAAAATTGGAGTTTCTGAATGAACAAAATCGAGAACGATTTTGAATATGAAAGTGTATACAAAATAGAAAATGAAATCGAGACTGGTCGGTAGAGCGGACTGAAAAACGAAATCTAAAAGAACTAAAACCTTAAAATGAATGAGATGACATCAGAGGATGTGGTGGGCTCATTTTTGCTCCGGCTGATTATTAATTTTGCCAATGAGTCATTAAAAAATTTGTCAAATTTAGTTAAAAATAATTTCAGAATAATAATTACTGAATTTAAAGTATTATTTATTATTTAGAAAAAAAATCAAATTATTTCATATAGCAATAGCTCCCAGTAGCATTTGAGTTAGGCTCCATTTGGAGGACTTATTTTCACCATGCAAGCGGTTACAACCGCATAAGCCTACACCCGCATCAACCATACCTTAATTAAGATCTGGTTCATGTTGTCGTAACCGCTTGAACGGTGAAAATAAATCCCCCCCAAACGGAGCCTAAGCCATTAAACATAACCACATCCTACTCACTCTATAAGAGGAGCAGATCTTGCCATCAAATTCACTCTATAATAGAGGATTAAAATTAAATATACATAATAAGGAAAAATAATTATCAACTATTCAACAATTGAACGTATTAATTTGATACATTATACATGAAAAAAAAACTAAAAAAAGACTGAAGCATTAAAATAATATTATTGGTCGAGTATGGTGCGGAATATCTAGCGCTCATAATTAAATTTACAACAATAAGAAGAAAAACTGGAAACTGGAAAGAGCAAAACGCTGAATGAAGCCGCTTCATTGTAGAGCCGGATCAAAGGAGAAAGAGGAAAGGGATCATCTGGCAAGGGGGTGCCTGATCACGCCGCGGCCTTCGTCGAGAACAAAGTTTTTGTTTCTGAAATCCGGGCTGGAGAAGAATGGATTCAGATCATAAATTTCGTACTCCTGGGCCTGGTGCAGAATAAATGAGGGAGAGACCGGTTAGAGCACGGGCGTGTCCTCCTCCACTGATTTATAAATATATATAGATTTATAATATAACAACACATAATTAAAGAAAACACCAGGAGCTCTGACCTTGCTTTGAAGTTCTTCCAGCTTCACCTCAATATGAGTGAGGCCCGCGATCGACCCTCCCGACATGAGCTCCTCAAAATGCATTGCGTTCTTCACGAGTGTGCGCAGAAGGTGCAGCAGTAGCTCGTTGTAATCCTTCTTATACGTGATGTACTTTTTGAATCTCTGCAATACCAAAGCATGCATGCAAAACCTCAAACACACTAAATATACAATGCATTACCCACCCTCCCAAATCCAAGTCCCCCCCCTCCCCCACCAAAGTAATGAAAAAAAAATCAAGTGCTTCATTCTTAATTTTCCACATGTATTTTGCTATCTCAAATTTGTGATGATTTAGTTGGAGATGTGGAGTATGATGGTTATGATTGCACATGCCGACGAGACGCGAGGCACGCTAACTCCCATCGTGTCTCAGATCACATTTCGCGAATCTAAAGGGGAAGCCAACTCATCCATCAGATCCTCGAAATCTCTCTTCACTAGCTGTAAGAACAGGAGTCACGGTCGGCGGGCAAATCACGATAGGTCAGCGAAGCGTGAGCGGAGAAGGAAACGACGCGGCAAGTCTACATGCGGAGGAAAACAATGACGGGTCCGTCTGGAGGAGAGACCAAAGACGCGCTTATGACATGATTACCTTATTTATATTTTGTTATGTTATATGATTTATTATCGGCACCCGTACTTTTATTATCCACACCACACACCTATAAGGGATTAGGCTGTACTCTTTTTGAGGATATTTGGAAGAACGTGTTTTAGGGTTGCTTACTAGAGTTCTCCTCTCAATCTTCCCTCCTTTCTTTCCCAGCCTCCGCTGGACTTCCCCCCTGCCGGATTCCTTTCCTGGTAAAGTATCATTTGGTCTCACCTACCTCACAGCCCGCCATCTAGCCACCGGTGCACGTTATCGAGCTTCGTCTGCAACTTTCGATTCCACGTTGTTCTGATCCCGTCTACAATATCTGCTTGCAACGCTCATTTCCGTCGTCTGTAAGTCTGTTCGACAATCACTTCCCCCGATCTGTCGCTCCCAGCATCGGGCCCACCGATCTGCCGTCCCTAGCGCCTACGTCACCGCCGATTTGTCGCTCTCAGTGACTATGCGTCTGCCGATCCGCCAATTTCAGCTTTGCTCGCCTGTTTCGCCAATCCAAACAGTGTCATCGTACTCCTGTCTCGATCCGACCAGTTCAACGCCAATTCCAGCCCGATCCGCCGCAGGAAGCCGTCGGCCCTCTGCCTACACCGAACCCAGCCAGATATGCCCATTCCGGACGACGTCCCACGACTCCAACCCCATGGCTCCCAACATTCGCTCCTCCGATGACCCCGCTGCAGATAATGCCTCTGGCGCCCTTAGCAGTCAAGCTGAGGCTCAAGAACAACTTGTCACCTCCATGCACACCTCCCTCCTCGCACTTCACTTAAAGATTGACTCCATCCAAGCTTCCGCTGCAGCGTCCAGCTCCGGCTCACCCACGAGCGGCAGCTCTCTCCTCGGCGCCGAGCCGCCGCCTATTCACTCTAGAACCACTCCCCCTCCCATTCCGGGCCAGTCTGCCCTCTCTCTCGACATTTCATCTTTTGTCGACATTGATCTGATGGGTTGGATCGCCAAAGCGGAGCAATATTTTGACCTCAACTACACACCGGAGCAGGACAAGGTGTCTATAGTTGTGGTTGACCTGGACAGCGCGGCCTCCACTGGGCTCGGTGGCTCCTCCAATCCAACCCGTTCCTCTTCTGGCCTGAGCTCAAGTAGGCGATGATCCGATGTTGACACACCTGCTATTCGGGCTCCGCCATTGAGCGGATGTGCGGCGTCCTCCAAACTGCCAGATTGGACAACTATATTGATGAGTTTGTCGCTTTGGTCACCCGCGTCCCCAGATTGCCGCCCACCACTAGGGCTTCTTCATGCAGGGGCTACTGCCCCAGCATCCACTCTCATCTCCACATGCGCCATCCTCGCACGGTCTATGACGCCCTTAACACGGCGCATCTGGTGGAGACCGACCTCGCCATCGGGGAGCCTACACCTGCAACCAGTCACCACTCGCCTCGGCCACCCTAGCAACCATCTCCCTTGACGGCCCCGCAGTGGTCGCCCCTTGGGTGGGACCGACCCGGCCGCTCGGCGGATCCCCAATACATCTCCATCAGTGCCTACAACGACTGCCACAAAAAGGGCCTATGTTTCTGATGTCGTCAGCCCTACTCTCCTACGCATGTGTGTTCCGTGAAGGATTTCCACGCCATCATCGGCAAAGTTGGCCCTGAGGTAACCCTGACCGACTTTGAGTCCCTGGAGCTTTCAGCGAAGGATACCCCTTTCGACCCCACCACGGTTACCTTCCACCGCCTGGAGTTATTATGTGCCTCGACGGGCGAGATCTCTGATCAGCAGACCATGCAACTCTCGGGCACACTGCAGGATCGCCCGATCATATCATGGTGGACAGCGGCGCAAGCCACAACCTTATCTCTAAGTGGTTGGTGCGGCAGCTCCGTCTTCCCTCGGTTCCCTTCCCGAATTTTGCGGTCTGCCTTGATGATGGGCGACGCCGACCGACTCAGGACCGTTACACTATCGTGTCTCTCTCTATGGGGTCCTGTTCCGTGACCATGAACTTCTACGCATTCGGCCCAGGCGGTATGGATGCCATTTTAGGGGTGGTCAATTGGGCGACTATGACCATGCAGTTCTTCCACAGGGGCCGGCAAGGTCGCCTTGACGATGACTCCACTCTCTGGTCTCCCTATGCACGATCCAACAGACCACAAACGTCGTCCTCTCCAAAGGGTCGTGACCCCTCTCGGGCCCGTCCGTTGCACATTTCCCTTTCCCGACGGACCTCCTAGAGCTTCTCACTACGCTCGCCAACGTCCGGCAGGATTGCCACCAGCCCGACCGACCGATCGCGTAAATTCTCTCCAACCTAGGACCACAATAGTCTCGGCGTAGCCGTTCCGTTCTGACCATAGGCGGAAGGATGAGCAAGTCTCTGGTGCAGGAGATGTTGATGGGAGGCCTTACCCGTTCTGGTGCGAGCCCATTTTCTAGCTCGGTTCTTCCGGTGAAGAAAGAAGCAAGTTGGCGCCGTACTACCCAGTCGAGATACTTGATCGTCACTACCACCTTCAGGGGGGACTCTGCCTCATAGGAGGTCCTTGTTACTGGGTTTTATCGTCCGGAGTCCGAAGCCACTTGGCTGCCTCAGGATGACTTCTGTTGTCAGTCCTCCAACTACTGTCTTGAGGACAGGACATATTTTTCAGCCATTGTTACAGTTGCGCATGCGACAAGATGCATGCGCGCCAACGAAACGTCGTAGCGAGTCTACACGCGGAGGAAGACGATGATGGGTCCATCTAGAGGAGGAGAGACTGAAGACGCGCCTATGTCATGATTACCTTATTTGTATTATGTTATATTGTATGCTTTACTATTGGCACTGGTACTTTAATTATCGGCATCTCGCACCTATAAGGGGTTGTGTTGTACTCTTTCTGAGGATCTTTGGATAAAATGGTTTTAGGATTGCTCCCTAGTATTCTCCTCTCAATCTCTCCCTTCTCTTTCTCTCCCTGCCTCCGCTGGCCCTTCCAACTCGTCAGATTCCTCTCCCGGGAAAGTGTCAATGATATTTGATAGGGATAGAGCGGGAGAGGAAAACTTCATCCATTTGTTTCCCCGGTGTCCCTCAATGATGAGAGGGGGAGGAGAATTCTTGTGGTGATGAGAGGAACGGCAAGAACATTTGGCGTTGGGTGCATGTCCGCTCTTGTTGGGCCTCAACCTGCTCAAGATCAGGGATCAGGCAGACTTTCCTATAAGAAGAAAAGAAAGTTATGAGGAAAAGATTTAGAGCTTTCAAGATGCTTCATTTGCTCTCCCCTCCCATGCATAGATATATCGGAGATTCCAATTTTATAAACTAAGCCAACTAAATGGAAATAATATGAAATTAAAGACTGAAAAATTGAAGATATTTTTTTAAAATAAAATGAGGGGGAGATGTTAGAAGTCCAATTGATGCGCGCATCTTTCGGATGTCATGTCGCTTGTACATGTGTCCCCGCAATATATTTGTAACAGCATGTGGCCTCCTCATTCTGACGGTCCCATTAGACAAGGACTTCCTTCACCCCTTGCACTACCCCGAGTGTGAAGTAGACAGCTGGAACACATTTGAATTTGCCCCTCTATGATGGTGGGAAGCTGGGGAATGTCTGTTGGTGATGTGCCCAAGAACAGCTCGAGTGTCAAAATGTGGAAGATACCGTGAATTCGTGCGTTTGTCAGTAGATGTGCCGCCAACAATCAGGCCGATGAGATCAGTAATCTGATAGGGTCCATAAAGCTAGTATGCATGGAGGAACCGGACCAAAGACCAGTTTGAACGGTGTCGTCTGTAAGGCAGTGACATATGTGGATGAACCCAACCAAAGACCAATTTGAACAGTATCGTCTGTAAGGCAGTGTCATATGACGGGATTTTAACAATATTCGGCCCAAGCTAATCATCCCACCCACAGTTTTGGCTTGACCAACATGAAGCATCGCTAGTACATTCCCGGAAGAGATTGATGGCTTTCATCTATCCATCTGATTGGGGGAGATAAGAGGATGACATCAACAATGTCGGCGAAACAGTTCATGCCAAAAACGACAAAAAATCTACAAGGCAATGTGATATGGCGTGCTATAACAATATTCAGCAAAAGCTAACCATCCCACCCACTCCTTTGTCTTATCCCTCAAGAAGAGTCGCAATTATATATTCAAAACGTGTTTGGCAACTTTCTTTTATCCATCTTGCAGGCTGTTGAAGGAAATATGTAAAGACTCAATATAAAGCTCATTTTGTTCCTTTAGTTTAGTCTCACATCTTAAGATGAGAATTCCCCTCTTCTCACTCTTCTTATCTAAGTGTACAAATACGTGTATGCAGACACCAAGAAATTGAGAAATTAATAAAAATACTTTATTTTTCTCTCTTATGCATGTTTCTACATGGTATCAGAGTCGACGATCTTAGTAATTTCTATGTTGTCAAGGCGCGTGCCTAGACGCACCTGAGGCGCTGGGCGCAGCCCGCTGTGCCTCAGCACGGCTGAGGCGGGCGATGTGCTCCAGGCGCGCCCTGGCGCGCGCTTTACAGGCTCCCAGGCGCGCCTGAGTCTTTCAAGGTGTTTTTTTCCAAAAAAAAAATTGAGATGGGCAAAAACATGATCTCAGACGCACCCGAGACATCCCTAAGCGCATTTGGGCGCCCAATTCGCTCAATTTTCTTTTCCCACCATTTTTACGCCTCACGTGCCTCAGGCGCGCGCCTGCGCCTTGCGCCTATGATCCAGGGGTCCTTTGCGACTCGTTGCGCCTTTGACAACATAGAGTAATTTTGGTCGTGCTCTTGCTCGCGCAGAAATTCTACTTGGGCAGGTAGATTTTTCTCTAACCACAACTTTTGCTCTCCCCCCCCCCCTTCTCCGTGGTTAGCAATTACTCTAACCGCAGCTTCTTTTCGCCTACTCCTTCGTTTTTTCCTCTCCCTCACTCTGCTTTTATAGCTTTCTTTCCCTCCGTCACTGGGCCCCTCCTGTCTACCGACCTCAAAGGACTCTTGTCTAGCCGATTCCCTTGGGCGTCTTCTCGTTGTGCCCAGCCCGCAGTTCCCACGCAGCATCCTCAGCCTGTCCGCTGCTCGTTGTGCCTACCCGCTGCCGATCGTATCCTCACCAAGCTCGCATGTCTCGCGCGACATTCTTAATCTGCCCGTTGCTCGCTATGCCTGCCCGCTCGCCAAACTCCCCGTGTTGTTGGCCTTAGCCGTAGGTGTTGCTTGTCTGGCCACTGTTACTCTCCTAACCGTGCGGGTTGCTCGCCGACGGTCCTGCTCTCCTAGCCGCCAATATTTGATCGCCAAGCCGGTGTTGGCTTTGCTCTCTTGACACCAGTATTTGATCACCTGGCCCTGGCGTCCTGTTCTGTCTGATAGGCGTTCCTCCTCGCAGAAATTTGTTTGTGCTCGTCTGATCTGTCCGTCGTTGTTTGATCGCCTGGCCGCTTGTTCTGTCCGCCTATATTTGATTGCCTGGCCGACTGGTCTTGCAGCAGCTGCTCGCCTAACCGCATCCTTGTCTTGTCGTTGTTATTGCTCCATGGATTCTACTGTGGCTACCTCCCTTCCCACCCATGCCGGTACACCCCTCCCTGAAAATATATGATGAGCTTCGGATCACCATGATCTCTCTTACTGAGAAGAAGAACTTCGTTGAGTGGGTGCACTCTGTTCGACGTGTTTTGCAGACCAAAGGTCTCCATCATCTGACAAACGCAACACCCACCGCCCCTACCGAGGAATGGATTCGTGGTGACGATCAGGTTCAATCATGGATCCTCAACTCTATGGACAGTGAACCATATTGGATGGCCATGTACCATGAAACGGCCAAGACCATGTCGGAGGAACTCCACTCTCTCTACTCTGGCAAGGACAACCTTCAAAACCTGTTGGACAACATCACAGATCTTCAGACACTTGACCCTGGACCGGCAGGTGACTTAATCTCTTTTATTGCAAGATCCAAGACTCTTGCCTCATCAGCTTCCCACTACGGACCTTGCAGCGCAACGAGCACAGAAAGAAGTTGTCATGATCGTCATGATGATGGCTCGTGTTCACCCTCATCTTCACAGCATTCGGGCTCAAATTCTCTCTTCCCCTACAATTCGCTCTTTGTCGGATGTGTGTTCCATGCTCTTGAAGGTTACACTGCCACCTGATTCTCCTGGGACTCTATCTCCAGCTCTCCTCCAACAACCTTTCAAACTGCCTCCCGCTCCTTCACCTCGTGGCAATCGCTCCACTTATAGGGGTCGGGTACATAATGGAAGATCTCGTCTTAGTGTTTTTATTGCGGTCGGGATGGTCATCTTGAGTTGAGACCACCTGTTATCGCAAGCATGGTCTGCCCGCATAGCATTGTTGATCTTACCTCCACCACCCATAACAGCATTGATGCTTTGCGCACCCAGCTCCGGCATCTCCAAGGGATGACCAGTCGCTCATCTGACTCTATTGTGTCAATCTCTAATGAAGGTATCTCTTGTCTCTTCTCTAGTTCCAACTGAATTGTGGACTCGGGTGCTACACATTATATTACTCCACAGAAACCGCATCAGTACTTACAATCTCGACATCCAAAGTTCATCATCGTGGTCAATGGTGACACTACATCGGTTTCTGGTGTTACTGATCTGCCTCTCACTCCCAACTCTTTCTTTATGTTCGGTCCTTCATGTTTCGGGATCGCCTTTTAGCCTTCTTTATTTAGTCGTCTTGCTCAGAACCTTGATTGTTGTGTAAACTTCTCTCCCTCGTCTTATGTTGTACAAGATCGACGGACGCAGGATATCATTGGTAAGGGGCGGCTGTCTAATGAGCTCTATATCTTGGATGTTCCACATACGGCTCTCTCCTCTGTCACTTCTGCTGATTGACATCGACGTCTTGAGCATGCTCTCATCCAGATTCTCAAGAAAGCTCTTTCTGGTACCTCGCCCAAGGACTTTACTTGTGAATCATGTATTTGTGACAAACAGCATTGTCCATATTTTCTTCTTAATTGTACTTGAAGTGATACTCCCTTTGCTTTAATACACTCTGATAATTTGAGATCATATAAAATATCTAGTATTTATGGTTACCGATATTTTGTTACATTTATTGATGATTACTCGTTTATGACCTGGTTGTATTTACTTCGTGATCATACTGAAATCACCTCTATCTTTCGTGCGTTTATTACTGAGATTCGTACTCAGTTTTTCAGTACTCTAAAAATACTCCGCACCGACAATGCGCGTGAATACACAAGTCATGCTTTTTCAAATCTATATACAAAGCTTGGGATCACCCATCAAACTTTATGTGCTTATACACCCCATCAAAATGGTGACGTTGAGCGGAAAATCGGCATCTTCGTGACGTTGCACGATCAATAATGTTTCAAATGCAGGTGCCCACAATTTACTGAAACTTCGTAGTTTTTACTGCATGTCATCTTATCAATCACATGTCCTCCTTCATTCTCAACTTTGCATCTCCTTTTAATCTTCTTTTTCCTTCCACTCTCCTTTTTGTCACACCTCACATTTTTGGATGTACCTGTTATATCCATAATATTGGTCCTTCCACTGACAATCTTGCTCCTCACACTACAAAATATATATTTGTTGGATACTTCCGCACCCAGAAAGGGTAAGTGTGCTACTCTCCCACCGATCGCAAAGCGTTTGTTTCTGTAGATGTCACCTTTCTCGAGGACCAAACTTTTCACTCCACTCCTCCAGATCCTCCTACACCTCTTCTACCACGTCCTACCACCCATGTTATGTCCGCATACTAGCGGATATCAAGATGAGGTGATCAGATCTAGGGCAGGAAGAGGCATTGATTGTTGCGGTGATCGGTGAGGAAGTTGATCCATGTCATCGAAGGAAGGAATGATGGAAGATGTCCTCAAGTTGTTGGGCCCGAATGAGTTGGCCACATTGTTGAGGGTGTTGGGTTCATCACAACGGTTGGCGAGGTTGGAACTTCCACCGATTGATTTGAAGCTTGATGGACTGATGACGTACCTGAGTTGGTCACGTCGTGTGAAGAAAATCCTTGCAGCAAAACAGGTTGGGGGCTTCCTGACAAGGGTGTTGAAGAAACTAGGGAACTCAGTTGGAGATGAGTGGGAGGCGGCCCATATGACTGTGTTTGTGTGGCTTCTTAGCTCTGTTGTCTCATTGATTGCCGCCACAATATACGGCCTCGATACAGTCATGGAAGTTTGGGATAAGTTGAAGAGTACATATGATGGTGTAGGGAACACTCTACGGGTCTTCCAAGTGAAAGGAGAAATTGATGACACTGTTAAGGGGGAGAAAAAAGTACAGGAGTACGCCTTGCCTTCGAGTTGGAACGACTATGGGTGGATTACGATCACACCTCTGGCGGGATGTGTTGTAGTGACTCACAGTGTCGGGCTTCCAAGATCATCGTGGAGGAAAGGACGATGAAGTTCCTGAAGAGGTTAGACCACAAGTTCAATCAGTGGAGCCCTACTTCTTTCTGGTACGACGATTCCTACAATCACGGAGGCCATCTCTGTTATGATTCAGGAGGAGACATGTCTCAAACTTCAGGCAGGGACAGGAGGGTCCACGATTGTGAAGTCGCACTAGCAGTTGATGCCCCTGGTGTTACTGGACAGAGGGAAGAAACCCGATAGTGCAACAACTATGGCGAGGTGGGCCATCTGAGGCAAGCGTGCCCCAAGCCGCCCAAGGAGACAGATTTGGGTGGTGGAAGGGGTCGTGGACATGGTCGTGCCCGCGGAGGTAGAGGAGGCTATCGAGCCAATTTGGGCATGATTGAATGTGCTGAGGAACTTGGTGTTATCTATACAGAGGAGCATACCCTACTTAGCATGATGGAGGGCATCAAGAGGAACAGGCGGGCGAGGGGAGCAGAGATGAAGTTGGGGGGGTCGCTATGTATACCAACCCATCTGATGGATCTCTCGCTCTTGCATCTATATCTTCTTCCAGGGCCTCATATTGGATCAACGACTCAGGCGCATCACGCCATGTAACAAGAAACGCAGGCGAGTTCTCCTCCTTCACTCGTATAGCTACTGCAGATAGCATCCTGACGACGGACGGTACGTTTCAGCCAGTGGTCAATAAGGGTATTGTTAATTGTTCAGATTCAGTAAAACTATCTAATGTTTTGCATGCTCCTTTCCCAGTTAGCATTTTATTCATTAGTTCCATAATCATTCAACTGAAATGAGTTGTTTCCTTTGATATTCCCAAGGTGACTTTCCGGGAAAAAAGTACGAGGCGGATACTTCGGACTGGGACTTGGCATGACGGGTTGTGGTATCTGGATCGGGAAGGATTGGATGCGGTTCTGGTCTCTGTGGTAGAGAAAACGGGAGTTGGAGAACAGAAGATGAGTGTTGAAGATATGATGATACTCCATCACAGGCGGATGGGGCACCCCTCCTTCAGGACTGTAACTAGATTATTTCCTGTTATTTTTGAAACAACAAATAAAAAAAAATTGGTGTGTGATGCTTGTGATTTAGACAAGCTTACTAGGAGTTCGTATGCTAGTACGGGCTGAAGAAGTTTTTCTGTTTTTGATGTTATTCATTCTGATGTCTGGGGACTTTGTACTGTGAGTTTTTAGAATGATTATAAGTATTTTATCACTTTTATTGATTGTGCATCTCGTGTTACTTGGCTATATTTGATGAAATCTAAGAGTGATGTACTTACCTGCTTCCAGGATTTCCATAAGATTGTTCAGGCACAATATGCTACAGTGATTAAGGCTCTAAGATCGGATAATGGGACAGAATACACAAACAAGACAATGGAGGAATACTTATCAGCTCATGAGATATTGTACCAGACCACATGTGCCTACACACCGGCACAAAACAGAGCGGCGGAAAGGAAAAACAGACACCTTCTGGAGGTGGGAAGGAGTATGATGCTTAACATAAAGGTTCTTCAGAGTCTGTGGGGATATGCGGTGTTAACAGCGACACAACTGATCAACAGGATGACATCACAGGTTCTGGGTTGGAAGTCTTCGTGACAGCAGTTACATGGACATAATGGGGGATACTTCCTTTGAAGGTATTCGGGTGTGTGTGCTTCGTGAAGGACAACAGGTCGGGTGTCGGTAAGCTTTACATAAGGGTAGTCAAGTATATGTTTGTGGGCTACTATCGCACTCAAAAGGGGTACATGTGCTGCAGCCAAGTGAAGAAAAGATGTTTCGTGAGCATGGATGTTCACTTCAGAGAGCTGAAACAGTACTACCAACAAGAGGGAGCCCTACCTACATTAGACTCGTCATATACTGAAAGTATGAGGCTAAAGAGAGAAAGGCTGGTGACAAATCTGGGAGTATGGCGGGGAGGATCTGCGGAGGAGCATGTGAGTGATGATGAACATAAGGAGGAGATTGAGGAGGAGAGGCAAGATGTGAGACCTACGACTTAGGGGAAACTGCTAACGTATAGTAGGAGGAAGCTGTCAGTAGTACCAGATCTAGTGTCGGTGTCCAATCTAGCTCCTAGTCCCTTGGCTACGTCGCGCCCTACTCCTGGAACACCTACATCTAGACAAACCTCAGGTGACATCCTTTCCCCTCCCCCTACTTCTTCTCTTATGTTACGGAAGACTACTCGCAGCAATGCGAAAATCCTCCTGACAGATATGGTTGGGATCTTGCATCCTTTGTCTCTTACGATCATATTTCCTCTACTCACGGAGCATTCATTGCATCTTTGGATACTGCCATTGTACCTAACAATTGGCGGGTTGTCAAAGACAATCCAAAATGGAAGGAAGCGATGAAGGAAGAGACGAGGGCTCTTGAGAAGAACAACACCAGGGAGCTGGCACGACTGCCAAAGGATAAGGTCGTTGGGTGCAAGTAGGTGTTCACCGTGAAGCAGAACCCAGATGGGCAGGTTGAGCGCTACAAAGCTCGATTGGTTGTCAAGGGGTACAGCCAGACCTATGGCATCGACTACGATGAGACGTTTGCACCTGTTGCAAAGATGAACACCATTAGGACTCTCATCAGCCTGGTGGTGAACGGTGGATGGATGCTACACCAACTAGATGTGAAGAATGCATTCCTTCATGGAGATCTAGCAGAGGAGGTGTACATGGAGATACCACCGGGGTTTGGTACGGCCAAGACAGAAGGCGGAGTCTGCAGGTTGAAGAAATCCCTCATGGGCTGAAGCAGTCATCCCGTGCGTGGTTCGACAGATTCAGGAGAGCAATGATTAGGAAGGGGTATCACCGGATCAATGCAGACCACACTGTTTTTTTCAGGCAGAATGAAGGCCACACCACCATGCTTGCAGTATATGTGGACGACATGATCATTACAGGGGATGATGAGCAGGAGATTGGTCGTCTCAAAGGGGCCCTGAGCAAGGAGTTTGAGGTGAAAGACCTGAGCCTTCTTAGGTATTTCCTTGGGATCGAGATTTCGTATAAGGCAGAGGGGATAGTCCTTTCCCAAAGGAAATACACGTTGGATCTCCTCACTAAAACTGGAATGTTGGGGTGCAAACCTGCTGCGACGCCAAACGATCAGAGGTGTAAACTGGGTGTAGAGGCCGGAGAACCAGTAGATCGGGACATGTATCAAAGACTAGTTGGGAAGTTGATCTATTTGAGCCACACTCGCTCGGACATCTCATTCATTGTGAGTGTGGTAAGCCCTTAGTTATTAAAGGCGCAAGGCGCACCAAGGCACAAATGGGTCTTGGAGCCTGGCGCAAGGCGCAGACGCGCGCCTGACGAAGTCAAGGCGCAACCACATCCATTTTAAATAATCAACATCAAACATTATTTCAGCTTCTCGATCAAATTCTTCATCTAGTCTACTAATTAATTATTTATTACTATCGTTTATATCTCTTAAAAAATAGAATCAATGTGATAACTTGCATCATATCTAAATCTCAAGTCACAATTATCTTTCACAAACACTAAATCAATAAAAAATTATTGAGTTCTTACATTATTTTTTTTCTTATTTTTTGAAAAAAAAAAATTACAACAAAAATCTCACTCAGGCGCAAATAAGGCGCACGAAGGCACAAACCTCTGAACCTGGTGAGCCTGGAGCCTTAAGCGCGCCTGAGGCGCGCCTTTAATAACATAGGGTAAGCCGCTACATGCATGACCCGAGGAAGGGTCATATGGATACAGTGTACCATATTTTGCGATACTTGAAGAGTGCCCCTGGAAAGAGGTTGGCCTTCAGAAGGAATGAGCACGTGAGGATCGAAGGCTATTGTGACTCTGACTGGGCAAGCTGCGCAGGTGATAGGAGGTCTACTTCATGCTATTGCATATTTGTGGGAGACAACCTGGTCTCATGGAGGAGCAAGAAGCAGTCGGTAGTGGCTAGATCGACAACAAAGGCGGAATACAGAGCCATGGAAGTAGGGGTTACCGAGCTCCTATGCCTGAAAATAATGCTTGGGGAGTTGAAGCTGGATCAAAGAGATAGGATGAAGTTGTGGTGTGACAGTTAGTCGGCCATCAATATTGCAAATAACCCAATCCAGCACGATCATACCAAGCATATAGAGATTGATAGATTTTTTATCAAGGACAAGCTTGATAGTCAGCTACTGGAGTTGAGTAACGTGCCGACCAAGGGTGAGGTTGCAGACTGCTTAATCAAGGGACTCAGTTTAGAGGATATGATCAAGGGTTGTAACAAGATGGGTTTAGTGAATATCTTTCTTCAAATTTGAGGAGTGTTGTAATATCAAAGGAAACAACAAGTAGAACATCATAATCAGTGTCGAGGAGTGTTGTAATATCAGAGGAGTGTTGTAATACCAAGTTCTAAATACATATATTGGATCATGTCGAGGGTTTCCTGTATTTCTGTTGCGCATTTGATGCCCTTGAAACCCAACACCTCTAGCATGGTATGATTGGTGGATGACCCTTCTAAGTAGTAAACTAGAGAGTTTTACTTCCCCTTGAGACCCTACAACACAACAAGCCACCCACACATGTAGAACATCATAATCAATGTCTTTAAGTTCAATATGATGCACCCCAGGGTACTCAACCACTTAATGCCCAACACCATGTCTAAGTCAGTCAATGAAATCGCATATAGGTATGTTGAAAAGAACTCCCCATTCACTTATAACTAAATGCCAATAAATATTCATGGGTTCAACAACTCCCCCATAACAACTGCAACATGCATTCTCGCATGTAATTTCTGAAGAGTCTGAGTAGACAGTATCCCTGATGAAGTTATGCGTGTTGCACATACTAATAAAAAAATTCAACGCTTGCCACAAATCACCGTAAAGATTTGCATAATGCACGGTGTTTGAACACGTGTGATCGTATTCATTAAAATCTCTGGGTCTGGTTGTTCATCATCCTCTTTTACTTTGTCTTCTTCAAGTTCCAACCAGAATAATTTCTTGAATTTGCGGCATACCACACACTGCTCGTCACAATTGAAGTACAATCCTCGTCGTCATGTCCGTCATGTTTTATCTATTGAGCCTCTTGATAAAGGTGAGCATCGTCCCTCTCGTCCCGAAGCTCTCCACTGGCTGGTACGGAACGAGTCACTAGGGATGGGAGATCCCCATTGTGATGGAGGAAGTTGTGGAGTCTCTAATGCTCTATCCAATTGTAGCTACTGGTCACAAATACAAGCTATACATCTAAGTGAAGTCTCTTTTGCAATGTGGCGATAAAAATGTGGACCTATTGAGCCGACATAATTGCGATTGCTAGCACTAAGAGACATTGAAACTGCTCTTATTCATCCACACTCCCAATCTGACCTATTGAGCCAACCTAACTGTGACTGCTAGAGCTAAGAGACATTGAAACTGCTCTTACTCATCCACACTCCCAATCTGTCGTAAGGGAAATTAAATCGCCTAGGGAATTCTCTCGGAGGGGATCGAAAGCGCATGTTACAGTAGCACGAAAAATTTGCCCAAATCATGTTGGGGTGCTCTTGTTCCAACTGGATGAACCACAACTTTGCTGGTCAAATCAAATGGTAGAAGACAACCTCAATTCAATCTCTCCCATGGTGTGTGTTGGTTTGCAAAGTGTAGAGAATAGTAATTAAAAGAGAGAAACAACGGTTTGATTAATTTCTCATAAATTTTTAATAAATTACATGTTTTTGTACATATATATATATATATATATATATATATATATATATATATATATATATATATATATAGGAGAGAGGAGAGTCTAATCCCTAAGAAAGCTTTACATGGACTAGTCCCTAAGAAAGCTATACATTCAAGATGGGCCTTTCTTTATAATTTCTTCAACACTCCTCCGCATGCTGGAGCATACAAGTCGCAGGAACCAAGGTTGGACAAGAACTGAAAATATAAAGGTCGCGGCAGAGCTTTTGTAAGAATATCAGTGACTTGTTCTGTAGCAGGAACATGTCTCAAGTCCAATTTCCTGAGTTGAACCTTTTTCCCAAATAAAGTGACAATCAACTTCTATATGCTTAATACGTTCATAAAACACATAATTTTTGGCAATATGAATAACAACTTGACTATCGAAGAACAAGGTGGCAAAATAGGAGAGTTTGACACCCAGGTTCTGCAGATGAGCGTGCGACGACAGATTGTTTCTTGCTCCGCCAAGCAACAAGATCTCCATCAAAGTATGTGCAAAAATCACTTATGGAACAACGATCATCCAGGGATCCAACATAATCAGCATCGGAGTAAACAATGAGAGAGAGAGACGAGGAGGGCTTATATACGAGCCCTTCTCCGGGAGCAGACTTCAGGTATCGGAGAATGCGCTCAACTGCCTGGAGATGAGAAGTCTGTGGAGCATGCATAAACCTACTAACCCCAACAACAAACGATATATCTGGTCTTGTAACTGTCAAATAGATCAACTTTCTCACAAGGCACAAGACAACGACAATATTATGGGTTTGGTAGGAGTGTATCAAAGTCAGAGGAACATGCACAAAGCTTGTAGTTGGCATCCATGGATGTGTCAGCTGCCTTGCAACCAAAATAGTCAGCGTTATGAATAAGATCAAAGCAGTACTTTCTTTGAGTTCGAATAAGACCATCGGGTCAACCAGGCTCAAAACTTGCCAACCAAATGAGTGGATCCTCCTTTCCATATAAAGTCGGTAAATCCATCTTTAATCCTCGCGGAAGACCATGTCAAGGTGGAGGCTCAATGCGCCTACCATCATGGTAGCCATATAGTTCATTTTAGATCCCTCGAGTCGCATCATCCATTGCCTGACTTCAAAGCCTACCATCTTGATCGCATGACTCGCCGGAAGGCGCCTACACTCTGATTCCACCAAGATGATCCCTGAAAGTCAATCAATCAGAGTGTGGATCCATGTGTCACCCAATCCTCGCATAGCTCCCTTAGCATCTCACAAATGTCACCTTGCTCACCCACATGTCAGTGAGTGGCTCTGAGTTTGTTTTGCCCTTGCAAAGTATCACGTCATCGACCGAGAGAGGACTGAAAAAGAGAACATCTTCCCTATGTTTCCTCGATGTCCCCTACTGATGAAAGGGGGAGAGATTTCTTGCGGTGAGGAATGGCAAGAACGTGCGACACAAGGTGTATAACCCGTAATTCATCGAAATCAGAAAGACCAAAGGAGAAGTCTATTCGCAGACCTCGTTGTATGAGCATGAGCGAGCAAGGGAGAGTAGCCCTCGTAACTCGCTAGTACGGACGAGCATCCGAAGAGGACGGGTTCCAGCAACCATAGCCGACAGGGGCACCATAATCGCCAGGGGACCCTGGGCTCCATAGCCATAGCTATAGTCGAGTCAGGGGCATAGCTCGATATCGAGTCGAGTCGAGCGATTTTGGCTCCTCGAAATCAAATTTTCATCGAAATGGATGATTTCATGAGTCCCCCGAAATCGATTCAGGTGGCTCGAATTGAGTCGGCTCGAAATCGTCAAGTCGGCTCAAAATCGAATCGTGTCAAAATCGTTCAAGTTGTCGTTTATTTCTAGTTTGCGGGCAACCAGATGAAACACTGAAGCCTTCATTCTTTTTATGAGTTTAAATTTTGTTATTTTTAATCTTCCCGAATCATATTTCGAGCGATTCAGGGCTGGCTCGAAATGACTCGAAATCAGATTCGAGTACGACCAAATTAAGTCGAATCAATTTTAACCCCGATTCGGCGAACGGAACGTGAGTTTCGAATAATATGCTTGCCCTACCATCCGTCATGGGCCTAGCCTTCATGGGCCTCCCCTTGGGTGAGTTAAAGTCCTCGAATAGTCTAAGCTTCTCTCATGCATGTCGGCTGAGTAATTGAAGTCCTCAAGTGTGTTGTCGAGTACAGGCTTCTTAAGTTCTCCCAGAACGTTTGGTACTTGCCAATTGAAGTCCTCGAAGTCCAGACCTTCTCGAGCTCCTTTCCAGCACGTTGGCTACTTGTCCCTCGGGTGAAATGAATTCCTCGACTTCAGACCTCTGCTCGAGCTCCTCTCCAGCACGTTGATACATGCCCCCTCGGCTCCGTAGTCCAGAGGAGCTGTGGCTACTTGAATCTTCTAGTTCGGGCCCCTATACGAGCTCCATCCTGCATTGGCTAGCTTTTCCACCTCCAGTTGGCAAGGTATCGACTTTCGAGTTTCAACTCTCTCCACCTCCACTCGGCTCCTGTGAGGTGTCGAACCTCCAGAGCTTCCTCTTGACAGACGTGTTGAACTCGATGTATCGACTATCTTCTCCACCTCTAGTTGAGCTCGGCTCCTGTGAGGTGTCGACCTTCTCTCCACCTCCAGTTGAGCTTTCTCCTGGCAGGTGTCGACTCTTCTCTACCTTCAATTGAGCTCGCCTTTTGTGAAGTATCAACCTCTTCTTCACCTCCAGTTGAGCACAGCTCCTATGAGGTGTCGACCTTCTCCCCACCTCCAGTTGAGCTTCCTCCTAGCAGGTGTCGACATTTTCTCCACCTCCAGTTGAGCTCGGCTCCTACAAGATGTTGACTCTCTTCTCCACCTCCAGTTGAGTTCGGCTCATGTGAAGTATCGACCTCTTCTCCACCCCCAATTGAGCTCGGCTCTTGTGAGGTGTCGACTCTTCTCCAGCTTCAGTTGAGCTCACTCGTCTAGTGAATGGTCGGGGAGGTGTCGACCTTCTCCATCTCTTTCAGTTGAGCCCCGCTCCTGAAAGATGTCGACTCTTTTCCCCCTTTTTTTCTAATTGAGATCCACTCCTGGGAAGGGCCTCGCGCGACATGTCATATAGCGCCCATCTCTCCGAACTACGGATTCAACATTGTTTTTTCGAGCTTGTATCGAGCTCGAAAAAAGCAAGAATTTTGTATAACCCGTAATTCATCGAGATTAGAAAGGCCAAAAGAATGCCTATTCGCAGACCTCATTGGGCGAGTAGCCCTTGTAACTCGCTAGTACGGGCGAGCATCCGAAAACCGCCAGAGGATGGGTTTCCAGCAACCAAAGTCGCCAGGGGCGCCATAGTCGCCATAGTCGCCATGGGCTCCATAACCGCCAGGGACGTCATAGCCGCCAGGGCGCCATAGTCTCCAGGTCAGGTGCGCTATAGCCAACATGGGCGCCATAGCCGCCATGGGCCAAGTTATAAATAACCCCTCCCCCCCCCCCTCTTGGATTTGTTTATAAATAGGACCCTAGGGGTACCATAAATGGGACTTCTGGCTGAGCATGGCGGGCAGCTTGCATGAAGGGCATCCAGCATGGAGAGCATCCCTCGCATCGCGCCGCTGGACCAGAAATAAAAGTCAGCAAGTCAAGACATGAGTCAAAGTCAACATTCAGGTCTGAGGAAGGCATGAGAGAGTATAGACGAGCATCTCTTGCATACTCTCTAGGTAGGCGAGCACTGGAGATACTCGCTTAAGACGGGTGAGATCCTCCTGTAGTCGCGTAGTCGTCGGGTGGGGGTGAGCTATAAATAAGACCCCCGTCCCTTAGATTTACCTATAAATAGGACCTTAGGGGTACAAGGATTGAGACTTTTAGCTGAGCTTTTGGATCTCACTATCAAAGTTTTGAGCCGTGAGACAATGATCACCCCCCTTGATCGCAATCTTGAGATAGTTGTCAAGTTAGTGTCCCCCATGTACCCTGCCAGTCATTCTTAGTTGTGGAGGAAAAGTTTGTTCTAAGCATCTGTATGTGGCGGGACCTCCCTGCCGCAACACTTGGGGTCCTCTTAGTGTTCCCACTATTTTTGTGTTCTCGCCCGTCAAGCCATCAAGTCCGGTCATTGGATCAGTAACCTTAGGCTGCATTGATCTGAATATTGGAGCAGTAAATTTTCCTGGCTTCAGCACTAGGAGTTCACCGCTCGTGCGGGATTTTGATTTGTTAGCAATCAGGTTCTAGGCAGGCATTCTAATCGGAAAAAGAAAAGGTTAGGATGAAAAGATTTAGGGCTTTCAAGATGCTCATTAGTTTACCCTCCTATGTATATAGAGGTTACAAAATTACAAATTAATACAACTAAATAGAGATAATCCGAAAATACAGATGATGCAAAATCTAAAAATTCATTTTATGCAAAATCTAAAAATTCATTTTATGCAAAATCTAAAAAATCATTTTATGTAAAATCCGCAAGATTTTGTATTATTTAGATTTTGTGTTACATTATTACAAGTGTGAGATGCTTAACTAAAATTCATGCAAGAGCACACATTTCATTGTCCCACCGCTTGTATGTGCGTCGTGACAACAATATGTATCAGATTCTTTTTTAAGTAGCCCTAAAATTTGGTATATAAAGAATGTTTATCTTGTAATAATGTAACACAAAAAAGTAATAAGAAAACCTAGCCCTAAAATTTGGTATATAAAGAAAATTTATCTTGTAATAATGTAACACAAAAAAAGTAATAAGAAAACCTAATGCAACAATAATAGAGTAGGAAATTTTGAACAACAAAAACTAGTTTCCTTTTGAGGAAAGTTTTTTTGCATAACTATAGTGGGATAAAGGCTGGAGTGTTGTTGTTGTATGTTCTCTAGTCTCTAACGATAGTAGACATGAGTATTCAATTCTTGACATAAAGCACGCTCAAAATTTTAGAAGTAAATAATCCCCAATGAAATTAAAGCAGGAAAAGGATTATTGACCTAAGAGAACCCATTTTTAGCTAACAACAGATTAAGCATCACTGCGATAAACATGATGTCTCAAATTTTTAAAAAAACTGCATTTATTTTCAAAGAAGTAAATAAATCACCAAAAAAATATTATACTTAATCAGAATAGATAACAAGTATCACCTTTTGCAAAGCCTTCTGGACACCAAATTTCTGGGTGGAGATGAAGGAATCCAGCAGAACTCGAATCGCCATGTCCACATCCTCCTGGGTCACGTAACTCCTTAAATGCATTCTAGCATGTGCTTCCGACATTCTTATCATTGACTCAATATGTCTCACAGCAATTGGGACCCCTTGTCCATGCTACAACAATCATTTAACAGTCAGCAGAAACTATGTTTTGTTGATCATGTTTGAATATGCAAGCAGAATTCTTACCGAGGACTCTTTGCGCAGCTCAGCATACACATGGCTAAGCTTATTCAAGTCTGCGTCGTCTAGCTTGGGAAAGATGTTCAACTTCGCATACATTACATACTTCTTGAGCATATCTTGCGAAATTATCTGTTTATTAAATTTACCATTAGAGACCGATATAGGAAACTCTCATAAAAATTGCAAATGTCTAAGCATCATACATCAGGATCAGCGGATCTTTCAGCAGCCACGAAATCATCCTGGGAGTTACTTGCAGCTTTATCTTCTAAGTTACCGCCCTTTGGTTGTGACCTGGCATGGCTATCAACAACAAACTTTGCAAGCATCTCGTCAATTACTGGATCTGCGATGTCCTGCATTTAAATTTTACTCATGCAACCATTAGGATATGATTAATAAGTCAATAACATAACAAAACAATTGAATTTCGGAGTTAACCTTGACAATACACAGAATATCAAACCGAGATATTATCGGATCAGTCAACTCGACATTTTGAGAAAGCGTCTTGGATGAGTCATATCTAACAATTCTTGAATAGTTAGCTCAAGAAAGATAGGTCGATGAGTAAAACATGGCAAAGTTCATTATAGGTTTGTAATCACCTTCCACCAATGGGATTTGCTGCGGCAATGACGCTGCATCGGGCTTGAAGGGAAGTGACAATGCCTGCTTTAGATATGCTGATGCTTTGTTGCTCCATGGCTTCATGAATGCTAACTCTGAAATTAAGAACGATGAATCCAAGTTATTGGTTGTGCTAGAAAGAAAGGGAATGAATAACTTTAATCCAAAATGTTATACGGTACCTGTCCTGATCATTCATTTTGTCGAACTCGTCGATCAGGCATATCCCTTTGTCAGCTAAGACAAGGGCACCCCCTTCCAGTGTCCATTCTCTTGTTACAGGGTCCTTATGAACTGCTGCTGTAAGGCCAACTGCAGAGGCTCCTTTACCAGTTGTGTAAACAGCTCTATGACCGGTCTTTTCAACATACCTACGACAAAGAAATCCCATCAGCTCAAAAGGTCAAGCAGGTGGAATAGTAGGATACTGTTCTCAAGTTGTGGTGAGTCCTCCTTACTTGAGAAATTGGGATTTAGCAGTGCCAGGATCACCGAGAAGTAGGATGTTGATATCTCCCCTCAACCTATGTTTTCCCTTCACATTTTTCTCTTGTCCCCCAAACATGGCAAGAGCAATTGCCGTCTTAATGTCTTCATGCCCATAAATTGATGGGGCAATGGACTTCATAATCTGCATATAACATATCATATATTTTTTGATGCATGACATTGCATAATACTGAAAACCAGTAAAAACAGAAAAAGTGCACAAACCCTTTCACCAATTCTTGGATCTTTGGACAGCTTTTCAATCTCTGCTTTGTCCTCGTCAGTAAGCTTGTACACAGAGAAGAGATCATGTTTCTTTGTAACATAATTTGCCTCAACAACAGTTGCAAAAACAGGGAACCCATTTTTGGTGTTGAGTGATAAGTCAAAATTATTGGTGTATATGCCTGTAACCTCCTGAAGATAATCAAATGTAAGTGGCATAGTCACAAACTCAGTTATAGGTAATAGAGAAAACTCAAAGTTAGAAAATAATATACAATTTCTTCTCCTGGGCGAGCACAATCAATTAGATCATTCAAAAGTATAACTTCCTTGTATCTCGGTAATCTACCAGCCGGTACAATCCCAGGGCTTTCCTGAAGGGACAGCTTTTGATAGTTTCTGTAAATTGTCTGAATTTTAAGGTAGTTAGAGAAATGAACCAAATTTGAGAGAATGTAAGAAAAAGATGCTCCTTAAACATATGAGAATATATAATCCAATCGAGTACAAAATTGTATACAAGAACCACACCTGTTCAACGTTGATAGTGAACGGACCTTTGGACTGGCACTCTGGACAAGATCCCACTCTCACCTCGGAGTACGAGTTCTGGAAAAAGGGACCAAGAATTGCACCGCATTTGTTGCAATCATATTTTACTTGTTGTAGCTGAGGGAAAACCCCAGACCGCCTAGTCACAACTCCCCCTATACGAATCATCGTGTTCAGATGGATTTGCCTGGTCGCAGAAAACCAAATTCATCAAAAGGAGATCTTTCTTTAAAATCATAATAAGAAGTTAAGAGCAGGACTAACCTGATATTTCGTATTTGATCATATACCGGTAGGTTGGTGATCCGAACATAAATCTTTTGATGAATATTCCTGTAGTTCTTGTGAAAATCAAAAACAACTTTGTTAGCAACTTCTTCCATGACTTCCAGCACAGACTGGGGAGCATCAGCTAGCCAAATAGCTATATTTGGATGAATGTAAATGAATTGCTTATAATCAATCTCCAAACTGCACTTGTTAGCTGCATAAGAATGGCAAAATTAAATTTAACATTAGCAGGAGCATTGAGAATTCTTCACCAAATCAGGAGTTTAAAATTGGCAGTGGGTATACCTAACACCATCTCATTAATCAGCCTAACATACTCATAATCTCCATGCTCATTCTTTGGATTTACATATGTCAGTAAGAACTCCTTAAATTTCTTGGCAATAAATCTCCGGACCTCATCTCTTGTAACCCATTCCCTTAAAGTTCCTTGGACACGATACATATTTAGCTCAGCATCATCATCATATTCATCCTAACAAAGAATTCATAATTTTCAAATAATCAAATTATAGATAAACACCGTAAAATGCAAAGTGGGGGCAATATTGCTTCGAGATTAAAGATGAGAAAAAAAACAGGTATTTGAAAACTGAAGCTAACAATTGTAGTACCTCATACGTGTCCTCCTCTGTAGGATCAGTGGTGGGCAAATCATCCCTAGGAGTCCTGGGAGGAGCTGATCTTCCAGGTGAACTTGGAGTACCAACAACATCTTCTTCACTTCTTGATCTACCCGGCGGTCTAAAATCCGCTCTAAATCTTTTTGTACGCCTGGCATAATCATCATCATCTGCATCTGCAGTTGGAGAAAAGATGGAACAATTGTGCAAAAAATAGATATCATACTACGTGATCATATAAAATAAAAATGTATTCTCTTGTTCACTTAGGTAGAACTTTTTAAATGATGATACAACTGTCCTGGGAAAGACAAGTAGAACATTGATGCTTACTGTAAATACGAGACTAATACTTGGAAACAAACTTGAGTATTGTTCGATTAGAAGACCCCCCCCCCCCCCCGCCATACAGGAACCGCTAAGGCATGTGCAGAAATATGAGATCGAGCATCTTCTGCGGGAAATGTTGCTAGGGGGCCTCATTTGTCCCAGTGTGAGCCAGTTCTCTAACCCGATCCTTCTGGTTTAGAAAAAGGATAGCAGTTGACGTTTTTGCATTGACTACCGCGAGCTCAACAAGGCAACAATGCCAGACAAGTACCCAATTCCAATCATTTAGGAGTTGCTCGACGAGCTCCACAGGGCGGCCTTCTTCACTAAATTGGACCTACGGGCAGGCTACCATCAAATTTGGGTGAGGTCGGAGGACGTTGCTAAGACCGTGTTACGGACTCATGATGGCCACTACGAGTTTCTTGTCATGTCATTCGAGCTGACAACGCCCCTGCCATCTTTCCAAGCAACGATAAACGATATCTTTCGGGCAATACTTCGTAAACACGTTCACATTTTTTATGACATTTTGGTCCATAGCTCCTCGTGGCAAGATAACCTTCGGCACGTCCGCATCACTTTAACTACTATTCGACATCATCAACTCAAGCTCAACTCAAAGAAATGTTCCTTTGGCATGGTGGAAGTGAGCTACCTGGGCAACACCATCTCGGCTCGGGGGGTGGGGGTGGCTATGAAGGAGGAGAAGATTGCCTCGATTCTTTAGTGGCTGACCCCCACTTCAATACGGGAGGTTCGTGGTTTTTGGGCTTGAACGATTACTACCGGCGCTTCATCCAAGGCTACGGAGGTATGGCACGGCCGCTCACACAATTGTTAAATAAATCAAAACAGGGCTCGTTTCTTTGGACTGTCGCGGCAGCTACCGCCTTTGCCGCCATGAAACAAGCCCGTGTGTAAGGCCCGGTCTTAGTAATGTTGGACTTTCAAATTCTGCTTCTCATGGAGTGTGATGCGTCTGACACCGGTGTGAGATCCGTACTCATGCAAGCCGACCGACTGTGAGCTACTTTAGTCGGGCCTTCTCAAGTACCATCCAGATTTGCTCCGTGTACGAAAACGAGCTCATGGGCCTCATTTTGGCAGTGCAATATGGCGCTCATACCTCCTTAGTCGGCCCTTTGTGTTCCGCACCAAACACCACAGCTTCGGCTACCTCCTAGCAGAAGATTGCAACGTCGGCGCAATAATATTGGGTCGTTAAGCTCCTCCTGGGCAAGGCGAACCCGGCGGCCGACGTTTTCTCCAGTCAAAGTCAATCTCTGAAACTCTCGGTCGTCTCTCGGCCAGCTAGGGAAGAAGAAGCTATCATCCAACATGAAGTGGAGGTCAACCCCCATTTGAACGCCATTCGGACGGCTCTAATATCTGACGCCACAACCCACCCCCCTACTATCTTGTGGGAGGTTGCCTCGTCCTCGTACCGTTGTCTCCTAGCATCCCCCGCCTCCTCGCCGAGTTCCACGATTAGCCCTCTGGGAAGCACGTAGAGGCCGTCCGCACATACCATCGCTGGTGTCTCTTTATTGGCCTCACATGTTCCGACAAGTCAAAACATTCATAGTCGCATGCCTCATTTGCCAAAAGGCAAAATACGAGGTAAAGTTCTCGGGCAGTCTCCTTTAGTCGCTCCCTATTCCGAACCGAATTTGGGAAGATGTCGTCATGGATTTCATCAATCGATTACCGTGCTCGCAAGGGTTTGATTGCAACTTGGTGGTGGTGGACCGTCTCTCCAAATACGATCACTTCCTCCCTCTCTGCCATCCCTACATTGATGCCACCGTGGCGGAAGCTTCATCAACGGGGTAGTGCGACTCTGTGGCTTCCCCAATCGGTTGTGAGCGATCGTGATCCATTGTCTTTGAGCACATTTTGGACAACACTCTTTCGAATTCACGGCACCCACCTCTGCACGAGAATTGTGTATCACTTGCAAATAGATGGCTGGTCCGAAGTACTCAATCAGTGTTTGAAAATGTACCCTCACTACTTTGTTGGGGAGCAGCCACGGGGATTGGTCAAGTGGCTCAGTTGGGCTGAATATTCCAACAACACGGATTACCACCAAGCCGTTTACACAACCCTATTCGAGATCGTCTGCAGTCGGCCACCTCTATCCTTCGTCTGCCACCTTCCCGGGGAATGCCAAGTGGAAAGCCTTGTCAACCTTCTTTGCAACGGGACTCCATCCTAGACCAACTGAAACATCTCTTCGACCCTTTTGATGTCATCGCTCGCATTGGTGACATTGCATACAGTCTACGCCTCCCTAATAGAAGCCGCATAATGCACTATGTGGGGGTGGATGGGGGGGTTCAACAAACGTGATCAAATACACACTAAGAAGTCTCGAAGCGAGAATAAGGAAAGCATAATGCAACATAATCAAATCAAGAAATACTTTGCACGAGTCGTGCCTCGCGACTTTACGTCATACAAAGTTTAAGACAGAAAATTAAAATGAATATAAAAAATAAGGATAAGGTAGTGTCGTGTTGTTGGCGGGGGGTCTTTTTCTTCTACGAAGAGCTTCCTTGCAGCGCGACGACTTTGCTGCGTAGGTTGACATCTCCAAATTCAAATGTGATTGCAACTTCTAGTTGAGCCTGTTTATGTAGCAGGCGCGAGCCGCTTCCTGACTTCCGTAAACTACTCATGCGCCTCCTGGGGTCGGGAACTTCATAGATAGGTGAGGAATTGATGGGATCGCTCCAAAGACTGACTGGATCGGCCTTCCGAAGATGGCGTTGTAGGGTGAACTTAAGTCGATGATGACAAACAGGATATCCCGGGTAACCTGCCTTGGGAATTCCCCCATTGTTACTGGCAGGGTAATCGTTCCTGAACGGGAACTGAACAATTTCCGAAACCATATACGGGTCCCGTGGCAGAATTGAGATGTTGGGGGGTAAGTTTCATGTTGTAGAGAGTGGATAAAAACAGGACATCGATTGAACTCTCATTGTCTATGAGAATTCTTTTAACGTTGAAGCAGGAATCTTCTATCCCTGCACTGATGACAAGCGGTCCTGATGGGGAATCTGAAACCCTTCGAGATCTTCATTTCCGAAGGAGATGGTGGAATCAGGGTTGAGTTCTGCATCCTTACAGGTTTTGTCTGTAGTTTCAACTAAAAATATCTGGATAGAGAGGAATGGGGGTCCGATGATGGTTTCGATGTTGTCTACCATTTGCCCGGCGCTTAGGTCCCCCGGCGGTGCGTTCTACCGGTCTCTTCCTTGACGTTGTGCTTGCTAATCTTGCACTTGTCCCAGTAAAAACCTTCCAAGGAGTCCATGGAGGACAAGGCGTTTGATTTCATTTTTTAACCCGGAGCATTCCTCGATAATATGACCAGTAATGCGATGGAACTCACAGTACTTTGACTGGTCAGCTCTGGGGTTTGGCGGCGGTACTCTCGGTCGCTGAAACGCCGGATCATCCTAAATTACGTACATCACGTTGGTGCGGGTGGTATTTAGTGAAGTGTATTCTCGAGGCGGACGCTGCCCCCTATTTCTTGGCGGGTCACATTGACGGTTATCATTTTGACGTTCATCATGGCGTCGCTCTTCATGCCTTACAGAGGCTTGTTCATGTCGCCTCTGCCTCTTCTGCCCGTCTTCAAACTGCTGGCGGTGTGCTTCAATGGCCTCGTCGGCCGCTATCTGAGCTTCGACCCGATGAATAAGGACTAGGTAACTGGGAACGGTTTCCCTCATGAGAGCTGAATAGAAACTACTTGGGCAGAGCCCACCAAGGAAGACGCCTCTGAGAAGTTCGGGGTCGACCCCCGAAAAATGACGCGCTTCTGAAATGAAGCGACAGAAGAAGTCTTTGAGGGATTCTCCCTCGTTCTGGCGGATACCCGAGAGGTGCGAGGGATCCCGAACAATCCTACGATTGACATCAAACTGCTCCGAAAACTATCTTGTTAAATCCGCAAAAGTGAAAATGGTTATTTCTTGGAGGGTATGAAACCAAGTACGAGCTTGACCTTTTAAAGTGGCTGGGAAAACTTGACATAACAACTGATCTGGGGCAGTGAAAATCTTCACTGTTGTTAAGAAATGATTGACATGTTCAAGCGGGTCCTCTGTTCCGTCGAACGTCTCGATGTTGGAGAACTTAAAGCCATGCAGGACTGGATGTGCTAGAACTTGGGGAGGGAGCAGAGAGCCCTGATAGAGAGGGCGGCGTGCGAAAATGTCACGTCGCCCGAGTTGTCCATATTCCCGGGCAATCACCTCATGAATCTATTCGCGAGTGAGCCTTTCTTTCGATGGCGTACGGGCTATTTCTTCTGGAAGATGCTGGCGGTCGCCCCCAGCGCCCCGATGAGCGGGGTGTGTGGAGCTGGCGGCATCAAAAAAGTCTTCAGATTCATTCTCCTCGTGGGGGGCTTGTTGAGGAAGAACGCGATCCTGAGCCGGAGGCGGGGGATTAGCTGGCGCTGGAGGCTGAGGAGGAGCTAGAAGAGTACAATGTTCTGAAAAAGGGCGAGCATCTCGGTCTGACGCTCCTTCATATGTTGCATGCGCCCTTCCAAGGTGGCTACGGTTGGGAGAGCGGTCTCCCCGCCGAGAGTTGCGTTGACGAGTGAGTGAGAAGGAGTCAGCTTAACGCGTCCTCCAGGGGGTGATTCATTGGTGGTATGGGTGCTCCTTCTGGCCATAAGAGCAAGTCACGAGTATTGCTGTGTAGAGGGTATTATCTTCTAAATCTTCGAAGGATGCTGGGAACTGATTCCCATAGACGGCGCTAAACTGTTGCGGCCAAACTCAACACCTCAGTCGAACCGTCTTAGCTCACGGAGCGGTCAAGCGCGCGCACAACCAATTAGAGAGAGATATTGCACACACTATGTTTTAACGTGGAAAAATCCCTCAAGTGGGTAAAAAACCACGCGATCGGGTCTGTGACGGTCAGACTCAACTATTTGCTTGCGGTTACAGCTTTCTCAGAGAATCGAGGGCGACATGTTGCTCCTTGTTACACTTTGAAGATGAGAGGGAGAGAGTCATAGGCTCACGGCGGGCAACAGGCTGCTCCGCGTGGAGTTTTTGGCTTTGGCGATGCGCACGAAGGTGCGCTTGTTATTGTAGGAATTTCCTTGTCGTCGCTTGTCCGTGGACTTAGGAAGATTTCGGTGGCGAGACGATGGCCTGTCAATAACTCGAAAGAGACTTGAAGATGGCTTGAAGTTGGCTCGTAGGAGAAATCCGGCAGATCTCTGGCCTGAGGAGGAAGAAAGCAGAGTCAAAAAGTGAGAAATAAGGAAGTCTGGGGCTCCTTTTATAGGCTCCAGGAGATGGTTACAGTAGTTATGCGGCTATTCGAACACCGTAACCACCGATATTATTATTCTTGGTATAGTTTTGAGGAAATATTTTGCTTATTATGTTTGATGTTTGCAGGCCAAATATTTAATTAATATCGTCCCCTCACTAATCATGATGATTAATGGGTGGTTACTTAAAAAATGGACGGCGGCGATCGTTACGGAGTGATCGGGCGGCAAGGGAAGCCTGCTATGGACGGACAGCCAGACCGACGGTGAATGCTCGTCGGAGAAGGAAAAGGCGGAGATCGCGACAGCGGGAGGCGGCCGCAGGAAAGGGGAGATCAGGCGCGCTGCCCCTTGTGGGAGGAGCCCGCGACCGCGGGAGGCGGCCGCGGGAAAGGGGCGGCCTGGTGCGCCGCCCATTGCGGGCGAAGCCCGCGCTGCGGGAGGCGAACGCGGGAAAGAGGCGGCCAGGCACGCGGCGCGCCGCCCCTTGCGAGCAGAGCCCGCAGCCGCTAAAAAGGGGCGGTTGGACGTGCCGCCCCTTGGGGGCGGAGTCCGCGGCCGCGTGAGGCGGCCGCGGGAAAGGGGCGGACGGGCGCGCCGCCCCTTACGAGCGGAGCATGCGGCCGGGCGTGGCCGCCGCTTGCGGGCGGAGCCCGCGGCCACGGGAGGTGGCCGTGGGGAAGTGGTGGCCGGGCGCGAGCTGCCTGGTGCCTACGGCGGTGGTTACTCGAAAGGTGTGCGAAGTGGGATCGGTACGCGGGGGATCACGTGTGCGGCAGTTTCTCCATGATCCCCATTTGGATAGCAGGATCATGGGGGAGTGGGCTACTCGCACCCCAAGTGTTTTATAAAAGGGACTCGGCCCCATCAACACCCATTCACCTACAATCAGCGAGTTCTTCTGATGAAACCTCATAATTTGAAGACATTTTTTTTCTAATCATGCCAGTAAAGTTTCTTCAACCATGTAAATGGGCTTACTTTGCCAAAACTAAAGCTGGAGATCAAGATATCTCCTTATAAATAGGGAAACAAGAAAACATATGGAAGTTATAAATCCATACCCTGGTCATGAAGCATTCGGGGCAACTTCCGATTAGCTTCAGCAGTGCGCCCTTCCCTCGCATCAAGCTCCATCTCAGCAGCTTTACGATCAGCCATTATCTGATCGAGATCTCTCTCGTCTTCCAGGGAGTCGTCCAGACCCATCGATTCGTACTGATCCTGGCCCTGAATCTGACGATAGTCCCTGCAGCCGATCAACATTGCGGCGTGAAATGAATGGCGAATAAATATGGTATGAGAAATGAGTTGGGGCTTCAGCTAACTAACTGCAAGTAGTTGTCGTTGAAGAGATCTTCCCCCTCCTCCTCCCCATCTTCCCCATCATCGTCGAGATCGTCGTCCCGTAGGGCGTGGATGTCAACGGCGGCTTCATCCTCGTCGGAGGAAGCGGACGAGTCAGGCGGAAGCCGGTCAGTGCTGAAACCCGCCGATGAAGGCGATTCAGCGTTGGAAGCTGGGTTTTCGGGATCGGCCTGCAAATCGTGATACGGGAAGTAAACAGAGACTCTTCGGTCGAAAGCACGAAGAAATCAAGGAGAAACAACATGGGAGGTGGGAGATTATATGAGATACCATTGCGCTTGGACGACTGCACTTCCGATCTTCTTCTTCTCCGCCGCTCGAATTTCTTTTGCCGGTTGCGGATAACTTTTAGGGGCGGAAAGCGTAGTGGTGCAAGTAGGGTTTATGGCTCCAGGTATGGTTTTGGCGGGAATGTTTTGGCGCCAAATGTATCCTACGTGGCATGATCGGGAAAATGTAGACAGCTCGTCTAGAATTCTTCGGTTCTGGTCCCGTCAAAATCGAGGAGACTGGGACTTCATTTGGTTCCGCGTTTCATTGTCTCCGTTTAGAGCAAATGCTGTCGAACAGCGGGTAAATAAACGGTCAGCGGCGGCGTTTACTCCGTTTGCACCCGCAACAAAGAGGAAATGGCTCTGATCCGCTCCGTTTCAACCCCCACATCTCTCCCTCTGGTTTCAAAGTAGCGATTTGACCCACCGGTTGCTCCCGTTACTGCCGAACCAAATATAGCCCGAGCTTCGTTTGGCGAAAAAAATTTCCCTACGGGAAACACAGGATGTGATCCTGCGTGAATAAAAGGTGTTATTTACGCTGTGCTCGCTCACTTTCCCTCTTTTGTGGAAAAACAAGCAGGCTAGGCGGGATTTCCTCTTCTCCTTCTCCAAACCCCCACCCCAACCCGGTGAAACTGTGAAACTAAGCAACCAAATATTTCGGCGAGCTTCCTGGATAGTGCCACCAAATACGCCGAAAGTTCTGTCAACTACGTTCTGCTCATTTTCCGACGAGGTCTTGTAATTATTTTTCGGCGAGTTGTGCTCTTTTTTCAGTCAACTGGATATTGCTCACGGTTCCTGAAATATTTGTCTTCGTGGTTTGATTCAGATATTGGACGAAAATATCTAATGTGGGAGCAACAAGTATCTGGGGTTCGGACAATGTTGCTGAGGAAAAGGACTCTATAAGTCAGTTTATATCTCAAACTCAACTTGTTATTTTTTATTTTTTTCAACTGCATCTAGTATAAATATTTGAACTGCATTTTATTTTTGAATTACAACTAAGGCCCCGTTTGGGGGAACTTATTTTCAGCGGTCAAGCGGTTACGACCGCATGTACCGGGCCTTAATTAAGGCTCGGTACATGCGGTCGTAACCGCTTGACCGCTGAAAATAAGTCCCACCAAACGGGGCCTAAATATTTTATAAAGATTTCAACTGCATCTTTCAAACTATAACTTGTGGTCTTTTATTTTTCAACTACATTCAGTATGAAAATTACAATTGTATTTTAAATTGAACTACATTTTATTGTTCATTTGTTGTTGAATGTTTTTTAGTATTAAGAAATAATTTTCTATGATTTTTTCAGGTAAAAAAACAGTTTGTTGTGTTTCCAATTATGCATTCAGATGATGAGGCATATGTTATGTATTGTCAGTATGCCCATAACATAGGTTTTAGTGCTCGGAAGCAACATTTGACCAACTGGAGACACACAAGTATTATAAAATGTGGGAATATAGTTGCGCCAAAGCTGGTTTGAGATGTGTGACGTCATCACCAAAAAAATACCGCAAACTCGAAACACACATCGGTTGTCTTGCCTGTATATTTTTTACCGCAGATAAAGATGGTAGGAATTAGACAGTTTCAAAGTTCGTCGAGGAACACAATCATGCGCTTGCGACAGAGAACGAGTAGCATTTACTGAAATCTCATCGTAACATTTCACACATGCATGGTAGTCTTATTATGAATTTGATAGATGTTGGAGTTACAACAGTTCGTGCATACAACTTTTTATCTAATGAAGTTAGTGGGATCAAGAATATTAGGTTCTCTAAATCTGATGCCTACAACTTTGTGCAACGGGAAAGAAGTGCGTTGATAGAAAGCGGTGATTCCCTTAGTTTGTCGAAGATATTACAGGAGAAACAAGTGGAGGACAACATGTTCTCATATGATGTTCGAACAGATGAACTAAACAGGTTAACAAGCTTCTTTTGGATGGATGACCACAACAAAATAGATTATAACTGCTATGGTGACGTGAATATTTTTAACACGGCATACAGATTGAATAAGTATAATTTGGCTTGTGCGCTATTTATTGCGGCCAACAATCACTGGCAAAATATATTTGTCGGCGGCACTTTCATTGTTGAGGAAACGATTGGTTCGTTTATTTGGGTCTTTAAAACTTTTTAAAAATTTGTCGGTGGCAAACCACCGACGACTATATTCACAGATCAAGACCAAGACATGACCATTGATATTGAAAGAGTATTTACAGGGACTCGACACCGCTAATGTCAATGACATATCTCCAAAAAAGCCTCCTCTAAGGTACCGTGTTTTAATAATAACAAAAGTGTGCACACCCATTTTTACAAATGCATGAGCAAGTGTGAACGAGATTTAGTTTGATAGAAATTGGAACGAGGCAGATTACTAGAGGAAGGTTGCAAGATAACAGATGGCTCAGGGATTTACATCAAGTCAGACAAAAATGATCTATAACATTCAATAAAGATGTGTTGGATCTTGGCATATTATTAACATAATGAAACAAATCTGCCAATAATGGATTGCATGGTTGTTCAAAGAAAACTAATACACTAGTGGAATTTTCATAGGTTTTGAGAAATTGGTGGGATCCTGGCAGAGAGCTGAGCGTGACGAAGATTTTAGATGCATGCAAGGGATGGTAGGCTTAAAGTTTAGCAGTTGTTTGCTCCTTCGACATGTGTCCAAGTTTTACACACGCAAATTGTTTACTATTTTTTAGAAAACTTTCATGGAGGGAGTTGTTGGTGTTTGCATAGTAGATGAGACTATATATGATGAAAGTCATTCTCCATATGTTACAAATAACTACGATGACTCTGAAGATGATAAACGGTGGTTTGTTAACTATAATCACAACAACAATGATACTGAGTGGTCGTGTAGAGATTTCGAGACTCGAGTCATATTGTGCAAGCTATACTGAGAATATTTAATATGAAAAATGTCCGTCAAATTTCAAACAAATATTTGATTAAATGATTTTGTCATAACGCTAAGATGGGTATCTACTTACCAAACATGTCATGCACGGTAAATTGTGATTCAAATTTGATATTTAGAAATCACTTGATGCGTTTCTCGCATGACCTTGCACACCGATTGAAAACTGTCAAACTGCAAAGACACATGTTTTGGCAGTGTTGAATGATTTAGCTAAGAAAACTGATGAAATGATTGAGGCAGATGAAAGACATAAGATAGGGTTCAGTGATGTCGTTGATAAAAATAATCCAATCGTTGGGGATCCAGTTTCAAAGAGACAAAAGAAAATTTTAAATGCACGTTTGAAGAGACATTGAAAATGAGAGAATAAAAAACTAAGTATTGTGTTAGACCATCCACTAATTGCCATTTCATTGTTTTATATCAATTAAATGCTAATTTTTAGCTCAAATTATAGGGAAGAAAGTTGCGGTTAAGCCAAAGCCCGTCAACGTAGAAGAACATTTTGGAGAAGTATAGGATATCAATTTTCTCGATCTTTCAATAGAAGGCCAACAACCGATCAAATCTACCGCTCCAACTAATTTGAACGAAGATAATTATTTTGATTTGTCGTTCGATTTCGTTGACATTCCCGATGTGTTCAAACCATAATCAATGTTGTGTTTAATTCTGAGTTTAAATTCTATGAAAGATATTGCTAAGTGAATGGTGAAATTTAATGTATTTTCTTCATGCAGAATTTCTATGCAAACAATGGATCAGTGTGATTAATTTTATGCACAGGAAAATCTAGATCGTCTTTTTTTATGTTAGTGATTCTTAATATGTAGCTCAAAAAGGAATATCCGTGTGAGTTTAAATTTTATGTATTGTTGTTAATATTTTGCTGTTCCAAACGTTAGATGTTAGAGTTCAATTAATTAACAATATACTTCACTGAACATACTGAATATACTTCACTAAACATACAACAAATCCTTTAGAGTGCAAGTTCCTATTTAATATACTTAATAAACAACATCCTTCACTAAATATACTTACTGAATATACTTCAAGCGTTGGCGGCGGTAGTTGTTGAGTGGGAGACCACTATGATTTCTCCTGTTGTGGTGGAGATCTTGAGAGAGTGGGCTGACCACTCAAACTCATGATCTTCACAATATGAGGGATCATGGGGGAGATGGTTGTACAACCCCGTATTCACAGAGTATGGTCCCCTTGGCAGGCACAAGACTAACTTTATGTTTTTTAAGCTTTTGAGAGATTTTGCACTCTTGGCGGCCAATTTTGGCTTGACCTTGGAAATACACTAGTAGGGGAAGGAAAAATCTGCCTCCTCCAGTGGCCCCTTTTTGGAGGTCGGGGCAGCCTGCTCGTGCGGGCGAGAGCGGCCTGCGGCCGGGCTCTCGCCCCGGGCGGCCTGCTCGCGCGGGCGAGAGCGGCCTGCGGCCGGGCTCTCGCTCCGGGCGGCCTGCTCGCGCGGGCGAGAGCGGCCTGCGGTCGGGCTCTCGCCCCGAGCGGCCTGCGGCCGAGCTCTCGCCCCGATCGGCCTGCTCGCGCGGGCGAGAGCGGCCTGCGGCCAGATGGGGGTGGGATGGCTGGCTTAGCCTCTATTCCCCCCAGGACATCTTTGGGCCGTGTTTTTACCATTTTGCCCTCGGGGGGGGGGGGGGGGGGGGGGGGGGAATTACCTCTTTACCCCCGGTGTGGAGGTTTTCTATTGGCTCGAGGCCTTTTTGCCTTAGGGGTATTTTGGACATTTTGGTCTCCAGGCTTGGAAAAACAATAAATAGACCCCCTTGGGTACCTTTGGAGGGATGAGTTTTTTGGGCTTCCACCTCCTTAGACTTCTTTTTGGTTGAATGAGAGAGCTCTCCAAGATACCCAGCTCAGCCATTGGTGAGGGAGGGGAAATGCTCTTGTGACCTTCCGGGTGTGTGGTGGGACCTCCACGCTAGAGCTGAGGGCTTGTTCCTAGTTTTCCAAGTCTTTGGTCCGTGACGTTCCCCCGAGTGTAGTAGGTGTGAGGTCACCCCTCTTTTGGGACCCTCAACTCCACAGAGGTCAATTTTGGCTTCAACATTTTGGTGTGGTGAGCGTGGAGAGTGACCAGCACAGAAGATCTCGGGAGAGTGTCATGGCCGGAGATCAGGGAGGTAGTGATGATCTCGGCGAGCTCCCCAACCTTGGACCCTTCGTAGGAAGGGAGGAGTTCATGGTGTCCATCCAAGGCCTCATGGAGATGCAACGAAGTATTGCTCCTCGGGATGGCAGCTCAACTCGCCCCTAGCCGCAGCCTTCGCCAGGTCGCCGAGCTCGCGGGTCGCCGCTCTCGCCATGCCACCGAGCTCACACGCCTTCGTCTCGCCAAGCCGCCTGCTCGCGCGCCTTGGTCTCGTCGGGCCGCCGCTCTCGCCAAGCCGCCGAGCTCGCACACCTTCGTCTCGCCAAGCCGCCTACTCGCGTGCTTTGGTCTCGCCTAGCCGCCGCTCTTGCCAAGCTGCCTGCTCTCTCGTCTTGGTCTCGCCCAGCCGGCGCTCTCATAGAGAGCTTGAGCAGGAGGGAAGCGTCCGAGGGGAAGGTTGACGGCCATCATGCCCATACCCCCTGGAGAAGCCTCACCTTGGCAGAGTCCTGTATTTTTCTTTTGGTTGTATTGAGTCCAGACCTCGACCGGCTGAGTCGGGAGGGTCATGTAACCAATCTTTTTTCCCCGTTTGAGGATGTTGGAATTGATAAAGCTTAGGTGATATGCCCAGTCCTTTTAGCTCCGAGATGATTCCGCTGACCAGCCTCCCACTAGCTGGCAGGGCAGGTTGATCTCTCGTGAAAGCTAAGTCCTTTTAGCTCCGAGATGATTCCGCTGACCAGGCTCCCACTAGTTGACAGGACAGGTTGATCTCTCGTGTAAACTAAGTCCTTTTAGCTCCGAGATGATTCCGCTGACCAGACTCCCACTAGCTGACCGGGCAGGTTGATCTCTGATGGAAGCTAAGTCCTTTTAGCTCCAAGATGATTCCGCTGACCATGCTCCCACTAGCTTGCAGGGCAGGTTGATTTCTCATGGAGGCAAAGTCCTTTTAGCTCCGAGATGATTCCGCTGACCAGGCTCCCACTAGCTGGCAGAGCAGGTTGATCTCTCGTGGAAGCTAAGTCCTTTTAGTTTCGAGATGATTCCGCTGACCAGGCTCCCACTAGCTGGCAGAGCAGGTTGATCTTTCTTGGAGGCAAAGTCCTTTTATCTTCGAGATGATTCTGCTGATCAGGCTCCCACTAGCTGGCATGACAGGTTGATCTCTCGTGGAAGCTAAGTCCTTGTAGCTCCGAGATGATTCCGCTGAACAAGCTCCCTCTAGCTGACAGGGCAGGTTGATCTCTCGTGGAGGCAAAGTCCTTTTATCTCCGAGATGATTCCGCTGACCAAGCTCCCACTAGCTGGCAGGGCAGGTTGATCTCTCATGAAAGTTAAGTCTTTTTAGCTCCGAGATGATTCTGCTGACCAGACTCCCACTAACTGGTAGAACAGGTTGATCTCTCGTGGAGGAAAAGTCCTTTTAGGTCCGAGATGATTCCGCTGACCAGGCTCCCACTAGCTGGCAGAGCAGGTTGATCTCTTGTGGAAGCTAAGTCCTTTTAGCTCCGAGATGATTCCATTGATCAGGCTCCCACTAGCTGGCAGGGCAGGTTGATCTCTCGTGGAGGCAAAGTCCTTTTAGCTCCGAGATGATTCCGCTGACCAGGCTCCCACTAGCTGGCAGGGCAGGTTGATTTCTCGTGGAAGCTATGTCTTTTTAGCTCCGAAATGATTCCGCTGACCAGACTCTCACTAGCTGACAGGGCAGGTTGATCTCTCGTGGAGGCAAAGTCCTTTTATCTCCGAGATGATTCCGCTGACCAGACTCCCACTAGCTGGTAGGGCAGGTTGATCTCTCATGGAAGCCAAGTCTTTTTAGCTCCGAGATGATTCCGCTGACCAGGCTCCCACTAGCTGACAGGGCAGGTTGATCTCTCGTGGAGGCAAAGTCCTTTTAGCTCCGAGATGATTCCGCTGACCAGACTCCCACTAGCTGGCAGGGCAGGTTGATCTCTCGTTGAAGCCAAGTTCTTTTAGCTCCGAGATGATTCCGCTGACCTGGCTCCCACTAGCTGGCAGGGCAGGTTGATCTCTCGTAGAGGCTAAGTCCTTTTAGCTCCGAGATGATTTCGCTGACCAGGCTTCTACTAGCTGGCACGTTAGGTTGATCTCTCGTGGAAGTTAAGTCCTTCATGCTCCGACGACGGTCCCGTTGTCAAGCTCTCACTAGCTGGCAGGGCAGGTTGATCTCTCGTGGAGGCTAAGTCCTTTTAGCTCCGAGATGATTCCGCTGACCAGGCTCCCACTAGCTGGCAGGGCAGGTTGATCTCTCGTGGAAGCTAAGTCCTTGCTTCGATGACGGTACTGTTGTAAGGCTCTCACTAGCTTGCAGGGCAGGCGTACCTCTCGTGGAAGCCCAAGTCCTCCTTTACTCCGATGACGGTCCCGCTGTCAGGCTCTCACCAGCTGTCAGGTCAGGCGTGCCTCTCGTGGATGCTCATTTCTTTTTACCCGGAGGAGGTCTCGCCTCCCAGATTCCCATCAAGCTGACATAGCAGGTTGACCCCTCCGAGAGGTTAAGTGTTTTTTGCCCGGAGGAGGTCTCGCCACCCAGGCTCTCATCAAGCTGGCATGGCAGGTTGATCCCTCCGGGAGGTTAAGTGTTTTTTGCCCGGAAGAGGTCTCGCCACCCAGGCTCCCATCAAGCTGGCATGGCAGGTTGACCCCTCCGGGAGGTTAAGTGTTTTTTGCCCGGAGGAGGTCTCGCCACCCAGGCTCTCATCAAGCTGGCATGACAGGTTGACCCCTCCGGGAGGTTAAGTGTTTTTTGCCCGGAGGAGGTCTCGCCACCCAGGCTCCCATCAAGCTGGCATGACAGGTTGACCCCTCCGGGAGGTTAAGTGTTTTTGCCCGGAGGAGGTCTCGCCACCCAGGCTCCCATCAAGCTGGCATGGCAGGTTGACCCCTCCGGGAGGTTAAGTGTTTTTTGTCCGAAGGAGGTCTCGCCACCCAGGCTCCCATCAAGCTGACATGGCAGGTTGACCCCTCCGGGAGGTTAAGTATTTTTTGCCCGGAGGAGGTCTCGCCACCCAGGCTCCCATCAAGCTGGCATGATAGGTTGACCCCTCCGGTAGGTTAAGTGTTTTTTTGCCCGGAGGAGGTCTCGCCACCCAGGCTCCCATCAAGCTGGCATGACAGGTTGACCCCTCCGGGAGGTTAAGTGTTTTTTGCCCGGAGGAGGTCTCGCCACCTAGGCTCCCATCAGCTGGCATGACAGGTTGATCCCTCGGAGACGCCTTGTGTTTTGTCCAAACCGCGAGAAAAAGCTACACTCAGCGAATACGTTGGATTGGATGGTTCTTTCCGAGCGTGGAACTCGCTCGAAAAGAGCGAGATTCTGTACAACCCCGTATTCGCAGAGTAGGGTCCCCTCAGCAGGCACAGGACCGGCTTTATGTTTTTTAAGCTTTTGAGAAATTTTGCACTCTTGGTGACCAATTTTGGCTTGGTCTTGGAAATACACTAGTAGAGGAGGAAAAATCTGCCTCCCCCAGTGGCCCCTTTTGTGGGGGCGGGTGCGACAAGTTGGTCGGCACCCGCCCCGGCTTGATAGGTGTGAGGTCGGGGCAGCCTGCTCGCGCGGGCGAGAGCGGCCTGCAGCCGGCTCTCGCCCCGGGCGGCCTGCTCGCGCGGCGAGAGCGGCCTGCGGCCGGGCTCTCGCCCCGAGCGGCATGCTCGCGCGGGCGAGAGCGGCCTGCAGCCAGGTGGGGGGATGACTGGCTTAGCATCTATTCCCCTCTGGACCTCTTTGGGCCATGTTTTACCATTTTGCCCTCAGGGGAGGGGGTAATTACCTATTTACCCCCCGGTGTGGAGGTTTTCTATTGGCTCGAGGCCTTTTTGCCTTAGGGGTATTTTGGACATTTTGGTCACCAGGCTTATAAAACTATAAATAGACCCCCTTGGGTACCTTTGGAGGGATGAGTTTTTTGGGCTTCCTCCTCCTTAGGCTTCTTCTTGGTTGAGTGAGAGAGCTTTCCAAGGTACCCAGCTCAGCCATTGGTGAGGGAGGGGAAGTGCTCTTGTGACCTTCCGGGTGTGTGGTGGGACCTCCACGCTAGAGCCGAGGGTATGTTCCTAGTTTCCTAAGTCTTTGGTCAGTGACGTTCCCCCGAGTGTAGTAGGTGTGAGGTCACCCCTCTTTTAGGACCCCGAACTCCACATAGGTCGATTTTGGCTTCAACAATGGTTAAGTGCACACTCAAGCCTATAAATGGGGCTTCATCCCCATCAATTGCTCCCCAAATCATTTATTGTTGGAGGTTGTCACGAGTGAGAGAACAAGGATTTTCCCTCATTCTCTTCGACCATGACAGCGACCGGTGAAAGACCAGAAACATCAGAGAGCGGCGTCCGGCGAGCCCGGGTAATAACATGTTAAAAATTTCCAGGGGAGAGGGAGAGAAACGTCAAGAGGAAGCGTCAACGTGCCTCAAAAAAGGCGGCGCGGCGGCGGCCACTGCGCAGGCGGAGTTACGTGCGCGCGCCCGCGCGCAGCACGGGCCCGCCGCTCAGCGCACTGCGCGCGCGCAGTTCGTACACAGCGCCTACTGTGCGCGCGCTACAGTAGCGCGCACTGTGCGCGCGCTACAGTCACGCGCTGCAGTATCGCTCGCACAGTTGTGCGCCGCTGTGTGTGCGCATAGTAGTGTGCACAGTAGCGCGCTGCTGTGTGCGTGCATAGCAGCGCGCCCTGCGCGCACAGTGCACTCGCTGCGGGCAGTGGGAGCACGCGCCCGGTGCGAGCGTGCTGCGCACCGGGCCGCGTGCGTGCAGGTATGTGCCGGATCGTGCACAGGCGTGCTTCGTTTCACGGGGCCCATAGGTATTATGCTTTGTGCGTACAACAAAATGTGTTGAAGGTGTAGAGATTAGATCGTATAGGGTACGTCTAGCGTGCCAGGTTTTGCATGCACGAGATGTGTAATGTGCATTGTGCATACTATGCACATGAAGTGTGCTTAAGGCACACAATATGCGTTGATTGCGTGTAAGAGTGCAATGTGCATAGAGTCGTAAGATACACTTGCTAGACAGGAGATAAAGATCTTGCACGCGATGATGGTCCTGTTTTTATATGTGTGGTGGGCGCGGGGGTACGCGAGTTGAACGTTTGGATTTTATGTGTGCATGGCGTGATATGCATAGTTGTGTTTTGTGTGTACGCAAAGTGCATGACATGTGACATGTACACGAGGTGCGAAATGCACAGCATGTGATATGCATGATGCATAACGGGTGTCACGTGCGCGATGCACGCTACGCACACGATATGCGCGAGGTGTAATATGTAAGGCGCGTTGAGCGCTTATCTGTGGAAGGGAAGAAGTCGGTGAGATGCGGAATTTCTGGTGCCTCCGAGTGTATCACCGGGTACCTCTTGTACAAGGTCAGAAGGGAAAACTTGTTATGGCGAGAGATAGTGATGCGTACACAGCGTATCCATTCTTATTTGGGTAGAATGATACCTCAGTTGGCGAGTGTTGAAACCGAAAAATCGGTCCCTGTGGAGTCCGACCCTTGCGGAAGGGGTGATCGCACACTTACTTCTCTACTCACAAGCCCAAGGGTCAAGGGAGAGGGACCGGGAACAGACCCAAGGCTTCAGCACGGAGGTCCCACCACACACCCGGAAGATCTTAGAGCGCTTCCCCTCCTTAGCCAAGTGCTGAAGCTAAGGTACCTCAGAAAGCGCTAGAAGACCGGGCACAAAAAAGCGTGCCTTCTGAGGTACTCCTTGGGTCCTATTTATAGGAAAAGATGGCCTGCAAATACCCAACCTTCACTGTTTTCGAGGACTATAGACAATCCAAAGGGGGAAACATGGAAAAAACATCCCACAACTGAAGGGCGAGCCGGCCCCGAGAAGAGCTCACTGAGTGGGGGCGGCGAGTACGGGCGCGAGAAGGCTCCCCCTGCGCCGAGGTGAGGAGCGGCGGATGAACTCGCCTCTCGCAGCGCCGCGGACCTGACTCGCCTCGCCTCAAGCCTGGGAAGGTCGGGCCTGAAGCCCCTGCTCGCCGATGACGGTCATGTTGGTACTCGCCGACCCCGTGGCTCTAGACGAGCATGTACTCGGCCGGGCCCACGATGAACGGCCTCCTCTCGTCGGGCTCAGCTCCACGGTCTTCGAGCTCGGCCCGACGATTGCCGAGCACGTACTCGGCATGCTGGGCTCGGCATACCCTGCTGAACTCACCTGAGGCTCGGGGGCGGTCTGGGCCGGCCGGATCGGCTCCTGTTAGCCCACTCGCTGGATACGGGGTTGTACACAATCCCCGCTCTTTGCGAGTTTGGCACAAACTCGGAAAGAAACATCCAACCCACCAGAATCCTGCGAGTGCGACAGGAGCCGAAAGGAATCTCTTGGTAGGACCCACCGATGGCTATATATATGTGCCCTGCCTGCTCGACTGACCCCCGCCCCTCTCTTTACTTAAGCCCTGCCGAGATGCCACTCCCGAAAGAAGTCATGGAACGACTCGCGAAATCGCGCGGGGAGACCGCCCTTCGTGCCGCAGCCCTGGTGGATCTGAGCGCCCCGGCCCGCCGTTTTTGCTGAATTCGGCTCGGCCAAGAGGGCGAGGCCCTTTCCTCCCGAGGCCGAGCACATCTTTGCTGACCTAAAGAACACTTTGGCCCATGGCTCCGACTCTTCCAACCGTTCTGCCCTGGCCCCTCATGACAAAGACTTTGTGGATCTTACCGCCGAACAGGACCAAGGCGGCGAGGTCTCCACACCAAGGGTCGAGAGTCTACCTGCCAAGGGGCCCGGGTCATCCCCTGACCCGCGCCCGCGAGACTCGCCTCCTGTCACCAAAATCGTGGAGCCAGACTCGCGGAGGTCGGTATCGCCGGCTCGCCTTCACTCTCAACATCCCTCCTCTGCTCCTGCGGCTACTGGAGTGGATGCCGAGCATACATCCGCTCCTGCTTCCCCCCAGGATACTGAAGGTATGCCCCTGACCTCCTTATTTTGCGTCTGATTCTAACTGACGCTCGCTCCTCCCACTCGCTATCTCGATTTCCCTGTGCAGGCTTCCCTAACCGATCTGGGGCTGATGACGCAGCCGAACAGGCCGTCTACTCGCCCCTTCCATCGCCGCGCGCTTTGGAACTCTTCTTGGACTCAGAGGTGGACAGCCCCGAACGGTCGAGGCGGAGCCAACTGGTCCTCAAAAAGTTAGTACGCGAGCTCCAGGAGCGGAAGAAAGACAATTCCAGACTGCAGGAGGAATGCGCGCGACTTGCTGGCGAGCCGAGGGTCAGCTCGGTGTATGCGGCGACGTCTTCCTCCATACTCTTCGACGAGATTGACGAGAACCTGCGAGCGGCGAACAGGAACCTGGGGCAGCTTCGGCAACTTTTTGCGCAGCGGCTGGCGGCATCGGGTCGGCGAGACCGGGGTAATTGAGGACGGCTCCCTTACGAGCCGACCGGTACTCGTCCCCACTGTCGCCTGGTTTATGCGCGCGCTTTTCTGCTTTTCTCTGTTCTGGACAATTTGCTTTTCTAATGCTAATAAAGTGTATAAATTTTTATCATGCAAGCGAATCTTTTCTTCTTCGAGCGGTGCGTGCCTTTTCGAGTTCCTCAGCTATGCTCGCCTAGGTCGGCGAGTAGAGAGCGGCGAGATGGGATACGCGAAAATAGGGTATGCGAGCCGGGCTGGTCAGTCGGTTTCGCTTCCCCTCCCTTTTTCTATAAATAGGGATCCCCACCTACCCCCGGCTATGCCTTTATTGTCTTCTCATTTCTTCCTTCCCTTGCTCTCCCTACCTATTGCTCGCGTGCTTTCGTTCCCTCAGCGAGCATGGGTAAAGGAAACCCCGACTCCGAGGGCCGCTCCAAGTGTGCCCAGAACTTCGCGGACCACTGTTTCTTCGAGGGGAACACCACGGCGAGCGAGCTCGCCGAGTTTGTGGCGGATTACGTCCCTGCCGGCTTTGTGGCCCGCCTCCCGGCGGAGCATGAGGCCATTAACTCGTTCTTTGAGGACGAACTCGCCTTCCCCATCTCGCACTTTGAGGTGGGGTTGCGCCTGCCGCTCTGGCCGGAGGTCCGCCAGGTACTCAAGTACTACGGCGCTGTGCCCGCGCAGCTCAACCCCAACGCCATCGCCATGATAGTGGGGTTTGCCTACTACCTCCGTCGAGAGCGGATCGAGTTCAATCTCACCGTCTTCCGCAAGCTCTTCTCCTACAAAGCCAACGCCGACGGGGTCACCTTCTTCGGCGGCACATCCATAAAGATCCGCGAGGTCGCCAACAAAAATCACAACTGGATGTCGAAGATCGCCTTCATCCGGGGCGACCTCGGCAATATTCCCTTCTCGCCCTTGCAGAAGAGCGAGGAGGTGTACCGGCCGCCGTCCGTGTCTGGTAATGACGCCGAGCTCCACAAGTTTTTCCTGTACAAGGACTTCGAGGTCGCCTTCCTCCGTCGCGGCCTCGAATCCCTGCCGTCTATCCTTCCTTGTGAAGGTTCGCCTCGCCCACCTTCCGCTCGCCAGCAAGAGGCGGCCCTGTCTTCGGACCCGGTGAACCCTCCCTTCGCCGACCCTGGAGTGTTTTCAGACCCGCTCGAGCGGGTCCGGGCCACGGCTGAGGCGTGCCGGGAAGAGAAGGTCAGGGGCAAGCCCTCCAGCAAGAGGCGGCTGGAGCTTGGGGGGGCCGAGCTCGGTCCACCGCCCCTCGGCCCCTAAAAAGGCGAGGGTGGTCTCGCGAGGCCTTCCACAGCAGCCCGCGTCGCCCGTCAGGTTCATGAGCTCGCCGGAGGTTTTTTCCGACGAAGCCCCGGCGAGCCCACTAAAGGAGACATCATCCCCCCGCGGGAAGAGGCGCGGGTCCTCCTCTCCTCCTTCCGTCGAGGAGGTTGCCCCCAGTGGCTCGGGAGCCCCAAAGGACCACCCCCACTTCGGGAAGGGGGGAAGGAGCAAGGATGCGGCCGGCGAGCCGATGCTGCTCTGGGATGAGGAGGCCCATCGTGTCTCCGTCTCTACTCGCGCTCCTTCCTGGGGAGCTCGTCGGCCTCCCACGGGCCACGCGTTTGCCCTTGGCTTCGACCTCTATGGCCGGGAGGGCGCCGATGCCTACAAGAACCTGACTCCTCGGCAGATAGGCCACGAGGGCCTGCAGGCGCATCTGAGGGCCTTCGAACTTCACCATATGATGGTCCGCCGCGGCTTCCAGCTCAGCCAACTCCTGATCAAAGCCGAGCAGGAGCGCGACCTGGCGGCGGAGAAAGCTGCTGACGCGGAGCGGCGATTCGGCATTGCCGAGCGCTTACTCGACGAGGCTTCGGGCGGGCTGGTAAGAGTCGATCAACTCTCGTTTTAACTTGGAAAATATTTTACCGAGAGTTTGACCCTCTTGCTTTTCAGGATGCCGAGTCCGCCAAGGTGCTGCAAGCCCGTGCCAGTGAGTTGGAGGGCGAGACTGCCCTGTTGCGGCTCCGCCTCGCGGATCAGGAGGCCAGCTCGCGCGAGCAGGAGGCCTTTGCTGCTCGGTCGGCGACCGAGGTGGAGGCGTTAAAGGAGCAGAACCGCTGTCTCCAAGGCGAGGTCCGCTGGCTGACGGAAGCCCTCTTCCCCCTATACAGTGTCGAGCCGCCTTTTCCCTACAAGCGGCCCCGGGTTTTCGGCGAGGGGGAGGTTATGGAGCGGCTGCGAGTCAACTCGATCGAGTCAGCCGAATGCCTCCTGAATGCCATGAAGGGATCGGGGATTTTGGCCGAGGGCTGCGAGGAGGTGGCGGTCCGAGATCTTCTGCCGAGCCTGTTCCCGCCGTCTCCGCCCAGCGAGAAGGAGGAGAGCTTTGGCTCCCTCTTTGATGGGGCGAAGGGCAAGGAAAAATCGCTCGGAGGCGAGGAGGAGGATCGCCATTCGGGAGAGGAGGGCGAGAGCTGACCGAATTTTCCCTCCCCCCATCTTTTTTTTTCGACTGTCTTCTTGTAATCATCCCCCCTCTTTTCCTGTAATCTCGCCGGGGCGAGCCCTTCCCCTTTTTGCGAACATAATGAAAAGAATTTTAATTCTAACTCTTTTTTACCTTCAGCGCTAGAATGCACGTGAGTTAGGATTCACGCTCGGCGAGAGGCCTTGGGCATTGGCGGCGACCAGACTCGCGACTTCTCGGCCTACTCGCCGTGTGACCTTTGCGAGAGCGGCCACCGCAGGCGTCCGCCTATCATCCGGGAAAAGATCTTCTGCCGAGCAGACCCCTGCGAGTCCAGGCTCGCGCGGGAGGCACAGTTTTCCTTTGACTAGGTGGGGCAAAAGATCCTTTCTAGTCAGACAACCAAGGGAAACAGGACTCCTTGGACTCCCTGATTGTTGAACATCCTCAGGGCTCAGCTCTAGGGTCATAGTGACGTCTATCGAGACCCCGGCCCTGCCAGCTTGGAGGGAGCCTGGCAGCGGGAGAATCGAGACCTAACCCCAGAGCGAGAATGCTTAGAATATTTTCCTCTCCCGGGTGTTACCACCAGGCCTGTCAGCTAGATGGGAGCCTGAGGGCGGGTGTTGAACATCCTCCGGGCTCAGCTCCAGGGTCATGACGACGTCCATCGAGACCCCGGCCCTGCCAGCTTGGAGGGAGCCTGGCAGCGGGAGAATCGAGACCTAACCCCAGAGCGAGAACACTTAGAATATTTTCCTCTCCCGGGTGCTACCACCAGGCCTGTCAGCTAGATGGGAGCCTGAGGGCGGGTGTTGAACATCCTCCGGGTTCAGCTCCAAGGTCATGACGACGTCCATCGAGACCCCAGCCCTGCCAGCTTGGAGGGAGCCTGGCAGCAGGAGAATCGAGACCTAACCCCAGAGCGAGAACACTTAGATTATTTTCCTCTCCCGGGTGCTACCACCAGGCCTGTCAGCTAGATGGGAGCCTGAGGGCGGGTGTTGAACATCCTCCGGGCTCAGCTCCAGGGTCATGACGACGTCCATCGAGACCCCGGCCCTGCCAGCTTGGAGGGAGCCTGACAGCGGGAGAATCGAGACCTAACCCCAGAGCGAGAACACTTAGATTATTTTCCTCTCCCGGGTGCTACCACCAGGCCTGTCAGCTAGATGGGAGCCTGAGGGCGGGTGTTGAACATCCTCCGGGCTCAGCTCCAGGGTCATGACGACGTCCATCGAGACCCCGGCCCTGCCAGCTTGGAGGGAGCCTGGCAGCGGGAGAATCGAGACCTAACCCCAGAGCGAGAACACTTAGATTATTTTCCTCTCCCGGGTGCTATCACCAGGCCGGTCAGCTAGATGAGAGCCTGAGGGCGGGTGTTGAACATCCTCCAGGCTCAGCTCCAGGGTCATGACGACGTCCATCGAGACCCCGGCCCTGCCAGCTTGGAGGGAGCCTGGCAGCGGGAGAATCGAGACCTAACCCCAGAGCGAGAACACTTAGATTATTTTCCTCTCCCGGGTGCTACCACCAGGCCTGTCAGCTAGATGGGAGCCTGAGGGCGGGTGTTGAACATCCTTCGGGTTCAGCTCCAGGGTCATGACGACGTCCATCGAGACCCCGGCCCTGCCAGCTTGGAGGGAGCCTGGCAGCGAGAGAATCGAGACCTAACCCCAGAGCGAGAACACTTAGATTATTTTCCTCTCCCGGGTGCTACCACCAGGCCTGTCAGCTAGATGGGAGCCTGAGGGCGGGTGTTGAACATCCTCCGGGCTCAGCTCCAGGGTCATGACGACGTCCATCGAGACCCCGGCCCTGCCAGCTTGGAGGGAGCCTGGCAGCGGGAGAATCGAGACCTAACCCCAGAGCGAGAACACTTAGATTATTTTCCTCTCCCGGGTGCTACCACCAGGCCTGTCAGCTAGATGAGAGCCTGAGGGCGGGTGTCGAACATCCTCCGGGCTCAGCTCCAGGGTCATGACGACGTCCATCGAGACCCCGGCCCTGCCAGCTTGGAGGGAGCCTGGCAGCGGGAGAATCGAGACCTAACCCCAGAACGAGAACACTTAGATTATTTTCCTCTCCCGGGTGTTTTTGATGCTCTTCCATGGAAGTTCCGCCACATCGCATGTCATTGTTACGATTATCGTAAAAAAGGAGTTAAATACATTGCATTGAAAAAAACTGAGGCACGTACAAACATTCAGGGATAGAAGCGTTTCAGGTCGTCGCCGCTCCAGGTGTGGCTCAAAGTCTCGCCTTCCACATTTTGGAGGTGGTATCCTCCCGATTTTAATGTCTCCTTTACGATGTAGGGCCCCTCCCAGTTTGGATGGAGCTTGCCCACGGCCGCCGATCTTTCTGCCACATCTACCTTCTTTAGAACCAGGTCGCCTTCCACGAACTGTTTGACCCGGACATGCTTGTCGAAATACTTAGCCATTCTCCGCTTGACTTCCTCCTGCCGAACCGCGGAGAGGTCGCGCACTTCCTCTATCAAGTCCAAAGAGAGCCGTTGTTCTCCCTCATTCTCATCTCTCCACTCCTCCCTTCCAGCTTCTGCCTCAGCGACCCTGGGAGTACGGACCTCGAGTTCAATGGGGAGCACCGCCTCGCTTCCGTGAGATAGTTTAAAGGGTGTCTCCCCTGTGGCGGTGTTGGGGGTAGTCCTCAGGGCCCAGAGGACCGAGGGGAGTTGCTCTACCCAATTCCCCTTCAAATTCTTCACCTTCTTTTTCAAGAGGTTCACGATAATCTTGTTGGCCGCCTCTACCTGCTCGTTGCTCCTTGGGTGGTGGACAGAGGCGAACCCGAAATCGATCCCGAGCTCTCCACAGAACTTAATGAACTCATTGCTGGCGAATTGCGATCCGTTGTCGGTGACGATGGCTTGGGGCATCCCATGCCTGCAGATGATCTCCCCCCATACGAAATTTCGAATGATCTGAGAGGTCACCTTGGCCAAAGCCTTCACCTCCATCCACTTGGAGAAATAATCGATCATTACTAGCAAGAATCTCCTCTGCCCGCTTGCCTGGGGGAAGGGACCTACCAAGTCCATTCCCCAAATTGCGAAAGACCAAGGGGCCATGATACTCCTGAGTTGCTGAGCCGGTTGCAGTTGGACGGGGGCAAACAGTTGGCACTTATGGCATTTTTTGACAAATTCTAAGGCATCGTGCCCCAGGGTAGGCCAGAAGTAGCCCTGCCTGATGATCCTTCCCTCCAGGGTCCGACCTCCCGAATGACTCCCACATTCCCCGGAGTGGACTTCTTCCAAAATCCTTGATACCTCCCCCTCCGCCACGCAACAAGCCAGTAATCCCGAAAGGGTCTTGCGGTAAAGTTGCCCGTCGCGCAAGAGGTAATATGCGGACTTGTACTTAAGCTTCTTTCGATCCATCCCTTCTGGGTATTCTCCCGTGGACAGGTAGGTGGTGAATGGGTCCATCCATGTGGACCACCGATCTATCTCCATCAACTCTCCTTCCTCCAGGGATGGGTGGAAATGGTCCGTGATAGTGCCCCCCACCCGAGGGCCGCGCTTGGCGAGGTGGTCGACTTGTTCATTTTCCTCCCGCGGCACATGCTGAATGGAGAAGGTTTGGAACCCCCCAATAATTCCCTTAACCTTGGCCAGATATCGTTCCAGGGTGGGCTCCCTCGCCTCGAACTCCCCGTTGATCTGGGAGGCTACTACCATAGAGTCAGTGAGGACCTTCACATCATGCACTCCCAATTCCTTGGCCAGGCGCAGTCCTGCGATTACCGCCTCATACTCGGCCTGGTTGTTGGTTATGGAGAAATGTATCACCACCGTTTGCTCAATCCGGGTCCCTTGGGGACTCTCCAAGACGACCCCAACCCCCAAGGAGTGTTTCCCTGAAGCCCCATCCACCATCACCTTCCAAGGGACGAGGCAAGTGAGTTTGTCTTCTGCTACCTCGACCACATAGTCAGCCAGGAAGTCAGCCATTGCTTGCGCCTTAATCGCGAGTCGAGGGACAAAGAAGATGTCAAACTCGCTCAACTCACCGACCACTTGGCGAGTCTTCCTGAGTGCTCTACTCCCTCGAAGATGTTGCGGAGGGGGTGGTCGGTTACCACCTGGATGGAGTGTGCCTGGAAGTAGGGCCTGAGCCTCCGGGCCGAGATGATTAGAGCGAAGGCCAACTTCTCCAAGATGGGGTAGCGGAGTTCCGCCTTCCTCAGGACCCTACTCACATAATAGATGGGCAGCTGCTTTCTTCCCTCTTCCCGAACTAAGACAGAACTTATGGCCTCCGCCCCGACCCCTAAATACAAAAACAAGTCCTCCCCCTCCTTTGGCCCTTGGAGCAAGGGGGCCTGAGTCAACTGCCTCTTCAAGGCCTGGAATGCCTCCTCGCACTCCGGGGTCCATTCGAACTTCCGACCTCCCCTCAAGGTCTTGAAGAAGGGAGAACACCTCTCCCCGGCCCGGGAGAGGAACCTGCTCAGTCCTGCCAGCTTCCCTGTCAGCTGTTGTACCTCCTTCGCATCCCGAGGTGGCCCCAACTCCATAATCGCCCGGACTTTGTCAGGGTTGGGTTCGACTCCGGCTGGGGTGAGGAGATGACCCAGAAATTTGCCTTTGCTCGCCCCGAAGATGCACTTCAGAGGATTCAACCTCATCTTGTATTTACGCAAGGTGCCGAAGGTCTCCTCCAGATCCTGGAGGTGAGAATCGACCTCCCGGCTTTTTACCATCAGGTCGTCCACGTACACTTCCAAGTTCCTTCCCCTCTGCCCCTGGAATATACGGTCCATCATCTTCTGGTATGTTGCCCCTGCATTCTTTAACCCAAAAGGCATCATCTTGTAGCAGTAGCACCCATCTCCCGTAATGAACGAGACATTCTTTATGTCAGGAGGGTGCATCCTGATTTGATGATAACCTGAAAAAGCATCTAAAAAACTCATTACAGAAAAACCAACGGCTGAATCTACCAGCGCGTCGATTCTAGGCAAGGGGTAACAATCCTTAGGACATGATTTATTAAGTAGTGAGAAATCTACACACATCCTCCACCGGCCGTCCCCTTTTTTCACCATTACAACATTCGAGACCCAGCCGGGGTATTGAATTTCGGAAACGAAGCCGGCCTTAAGGAGCTTGGCGACTTCCTCCCTGATGGGTTCGACCAGTTTTTCCGTGACAGACCTCCTCTTCTGCTGGATGGGGCGAGCCTCCGGGTGTAGATTGAGGCGGTGGCAGACGACATCGGCATCAATCCCAGGCATCTCTGTTGCGCTCCAGGCGAAGACATCCACATTCTTTTGGATGCACTCCAGCATCCTGCCTTGATCTTCCGGGGTCAGCCCCCCGCTGATGCGGACCTTCTCCACCCTGCCATCCTGGGTGAGGACTTCCATCTCCACTACCTCCTCGGCGGTCTCCAACCGGGACTGCTCCTCCCACTCTGCGGTGTCCTCCCCTCTTGGCGTAAGGACCTCCCCTCCTCCTGGGATCATCGCCCCAACTGACCCCTCTGGGAGTATCTCCTCGCGTGCTTCCCCTTCCATCCCTCCTTCCCTGCCTTCTTCTCCGGCCTCCTGCCCTTCCATCTCCTCCATCCTTCTCCCCATCCCCTCGGCCTCCTCCTACCAAGAAATTGAATTCACCGCGGTCACGTAGCATTCCCGAGCCGCCTTGGGGTCACCACGAACCCGGACCTGGATCCCGTCCACATTAAACTTAAGACATTGATGGAAGGAGGAGGGGACGCATCGGAAGGCGCTGATGAGGGGCCTCCCAAAAATGGCATTATAGCTGCTGGGGGCCTCTACTATGACGAATCGACAGTTCCGGGACTGTCCCCCCAAGCTGACATGGAGTCCCACTCCCCCCTCTACTTCTTTCCTCTCCCCTGAAAAACCGAAGAGGGGCCCATCGGAGGCCAACACCCTCTTGGCTTCCACCTGCATGGCATCGAAAGGCTTCTTGAAGATGATGTTGACGGAGCTCCCATTGTCAATGAGGATCCGGGAGACTGTGAAATTTTCGATGGCTGTCTGGATGACCAGCGCATCGCAGAAGGGGTCATCATGACCCAGCATATCCTCCCTTGAGAAGGTGATCCTCTCTTCCGGGGGTGGAGTCTGAGATGTGGAGCCGATGCTCCTTCAGTACATGGTGTGGAGGCTTGCCTTTCGGGAAGCATCGACTCCCACCCCCCCATGGATCACTCTGATCCCTCCTCGGGTCCCCACATCGGCCCGGTCTTCGCAACGATCCCCCTCCACCTGAGGCCGGACTTCCTCAATCCGCACCTCCTGATGATTCCGCTGTTGCCGCTGCTGCTCCCTGTTCTCCCTCATCTCGAGGAACTCCGGACACGTGACCGTCGTGTGCCCCTCCTCTTGATGGTAGTCGCAATAGGGCAGGTCTATCCTGACCTCCCTCCTCCTCCTTAGTTGCCCTCTCCTTCGCCCCCCCCAGGGCGATAGCCATGGCCTCCTCCTGGTCGGGAAGAGGCGGTCTCTGGCCCTGCCTCCCTCCCTGGGGGTAAAACTGGTCACGCCCACCTTGGCGGTTGTCTCCCCCCTGATAGCCCCTCCGTGGCCCTTGATCCTGCCACTCCGGCCTCCAACCCAATCGGTTGTTCGGCTCCTAATGCCCCCACCTGTGCTGCTGCGGCTGCTGTTCCCTCTGTCGGGGCTCGACCCTTCTCTCCTCCTGGGCCCGACCTCCCCTTGGCTTCTCTTCCTCCACGGCCCACCTAGCCAACCTCCGAGCGAACTCTGGATGTGCCGCCTCCATGTCGGCCTCCCTTGCCGTCCTTTCCAAGAGTGCTTCGAAAGACACCGGAGGCGTCCTCTTCAACTCCATGGCGAAGATCCCGGGCTGGAGACCCAGGGTGAAGGCCACCATCATGGTGTGCCCTGGCATCTCTTGTACCTGGGACAGTTCTTCCTGAAACCTGTCCAGGTAACTTCCCAGGGTCTCCCCTACTTTCTGCCTGACACGGAACAGGGACTCGACCTCCCTCTTCCTCTTCTTTGAGGTGGTGAATCTCAACATGAATCCCCTGCGCAAATCCTCGAAGCAGTAGATGGAACCGGCCGGGAGCTGATGAAACCACTCCCTCGCTTTCTCCCTGAGGGTGATGACGAAGAGCCTACACTTGAAGCCATCCGACATCTGTCGGATTGACACCACGTCTTCGAACCACTGGACGTGCTGGATCGGATCTCCCTTCCCTGAGTAGTAGGACATCTCCGGCTCTCGGAACCCTTCAGGAACTGGGGCTGACGAAACGAACTCGCTGAAGGGACTTCCTCCTTCGGCTGGGCGAGTTGGGAACTCCCTCCCTACCGTCTCGCCGAACAGGTACTCGCCTGCCAAGCCTGGGAAGAGGACTCGCCCCCTCGGCTCGCGCTCCCCCTCGCTCGCGACCTCCTTCCCCGCGCGCCTGAGGGGCGCATCGTTGCCTAGCGCTGGATCGGCGACCACGGGAACCGCTGGCGTCGTGCTCTCGGCTCGCATGCCGAGTGCGACCCTGACGAGCCCGAGCACCTCCTCCCTGAGCTCCGCGGACATCCCCGCCATCGCGAGAGGGGGAGGGGGTGGCGAGTTCGCCCTGCCTGAACCTTGCCCCTCGTCTCTTGCCATCAGTCCTGTGGAAGATTTTCTGTGCTGACCACGCTCCACGCTCACCGCACCAAAGTGTTGAAACCGAAAAATCGGTCCCTGTGGAGTCCGACCCTTGTGGAAGGGGTGATCGCACACTTACTTCTCTACTCACAAGCCCAAGGGTCAAGGGAGAGGGACCGGGAACAGACCCAAGGCTTCAGCACGGAGGTCCCACCACACACCCGGAAGATCTTAGAGCGCTTCTCCTCCTTAGCCAAGTGTTGAAGCTAAGGTACCTCAGAAAGCGCTAGAAGACCGGGCACAAAAAAACGTGCCTTCTGAGGTACCCCTTGAGTCCTATTTATAGGAAAAGATGGCCTGCAAATACCCAACCTTCACTGTTTTCGAGGACTATAGGCAATCCAAAGGGGATAACATGGAAAAAACATCCCACAACTGATACTCGCACGAGACTGACTCGCGACTTTTGCTCGTATGAGACTGTCTCGTGTCTTTTGCACGGGTTTTTATTGCAGCTTAGTTTGCGTGAGGGTTGCTCCCGGCTTAGTTTGCGTGAGGGTTGCTCGCGGCTTAGTTTGCGGGAGGGTTGCTCGCGGTTTAGTTTGCGCGAGGGTTGTTCGCGGCTTAGTTTGCGCGAGAGTTGCTCGCGGCTTAGTTTGCGCGATGGTTGTTCGCGGCTTAGTTTGCGCGTGGGTTGCTCGCGGCTTTGAACTAGAGAGATCAGGATCTCATTTGCGGCGATCTGAACACTCTGGGAGGGGAGAGGCCGAAGTCCCTAGTTGGGAACACCGAACACTCTGCAAGATAAGAGGTCAGAGTCCCTTGTTGGGAATACTGAGCACTATGTAAGAGGAGAGGTCGGAGTCCCTTGTTGGGAACACCGAACACTCTGTAAAAGGAGAGGTCGGAGTCCCTTGTTGGGAATAGTGAACACTCTGTAAGAGGAGGGGCCGAATCCCTTATTGGGAACACCGAACACTCTGTAAGAGGAGAGTCCAGAGTCCCTTATTGGGAACACCGAACACTCTGTAAGAGGAGAGGCCAGAGTCCCTCGTTGGGATCATCGAACACTCTGTAAGAGGAGAGGCATGAGTCTCTTATTGGGAACACCGAACACTTTGTAAGAGGAGAGGTCAGAGTCCCTTATTGGGAACACTGAACACTCTGTAATGCAGTCATCAATAAGATTGGAAATAATACTTGTTGAATGTTAAAAATAAGATACAAGCAGTGATGATGGAGCTCTGGATGCCCATTTGGCATAAAGCAAACTCTTCTTTGAGATCCTCATCCCGGGGATCGTCTCTGTGCCCGATCATTCTTGACATGTTGATTTAGAGCATTTGTTTTGGAGAAAACTCTCGAGATACCCAAGGCGAACGAATCGTTCGATTTCTGTCTTCAGTTTTGAACAATCTTCTGTCTTGTGCCCGTGACCTTGATGAAAGTTACAATACTTAGAATGGTCCCCTAAATTTAGAGTAAGAGCCTTTGGTCTTTGGAGAGACGGATGGTTGCGTATAGCTAGCAACACTTCCGCTCGCGAAGTGTTGAGGGGAGTGAAGGTTTGATGTTGGTGATGCCCCCAAACCCGTCGAGAGTTGATGCGGCGCGAGTTGCTCTTTTTGGGAACCGACACTGGTGTCAACCCCTATTCTCGCTGCCTCTTTGAATTGCTTTTGAATTGTTGGCGGTGTGCTTCGATTGCATCGTCAATGCCGATCTGGGCATCGATCCATTGAACAAGATCAGAATAGCTGGGTATAGTTTCTTGTACTAGTGCGGAGTGGAAGCCACCAGGGAGGAGCCCTTTAAGAAGAAATCCGCGTACGAGTTCCGCTTTTATTCCAGGGATTCGTCGTGCTTCAATAGTGAAATGACGGAAGAAATCTTTAAGGGTTTCCCCTTCACTTTGACGGATACCAGACAGATGGGAAAGATCGTTGAATATCCGGCGGCTAGCGATGAACTGATTCGTGAATTGCTGTATTAGTTCTGCGAAATCCTTGATTTCTCCTTCTTTCAGGGACATGAACCATGTGCGAGCTTGTCCTTTCAAATTTGTTGGGAAAGCTTGGCACAATAGTTGATCTGAAGCGTTGCAAAGTTGCATCATGATTGCGAAGTGTCTGACATGCTATGACGGGTCACTTGTACCATCATATGCCTCGATCTTTGGGAGCTTGAAATCGTGAGGGATTGGGTGTGCCCAAACCTCGGGTGCAAATGGCGAGTAATGATGGAGAGGGCGGCTGGCGGGAGCGGCACATTGCTTGGCCCGCTCGCGTTCTTCTGTGATTAAGTTGAGAACTTCTTCGCGTGTGAGCCTTTCAACTTTTGTTGGGCTGATGCCTGTTGCTTCTGGGAGATTGTAGTGACGCTGAACTTCAGATCCTTTGTCTAAACGGGCTCTATGGTCGTGGACATCCACACTGGGGGTTCTCTTTCTGGTATGACGATACGCCGGTGAGGGGGAATTGGACCAACCTGCCCCCCGAGTGTTGTCCCATCTGTCGTGCGTGCATCTTCTCCCGCCATGGTCTTTAGTTATGAGTACCGTTGTGTTGATGGTACTGTATTTTGTGGATGTTGGGAACTCGCTTCTCACAGACGGCGACAAACTGTTGCGGACTAACTCGATGTCCCGGTCGGACCGAAATAAACAGTTTAAAACACCTCCACTGTCAAGCATCAGAGGCCATGAACACGCAGAAAGTAAATTTTGGGCAAAAAAAAAAACTATGTTTGCTGTCACATCTTCAAACGGCCACTGCTCAAAGACTACAATTGTCTCAAATACAGTTTAAGGCTCCGTTTGAGGGGACTTATTTTCACCGGTCAAGCGGTCGTGACCTCACTATTGTGAGATCAACGGTGGAAATCAGTAGTGAGAAAATCTATTATTTTACAAAATGATGGAAAAATCGATGAAACTGTTTGATAGAATAGATTTCTCAGTGCTCTTTTAAAAAAAAAATAGAACACTGTTTGGAAGAAATTGCTCCCCCACAATCCTTAATCTCCACGACACACTAAATTTTAAAGATACATCAAAGTTTTAAACAATATACATATGCACGAACATAAACCCACTATGTAATAAAACTATAAGGAGAGACACGATGTACTTAGGCATTAGTGAGATTATGACTAAATATAGGGCACAATGACGACAAAGGATCCATATAGCCGACCTCACTATTATGGGATAAAGGCTTGAGTGTTGTTGATAGTCGGTATTCGTCCTCCCTCTTCTTCTTTTCTTTCTAGGTGAGTTTCTTCGGAGGGATCCTATCTACTCCGAGGAAGAACGTGAAGATCTTCGGATCTGACAACGAGCTAGCCAAGGGCCTTGCCAAACACACGACGATGCTTTCCCACAAGTTCGCCCATCACATGGCATTCCTTCACCGCCGTTCTCTTTGGCGGCTACCTCATCAAAAGATCTTCATCGATCTATCCTTTTTTGCGACGAATCCTAGCCGCGGAAATGGAGAAGGTCGCGAAGGCGGAAAGTTGCGAAGGGACGGAAAGTGAAAAACGATTTCTAAAAATGAATTGCAGAATGTTACCCATAGACCATGGTGGGAAAATAGGAGAAAAGCACGATTTGTGAGCGGTGGATTTTTCTACAGCTATCTCTAAAACCTTGTCTGGCGCGGCACGACATAAATCCACGGGACACCACTCCTATATCGTGGAGCCAAACAGAGCTGAAGGAACTAGAAAGTCGCCGAACCGGTAAGCTGGCATAGGTGAAATTCTTGAGTGGAATGCATAACTGAACGCCCTTCCGAACTGGAGGAACCACAACTACCTCACAGACTGGGCGATGACTTCTCCAATGGTCAGGGTAGGCAAATAACTGCCACTCAAAAAAATGAAATCCTGGATATTCCTGAGGAACTTCCATTGAAGAATCCTACAACATAATCATTGTGAAAAGAAAATGACCTAATAATTTTATAGATATGCTTATACATTATATATATATAGGGTTTGGAGATTATTAGCTCTCGCGCCTTTATGTAAAATTATAGAGTGAATTTGATTTTTTTTGGATTTTCAGCTCCAAATGTATCTCATGTGAAAAAGTGATCAACATGAAAGTTGTAGATCTCGTTCATGTTGATCAATTTTTGATTTGAAGCCTTTTAGGCCCCCGAAAAAAGTCATGCTCGCAACGAGTCGTCCGTACAGATTTTCAGCGGGACATTTTTCGGGGCCCAAATCGGACGCCTAAACGGCTTCAAATGAAAAAAATGATTAACATGAAAGTTGTAGATCGAGAACAACTTTCGTGTCGATCACTGTTTCAGATGAGATAGATTAGGAGGTCAAAATCCCAAAATACACAAATCGCGCTACAAAAATCACTGTTATTATAAGCGAATTCTTCGTTGCTACAGGACCCGTCGGTTACATTTGGAATTCCGAAATTACCCCTCGCTCACCAGCATTTCTTAAAAAAAATCGAGGCCCGCACCGCCGCCGTCGGAGCTAGCAGAGGCCTGACCGGACCCCACCAACGGGCTCACGGGCAGGGCAACCGTCGGGGTGGCCCTGCCGGTTCGCCTCCGGCGTACCCCCGCCGGAATCGCACGCGTCCGGCGACCCCGTTGGTGGGGTCCGGTCAGGCCGCCGCCGGCTCCGGCTGACACCCGTCGGGGTCGCACGCATCCGGCGACCCCGTTGGTGGGGTCCGGTCAGGCCGCCGCCGGCTCCGGCGCTAATCCCGACGGCCCTGGCGGCTCCTTCACTACAGTAATTCGGGCGGCTCTTTGCGATTGAGCTCCCGGGATCACGAAGGCGCTACAGAGGTGGCGGAGGAGGACGTGGGCGCTGGAGGTGGCAGAAGAGGAGGAGGAGGAGGAGGCGGTGGGCGCTGCAGGCCGGTGGCGGAGGTGGTGGTGGGCGTTGTTGAGGTTGCGGAGGAGGAGGTGGCGGCCGTTAATCAAAATAAAATACTGCCACCTATTTCTATGCATGCAAGCCGACCATATGAATTCATATAATATTGCCACCTCACATCTTCCAAATCAATGATGTTGCCCGCCAACAATATAATTTTCTTGCACCTAAGCCCACACCCATGCATTAAATTAATTTAAATTTACCACCCAATCACTACATGTAGAATGACATACGCCACCATCGCCGCCACTCATTAATCATGCCTAATTCAGACCGCTGCGAGCCTCACATTCCACTCATTAAGGCTCCATTTGGTTCGGCGGTGGCTGGTCGATCCGGCGGGTGGAAACGGAGTGTTCGAACCGGAGGGGGGAAGGTGGCTGCTCCAAACGGAGCTTTTTGGGGCGTTTCTCAAGGCGGGCGGGTGGAAACGGAACAAACGCCGCCGAAGGTTTATTTGTTATGGTTTTTCACCTTCTATTCCCTTCATACGGCCGAACCTCTCCATCTTTCATGGCCGCTTCTATATTTATTATATGTCACCACACCTATTTAACATGTTGTCACCATCATCTACTTAAATGTCTCACGTCACCCCCATGCACCCATTCATTTCTCCTTTTTTTTTTTTTCAAAACCGTCACCTCTCCATTTATTTTTTTTATCATGGCAAACTCAGCCCCTTCCTCTCCTCTTTTATCATGGCTGCCCATATCTTTCATCACCCTCTAAAACAATGAGTCATTTCTTCCTCCTTTTGGACTCATTAACTCCTCATCTTAAATGTTTCCATCTCCAACTCTTCCTCTTCCCCTTCAACCCTTCATATTTCTTCCTCATTCAACCTCTCCTTTTTCTATATATAGAGGTCATATTCCAAGCATACTCCCCCCCCCCCCCCTCATGCGCTCTCTCTTCCTCTGTCTGTTTTGGGCAGAGATGCACTTTAGTATATTGTTTTAGCTTAGTTTTATTTCAAGTATTATCGTTCATGTATTTCTTTTTATGCAATAGCGATATAGTTTATTTTCATTTCTTGTATTCCTTATTTTTATGCAATATAATATTATTTTATTTTTAATATTCCTTCTTTTTTATGCTTTTTTTCATAACAATTAGTTATAATATTAGTCTTGATTACTGCGAGCATTGTTATGAAATAAATATTTCTCTTTATAATCATTCTTTTGCACCCTCGATTTATTTGTGATTAATATCGGGTTCATACGTCGATGTGTGGACTTTCATATTTATTTTTGTCGGTTAGCCGAGATGCTCGTGTACAAATCAATCAACCACGAATAAAGGGAGTTGAACGCAACTCTCTCGAGAGGATGACGCGATTCTTCCAGTTTTGGGGGATTCACTACATTAAAGCGAGTATTATGTTATCGATTATAGAACGAGAGTTTGGTCAACATTCCTAATCTCAGTTGGGTGTATTCTTCGAAAGAGATGAGTTCATATTCCGAGAATCTCCACGATCAAGAATCGGATAAGACGTTTATAAATTATCTTTTCTATTTCATTTGAAGTTTGTTTTGTTCAATATTAAATTTCTTATTTCGCACAGTTTTAATCATAAATTTATCTGAAATTTTTCATCGGTAAACTAATAGTTGTTTTCTTGAAGTAGAAGTACTCGGCAGACCCGAGTTTTAATACGACCTTAATATTTTTAATATCCTATGTTATATTTCGATAGACACGCTTGCCTTAATCGAGTATAGATTAGAGAATACGATTCTATCTATCAACGACCTTCAACACCTGTTCGACATCATCACCGATCGTCAGACACTTGACCCCGGAGCAAGAAGCGACATAACCTCCTTTGTCCCGAAATCCAAAACTCTCGTTGAGGCATGGATACAACCTCAACCTCTCACAGTTGATCTTGCAACACAACGAGCACAAAAAGAAGCGATCGGGATTGCCATCATGATGGCTCGTGTTCCATCTCATCTTCACAGCGTTCAGGCTCAAATTTTCTCGTCCTCTACGACTCCATCTCTGTCGTATGTTTGCTCGATGCTCTTAAAGGTTACCGCGCCACCTGATGTTCCTGGACCTCTATCACCGACTCTCCTCTAGTTGCCTCTCCACTCTCCTCATGCTACTTCAGCTTGTGGAGGCCGCGCAACTTCTCGGGGTCGAGGACGTAATGGCTGACCCCGTCTTAAATATTTTCATTGCGGTCGAGAGGGTCACCTTGAGGCCACCTGCTATCGCAAACATGGTCTGCCCCCACATCAAAATGCTTCCATTTGAGTCAATTCTCCCTCCTCCACCTGTGATGACATTGATGCCTTGCACGCCCAGCTTCAGAATCTTCAAGGGATGATTAGTCGCTCATCTGGGTCTGTTTCGTCGATCTTCAATAAAGGTATCTCTTGTCTATCTCATAGCTCTCACTGGATTGTTGACTCTGGTGCCACACACCATATACTCCACAAAAACTGTCTCAATACTTGCAATATGTACATTCCAAATTCATCGTGGTGGCCAATGGTAACACTACCCCGATTTTGGGAGCTGCTAATTTTCCCCTCACTCCAAGTCTCTCTCTGTCCTCAGTCCTTCATGTTTTGGGATCGCCTTTTAACCTGCTTTCTGACAGTTGTCTTAGTCAGAAACTTGATTGTTGTGTAACCCTCTCTTCATCCTCATTTGTTGTGCAGGATCGAAGGACACAGACTATCATTGATAATAGGAGACTGTCTGATGGGCTTTATCTCTTGGATATCCCGCCTATTGTTCTCCCCTCGGTCACTTCTGTTGATTGACATAGCCGTCTGGGACATGCTTCCCTCCAGATTCTCAAGAAAGCACTTTCAGATATCTCCTTTCAGGAGTTTACTTGCGACTCATGTATTTTTGACAAACAACATCGTGCTTCTTTTATTATTCATTGTACTCGGAACAATGCTCCTTTTTCTTTAGTACATTTTGATATTTGAGGCTCATAAATTTTTAGTATTTATGGTTATCGTTATTTTGCTACATTTACTGATGATTTCTCGCGCATGACCTGGTTATATTTGCTTCGTGATCGTGTTAAAATCAGTTTTATCTAAATGACCTTTATTACTGAGACTCGTACTCAGTTTTCCATCACTATTAAAGTTCATCGCACCGATAATACGCGTGAATATACAAGTCATACTTTTTCAGATCTGTGCACTGGGTTTTGGAATCATCCATCAAACTTCATGTGTTTATACTCCCCAACAAAATGGTGTGATCAAGCAGAAAATCATCACCTTCTTGACGTCGTCCGCTCACTCATGTTTCAAATGCAGGTTCTCACACTTTACTGGAACTTCGTCGTTTCTACTGTTTGTCATCTCATTAACCGCATGCCCTCCTCCATTCTCAACTTTGCGGCTCAGTTTAGTCTTCTTTTTTCCTTTGACAACCCCCCTTTTCATCACGCCTCGTGTGTTAGGATGTACCTGTTATGTTCATAATCTTGGTTCGTCAACTGACAAGTTTGCTCCTCTTGTTACCAAATAAATGTTCGTTGGGTACTCCCACACTCAAAAGGGTATTTGTGCTACTCTCCCACCAATCGCAAGTTGGTTGTTTCAGCCGATGTCACCTTTTTCGATGATCAACCTTTTCACTCCTCTCCTCCAGCTCCTCTTCTTCCTCCCCCTCTACCACGTCCTACCATCACTATTATGTCTCCACTTCCGCCAACACCAACACCAGTGCAACCCAAACAACCTATTCATATCTACACCCTCCGTTCTTACAAATCTAATGCCCTACAGCAGTTACCCTCTACCAGGGATATCTCGCGGCCTACCGATCCGTAATTGACATCTACGACTCATCCATTGGCAAATTATGTATATCCTTACATCGACTCTCCCCATCTCTTCTCAAGTTTGCGCTTTCTTTATCTTTCATATCTATACCTAACACTTTGCATAAGATTTTTCAACATCTGGGGTGGCATGCAGCCATGGATGAGAAAATAACTGTCATTTGGGCTAACCAAACCCGGGATCTTATCCCTCTTCCTCCATGACAGACTTGCGTGAGATATAAGTGAGTTTATGCCATCAAACATGCTCCAGATGGGACGGTCGAACGCATAAAGGCTCGGCTTGTGACTCGAAGGTTCACTTAGCAACAAGGCATCGACTATGATGAGACTTTCTCACCAGTCGCCAAGTTGAATACTGTTCAGGTCCTGATCTCCTTAGTTCATCGACGGTGACCCTTAAATCAGTTGGATGTCAAGAATGTCTTCCTAAATGACGATCTTTAAGAAACTGTCTACATGCATCAACCTCTCGGGCTTCAGACCACGGGGAGTCTTATGTATATCACCTTAAAAAATCTATTTATGGTCTCAAACAATCTCCTCGGACATGGTTTGACAAGTTTAGTACGGTAGTCCGGGATGTTGGATTCACTCGAAGCTCGGCTGACTTCTCTCTTTTTACTCTTCATCAACCAATCGACACGATAATTCTCTTGATTTACGTTGATGATATCTTGATTACGGATAATGACACCACGAGAATACAAATGATTAAGCAACACTTAAACTCAATTTTTCAAACTAAAGACCTGAGACATCTTCGGTGCTTCCTGGGACTTGAGGTAGCACGACGTCCTGATGGTCTTGTCTTATCTCAATGAAAGTACTGTCTTGACCTTCTTTAATATACTGCTTATTCAGGATGCAAGCTTACTGACCACAAGCTTTGTGCGTACGTCTCTGACTCATATCTGCTGCTTTCAAACCTTGAGTATTATCGATGTCTTTTCGGAAAGTTGATATACCTTACTGTTACAAGACCTGATATCTCCTTTGTTGTTGGAGTTGTCAGACGATTTATGCATGCTACACAAACCTCTCATCTCCAAGCAGTTGAGTGGATTCTCAGATACTTGAAGAATGCCCCTGGACAAGAACATGTATACAAACCATCTCCCTCTTCCTCTTTATCTCTGATTGTTTATTCTGATGTTGATTATGCAGGATATCTGGATGATCGACGCTCCACAACTGGTTTATGTACTTACTTTAGAGTACATCTTATTACTTGGTGTAGCAAGAAGCAATCTGTTGTTGCTCGCTCATCTGCTGAAGCCGAGTATCGTGCAATGATTGTTGTTGTGTCTGAGCTTACCAGGCTAGAAAGTCTCCTCCATAATTTGGGAGTCAAACTTTCCTCACCAACAATTCTATTCTGTGGCAGTCAAACAACAATACACATTGCTACGAATCATGTTTTCCATGAGCAAACAAAACACATTGATGTTGATTGTCACTTCGTTCGAGAGAAGGTTCAATTAAAGAAATTGGAATTACAGCATGTTCCTGCTACCGGGTAAGTTGCAGACATTCTCAACAAGGCCTTATCAACCATTGTACTATCAGTTTCTGTCCAAGCTCGGTGCTTATGATTTATATGCTCCAGCTTGCGGGAGAGTGTTGAACAAACTATAAAGAAAAAGCCTAAGTTTAGACCCATTATTCAGCACATCTTATGTATAGTTTAGTCTGATACCTTAGGATACGAATCTTCTCTTCTTTCCCCTTTCTATTTAAATGTACAAATACATGCATTTCCAAAGTATGAGGATTTAGAAAAATTAATAAAATCTTTGTTTATTTTTCTCTCTCCTGTGTTTTTTTAACAATAGGAAATCTCAACTTAAGTTAACAATTGTTTGAGCCACATCAACTCACACGAGCTATTGTTATAACTTTATACTCTGCTTTAACACTAGGTTTTGCAACTGCAGGCTGTTTTTACTTTTTCAGGAGACCAATTTCCTCCAAGTAAAATGCAATAGCATGATGTCAAAGTCAATAAGAAGGAAATCCTGTCTAATTTGAACGTTTGAAGGACCAAAGAACCGGACCACTGCAATGCTCCTCGCAAGGTGCGTTGAGAAACTAGCTGATCACACTAACTGTGGAAGAGATATACGGTCATGTGACAGAGATAATTTAGTTTCCCAACTAGTCCTTAGTATTTTCATGAGTCTATGGTCAAGAATTGTTGGTGTAGACGATTCTTCAACCGATAAATATCAATGTCATCCACACATACAATTAACGGAGCATTTTTTTTTGGATGGGGAAGTAAGGTTAGAGCACGGAATGATCGGAAGAGCTCCTCAACATACCATATTGTAGGAGAGTGGAACTGAATCAACTGAACCGGGAACGTGGTAACAAAACTTGATGATTGCTTCAAGCCATGGAGTGACTTCTTAAGAAGAAATACCAAATTAGTCTCTCATTAAGTAACAAAACTTGATGATTGCTCCATGTGTACCTCTTCATCCAAATCATCATGTAAGAAGACATTCTTGTTGTAAGCTAATAAAGAAGTTCAATCGTGAATAGCATCCAAACTCAGGAAGATACAGACCAATGCAATTTTGGCAACTTGGGAGAACATGTCAACGTAATCAATATCAAGTATTTGAGTATAACCTCTGCAACAAAGCGAGCTTTCAATCTGTCACTAGTGTCAACAGGAGAACATTTGACGGTATAAACCCAACGCTGCCAAGGGTGGAATTCCCAGGAGGAAGTAGAACTAAGTCCCAAGTGTCATTTAAGTCCAAGGACTTTATTTATTCAAGTATAGCAAGTCTCCACTAGGGGTGCAAACGAGAGAAGCTTGACAAAATTCACAAGCACAATCTAACCATTTCGAACTTTCAAGCTCGACGAGCTCATTTTGCATGGCTTGAGCTGCTCATGAGTCGTATATTCTTTGTTATTTTTTTAAACGTTCATAGAAAAAACTCACGAGCTGATGAACAAGAACACGTGAGCTCGGATCTAGCTTGCAATCAAGCTCATCGAGCTCGAGCTCGAGCTCCGTAACACGAGCTCGAGTCAAGTTGAATTTTTTTTCGAGTTAGCTTATCAAATTCACAAGCCGACACAACTCAACTTGTAGCCCTTGGCTCCACCACGAGCGAAACGTGACATCGGTTAAGGTCGATGGTATAACAACTGAAGAGAGAGAGGTAGCAAATGCACGATAACCAAGAGACAACTGATCATAGGAGACAAAATGTGATATAGGATGAGTAGTGGTGAATGTGCGGCGCGGCTTACTTATGGTAATCGGACGAGCATCGGGAGGCGTCAAGACATATTCAGATGGACGGGAATCGTCGACCAAATGACCTGGGAGGTGTCAAACTTTCTCCACCTCCTCCAGTTGAGCTCGCTCGTCTAGCGAATGACCTGGGAGGTGTCCTATCTCCACCTCCTGTAGTTGAGCTCGCTCGTCTAGTGAATGGACTGGGAGGTGTAGACCTTTATCCACCCCCTCCAATTGAGCTCCACTCATGTGAGTTGTCTACCTTTCTCCACCACTTCCAGTTGAGCTCTGCCCCTTGGAGGTGTCGATATTTCTCCACCTCCTCCAGTTGAGCACCACTCCCGGGAGGTGTCAACCTTTCTCCACCTCCTCCAGTTCAGCTCCACTCCTGGAAGGTGTCGACATTTCTCCACCTCCTCCAGTTGAGCTCGCTTGTCTAGCGAATGACCTGGGAAGTGTTGACCATTCTCCATCTCCTCCAGTTGATCGCCACTCCTGGGAGGTGTCGACTTTTCTCCACCTCCTTTAATTGAGCTCGTTCGTCTAGCGAATAGTCTGGGAGGTGTCGACATTTCTCCACCTTCTCCCGTTAAAATCCACACATGAGAGGTGTCGACCCTTCTCCACCTCCTCCATTTGAGCTTGCTCGTCTAGCGAATGACCAGGGAGGTATAGACCTTTCCAGTTGAGCACCACTCAAGAGAGTTGTCGACCTTTCTCCACCTCCTTTAGTTGAGCTCGCTTGTCTAACGAATGGCGTGGAGGTGTCGACCCTTCTCCACCTCTTTCAGTTGAGGTCCATTTCTAGGAGGTGTCGACCCTTATCAACCTCCTCATGTTGAGCTCGCTCGTCTAGTGAATGGCCTGCGAGGTGTTGACCCTTCTTCACCTCCTCCAATTGAGCTTCACTCCTGAGAGGTGTCGACCTTTCTCCACCTCCTTAAGTTGAGCTCCACTCGTGAGAGGTGTTGATTTTTCTCCACCTCCTCCAATTGTTGAGCTCGCTCGTCTAGCGAATGACCTAGGATGTGTGAACCTTTCTCCACCTCCTCTAGTTGAGCTCCACTCATGGGAGGTGTCGACCTTCCTCCACCTCCTCCAATTGATCTCGCTCGTCTAGCGAATGGCTTGAGAGGTGTCGACCCTTCTCTACCTCCTCCAGTTGAGTTTCACTCCTGGGAGGTGTCGACTCTTCTCCACTTCCTCCAGTTGAGCTCCACTCCTGGGAGGTGTCGACTTTTCTCCACCTCCTCCAGTTGAGCTCGCTCTTCTAGTGAATGACCTAGGAGGTGTCGACCTTTCTTCACCTCCTCCAGCTGAACTCCACTCATGGGAGGTGTCGGCCTTCCTCCACCTCCTCCAATTGATCTCGCTCGTCTAACGAGTGGCTTGAGAGGTGTCGACCCTTCTCTACCTCCTCCAGTTGAGCTTCACTCCTGGGAGGTGTCGACTCTTCTCCACTTCCTCCAATTGAGCTCCACTCATGGGAGGTGTCGACTTTTCTCCACCTCCTACAGTTAAGCTCGTTCTTCTAGCGAATGACTTAAGAGGTTGTTGACCTTTCTCCACCTCCTCACAACCAATACAATATAATGATACTATATGGAACATTGATGTAGGCATACTATAATGAAAAACCCTTGGGCTAATCTCCAAATGCATCTAATATTAATTAGTTCCCAATCATATACACCTCCAATAACATTAACATACATTTGACACAAATCCTCAAATATTGAATTGGTTCAACTGTAACATTACCTACAAATCTAATTGAAATACAAACATCAATAAGTCCTTTAAGTTATATATTCCTACTTATAAAAAATACACATTAAAAAAAAGGAATGCCCATGTAGATGCAATGAAATATAACATTTAATCAACTTAAATCACTAATATGAAGAATCACCTTAAATCATGTATCCCATATGAACAACAGCATCAACTTATACGTCGTCTTAAGAAAATATTCAAAGAATGTGTTTCGAATAAATCAAGATTTTTGAGGTGCATATTGCAACTCACGCACGCGTGCGACCCTATACCTCTCGGCTTTGACAATTTATGGGAGACTTGTGCTTGACAAGTAATTTGTTGCTCACTCATTTCTTTTTGCTTAAAAGTCAAAACTAGGATATTAAAACCCCAAATAGGATATTACAAAATCTACACTATCCAAATGAAACCAAATGTATCAAAGGAAAAGATTTTCCAGCAATTCTTACAAACAAAAACAAAAAGAAAAAGACTTTCCAGCAATTCTTACAAAAAAAAAAAAAAAAACTAGACCAAGCTTCAATGAAATGATCCTTATCAAAGGACCAAAAAGTTGTTCCTCAAGTGAAAAAGAAATCCTTAAACCTGAAACTTCCCTAAAACGTTAATGGAAGGCAGCAGGATTCTATGGTCCCTAAAACTTCATTTGTTCCTGGAGAACTAAAAACATTATAGAATCACTCTTTGCCTGAATTATGGCTGACCCTAGACCCTAAAACAGTGAACTCATATATAACAACAGTAGAAATGGTGAAGTACCTCAGAATTTCCATGATCCCATCACTCCATGATAACCTTGGCTCCTGCCCCCTTCATTTTCTCAATTATCTGCTCCCCTTCTTCTTTGGAAACTCCAGATTTGATCAGAGTTGGAGTCTTCTCAACTAACTCCTTTGCCTCCTTCAAACCCAAGCTGGTGAATGCCCGCACTTCCTTAATAACCTTAATCTTGGAAGCCGCTTCAAAGGACTCAAGCTTCAGCTCAAACACTGTCTTCTCTGGTTTCGCCTCTTCCACCGCAGCAGAAATTGCCGCCCCGGCGGCAGATGAACCGGGAAAAGCGGCGCCGGGCTTCATGACGCCGATGACGGGAGGCTCGCTCAGGGACGCCTTTCGCATGAGAATACCGGAGAGCTCGGCCACTTCCAGAAGAGTGAGGGCTGAGACCTCGTCAACGAGCCTCCACACGCGGTCGGACGGCGGGGTCCGGTGATCCGTGGGATCGAAGTTAGCGGGGTCGTAGTCCGCGGGGAGCTTTCTCTGGTCGATCATCTCGAGCCGGTCGTCGTCTCCGACGACGTCCTTCGCCGGTAAGGAGTAGCGCCGGAGTAGAGATATGGAGGAGGGGGGCCGGCTCCGGCAGATGAAGGTGTTGCCAAATTTCAGGAAGGAGCCCATTTCTTCTCCTCGGAGCCACGTTAGCAAGTTTAGGTTTAGGTTTTCGGAGTTCAGGTAGGTTTACGGGTTCGCGTGTTACACCATTCCTTGCGTCCTCCGGAGAACAATTGAGGGGCAGCTAAAATACTGCGTTTGGATGGGAGGGGAGCGACGTATCATTATGGGAGCTAAATTTTGGAAGGACTTTTGATCAAAGTACTGTAGCAATAAAATTTGATCGAGTAAGGCTCTGTTTGGGACAGCTCTGGCGGATTGAAAACTGCTATTCGGATAGAGTTATTTTAAAATAGATCTCTGGGGAGCAGTTTTGAAAAGCTGCAGAGTGTTTGGGTGTTCTGTGCAGAAGTGCGCTCGGAATCGCCGGAGAAAGGCCGTCGGGGGATCGGAATCGCTGGAGGAAGGCCGTCCGGGGCTCGGAATCGCCGGAGGAAGACCGTCCGGCCTCTAAGCATGTTCCAACTGAAGAAACCATTAGATTTCCAAAACTTGTGAGAGAGAAAGCTATTTTGCGGAAGCTGAAGCTGGGGGAGGGGGAGATTTCTGAAGAGCTGCAAAACAGCTCCAGATTTCTGAAAAGCTTTTCATAAGGAGCTGTCCCAAACAGTTAAAAACAGCTCTGGCGGCTGGAATAGAGATTCTCCAGCCGCCAGAGCTGCGCCAAACAGACCCTGAGTCGCGTTTCCTCGAAAGGTTCAAAATCATCTCGAAAGAAGAGACGAGATCAAGCGCACAAAGGCACCGCACATGGCCCGCTCACGCACGCACGTGCGCACGGCCCCCTCTCTAGTCCGCTCAAGCTCAACGCGCAATAGGCGGAGGAAAGAGCTCAGGAGAACACGAAAGTTCTTGCGGACGCACTCTTCAAGACTTTGTGGACTTAGTCATTTTCCCGTTTCTCTACACACATAGCTTGTAACGGAGAGATCTGTCACCCTCCGAGAAACTCAAATATTTGTAAACAAAGGGAAAATACTCAAAATAGTGGATTTTTGTCCGGTACCGATCCGAACGCGTGATTTTTCAATTTTTTCGGATTTCTCATGTTAAAAACGTTTCATGTCATTGCTGCTTGATTTTAATTTGACTGTTTGTGCGCCCGATTCTTCGGACCAACCGGGCGACATGCAACAAATCTATTAAAATAATAATAATAATAAAATTATTTATTTATGCAATTATATCATATTCTCAAATTAAAAGTCATATTGAAATCTATAATATTGAAAAAGTCTTTAATAACGAATTTATACCTACTTTGTTAGACTGTCGTTAAACATGTCAATTTTATTAAAGTTGATTTGAAATATTATCATCAAAATCAACCTATTTAATATTATAAAGTAACGATAAAAAATAAATGATATATGAATCAAGATAAGAATTTTTTTTCAAGCATATTTTTATTACTAAAAAATGGGAGTTGCTAAAATGAAAATATTTATGTGGATGTGTGGGAACACGAGATTGGATAAAATTAGGAATGTAAGTATCAGGGATAAGACAGGAGTAGCACCAATTGCAGTGAAGATGCGAGAAGCTCGTCTAAGATGGTTTGGACACGTACAAAGGAGACCATTAGAGGCACCAGTTAGGCGTTGTGAGAATCTAATCACTAGATATGTTAAACGAGAGAGGGGTGGTCCAATATACATTTGGAATGAAACTGTAAGGAGAGACATAATGTACTTGGCATTAGCGAGATTATAACAAAAGAAAGGGCTCAATGAAGACAAAGGATCCATAGAGCCGACCCCATTCTAGTGGAATAAAGACTCGAGTGTTGTTGTATATTTTTATTACTAAAAAACTAAATAACTGTATTAAAAAGGTATTCTTACAAACAGAAAACATAAATCATTTTTTTAGCATTTAAAAAAAGATTTTCAAATAGTTTGCAGCAATTCAAATAACTGAATAGCTCTAATGTCATTGTTAGTTTTCGACACTACTTTTTTGACAGTCATCGCTGCCCCAAACAGAACCTTAACGACTTTTTTACCGCACTCCTCCAATCCGCGTTTACCGTTAGTCGCTTGGACGACAGCCCCAAAATCCCGCCACCGCCACGACCTTATGCAATATTCATACTCTCAAAAGACCTGAGATCTTTATCTCAAAAGCCAATGGTATCATATTCTGTTAAAAGGCAACTAAAAGAGAACATATTCTGTTTTAAAGCATACAACTGGCTTCTTTGCATCAAAATGTAATCATTTTTTCTTCTCCAAAGGCTTCCCACCAGAATAAAAAAAAACACAGCACTTCGCGGCGGAACTCGATCATTATAAAGCTCGCCGGCCGGCCGTCTTCAATTCCTCCCCGAACCAATTGAGCATGAGGGATTGGATGCCGGCGATCATAGCTTCGGCACTGTTCGGATTTCTGAGCCCCGGCGTGATATTTCAGCTGCCGGGAAGGAGCCGGCCGGTGGAGTTCTTCAACATGAGGACTAGCTGGGTTTCCATCCTTGTGCACGCGCTTATCTTCGCCCTCTTCCTTCTGCTCTTCCTCATCATTCTGCATCCCCATCTCTATGTTTGATATTGGATGTAGGGCCTGTTTGGCGCGCCGTTGGAGCTCCTGCGCGGCGGAAGACGGAGGCGACCCAAACACATCTCTCATGGAGGCGTTTGCTCCTGTATGCCGCGTCGTTATTACGACCGGGCTGTTAAAATACAAGGAGCTTAGTTAAGCTCAAGAGACAACTCAGCTCACAGCAATAACATACAGATAAAGCTACTCAAAGAAGCTCAGCAGGATGGCGTGGTGATGAAGAAATCCCCATGTGACAAGAAGCAGCGCACCTGCAGAGAAAGAGATGGAGGCGTTTCAGAAGAGATGCAAGGACAAGCAAAAAGGCGCGGCGCTGATGCGTGAGGAAGAAGAAAGCCCCAATCGTTTTATGCTTATTTAAAGTCCCGTTTGGGCACAGTTGTTAAAAAAAATGAAAAAAGACAAAGTCTTATTGTAATGTGATATATGTCACTGCTCTTTGATTTCTCCGATTCCTGTGTCACAAACACAACCATTGAGTGTTATAATAGTTTTGAATATAATATTACTTAAGCTTTTATATTCTGTCAAAGCTTTTATACACTATTAGTGGTATCAGAGCCGATGGCTTTCAAAGGAATTGGAGCAATGTTGGCCTCGAATATGCCAGTATTCAATGGTGATCACTATGAATACTGGGCTATTCAAATGAGGATACTTTTTCTGTCACAAGGACTGTGGGAGGTCGTGCAAAATGGAATTCCAGAAATGGCAACTACATTAGAGACTGGACCTACTGCAGAAGAACTAAAAATGGCAGCAGAAAATCAAAGAAAAGATGCAAGAGCACTTGTGTATATCCAACAAGGTGTCACCAACACCATTTTCCCAAGAATTATGGCTGCAACCACATCCCAAGAAGCCTGGGAAACTCTCCAAGTTGAATATAAGGGTTCACCTCAGGTAATCTCAATTAAACTTCAAACGGCCTGGAAAGTTTTTGATACTTTACTTATGAAAGAAAATGAGAAAGTACAAGACTTTATAGCAAGAGCCACACAATCAATAAATCAGATAAGGATGTTAGGTGACACAATAGAGGATAAACGGGTAGTCCCAAAACTTCTTAGGAGTCTAACTCCACAATTTAATCATATTGTTGCTGCAATCGAAGAATCTAAAGACCTCAATGTCTTAAGTATACCAGAGTTACTAGGTTCTCTGCAAGCCCATGAAGATAGGTTAAATCTACAACCCACTTCAATGGATCAAGCCTTGCATTTAAATTCACTACCCATCAAAAATCTTACACAGAAACAAAAATCAGAAAAAACAGACTACACAGTCAACAAGAAACTTCTGTTAACAAATAACAGAGGTAGGGGAAGAGGAAGGTTTTCTCCCAAAGGAAGATCTACCTACAATAAAAATGACAGTCTGTCATGTTCTCTGTGTAATAGAACAAATCATGAAGCTCATGATTGTTTCTACAAATGTAAAAGGTACAAGAAGCCAACACACATGGATAAAGATTGTTGGTTCAAAGATAAAACAATATCAAAAAATACTGAAGAAGAGAACAAAGAGTCAATGTTCTACCTGAATGACAAAAAGAACTATCTTAATACCACTTGGTACATAGATAGTGGTTGTTCAAGTCATATGACAGGAAACAAAAATCTCTTTGTCTATATAGATGAAAGTTTTATTGTTGATGTTGTGCTAGGGGATGGAAATGTGCAAAAAATTCAAGGAATAGGAACTATAAAAATGAAAATTGTTTGAAATCAAACTAGATATATATATGATGTAAGCTATGTCCCAACACTGACAGCCAATCTCTTAAGTGTGGGACAACTTCTTCATAAAGGCTATGAAGTCCACTTCACAAGTGATTCCTGCACTATTATCAACAAGTCAGGAGAGACTGAAATCATTGCAAAAATGACAAGCAATAGAATTTTCTCCTTGAATTTATATCCGGTCAATGAAATAGTTCTTACCAGCACAGCACAAATACAACAACAAACTAAGTTATGGCACCAAAGATTTGGTCACCTGAACGGACAAGATATGAAGAAACTAAGTACACAACATATGGTAGAAGGTTTACCACCAATAACTACAGATAATACAGTTTGTGAAAAATGTGCAGAAGGAAAAAATCACAGATTACCATTTCCAAAGACATCATATAGAAGAAGTTTAATGCCACTTGACCTGATTCATTCAGATCTATGGGGACCATCCACAACTCCATCATTAAGTGGTAAAAGTTATTTCCTTCTATTTGTGGATGATTGCAGCCGCTTCTTGTGGATCTACTTCCTCAAACACAAGAGTGATAGTTTTGATACATTCCAAATCTTTAAGGCACTTGTTGAAAAACAATTTGAAAGATCAATTAAAACTCTAAGGACTGATAGAGGAGGTGAATTCACTTCAAATGAGTTTACCTCCTACTGCAGTAAAGGGGTATAAGAAGAGAGTTAACTGCAAGTAGATCACCTCAACAGAACGGTGTAGTTGAGAGGAGAAACAGAACCATAATAGAAATGGCAAGAACTATGTTATTAAACAAAAGTATGCCAAAGGAGTTTTGGGCTGAGGCAGCCCACACTGCAGTATACATTTTGAATAGATCACCTACCAAAGCCCTCATAAAATAAACCCCATATGAGGTAATATATAAAAGAAAATCCAAAGTTACACATTTCAAAATATTTGGGTGCATTACATATGTTTTGATTCAGAAAGAAGATAGAGGTAAGTTAGACAAGAAGAGTGAGAGGTGTATCTTTATTGGTTACAGTAATGAGTCAAAAGCCTTCAGATTATATCAACCTGTACAACAAAGATTAATTATTTCTAGAGATGTATTATTTGATGAAGATAGAAGCTGGGAATGGGGGGGCTCAGATTTGGAGCAAAATTCAAAGAGTTGGTCATATACTGAAGATTGTGATACCTTCCAAATCAATGAAATTCTTCCTAATGAATTTCAGATGATTGAACCACAAACTCCATTAATATCAAATACTGAAAGTACTCAGTTATATGACCCCTCACAAGCCTCTTCCAGCTCTACTTTTTATCCAGATTCCTCATCACCCCCAAGAAGGATGAGATCTGTAGAAGAAATTTATAGACAAGGAGAGGTAGTTCTTAATATTTCCACTCCAACCAGTTTTGAAGAAACTTACAAGAGTCAAGCCTGGAGACAAGCTATGGATGATGAGATTAAAATGGTTGTCAAAAATAATACATGGATATTAGTACCAAAACCACCTCAAGTTGATGTAATAGGTCTGAAATGGATCTACAAGCTAAAAGAAAAAGAAGATGGGTCAGTACTCAAATATAAAGCCCGGATAGTAGCCAAAGGCTACTCACAAATTCCAGGAATTGACTATAATGAAACGTTTGCACCAGTTGTCAGAATGGAGACTGTGAGAACTCTTATTGCTTATGCAGCCCAATATAACTTTCCAATATATCAATTAGATGTAAAATCAGCATTCTTGAATGGTGAAATAGATGAAGAGATTTATGTAGAGCAGCCAAGAGGTTATGAGGTAAAAGGAGAAGAACACAAAGTCTATAAACTAATTAAAGCCCTCTATGGCCTTAAACAGGCACCAAGGGCATGGAATGCCAATATTGACAGATACCTGCATTCAATTGAATTTCACAAAAGCAAAATAGATTCATCACTTTACTAGAAGGAAGAAGATGGGATGAGGATGTTTGTGTGTCTTTATGTAGATGACCTAATCTACACAGGCAATAATCTAAACTTCCTGAATAACTTCAAAAGAGACATGGAGCAGAAGTATGAAATGACTGACATGGGACTACTACATTATTTCCTGGGATTACAGTTTATACAAAGCCCAAACTGTATTCTAATTTCTCAAGAAAAATATGCTTATGATATATTAAAAAAGTTCAACATGAAAGAATGTAATTCAGTAAAACTCTCAATGTCTCCACATGATATGTTGTTTCCTGCAATTAACAATGAACCAATGACAGATCCCACGATATTTAGAAGTCTGGTTGGATCATTGATATATCTAACAAATACACGACCAGATCTGGAGTATTCAGTAAATTCCATTTCTAGATTTATGAGCAATCTAACCAAACTTTATCATGAGGCTGCAAAAAGAATACTGAGGTATGTGCAAGGAACAAAAGAATTAGGACTAATATATCGCAAGCATCATCACAGCCACTTAACAGGATATACTGATTCAGATTGGGGAAGAAGTGTAGAAGACAGAAAAAGCATCAGCGGATATGTGTTTTTCTTAGGACAAAATCCGATCAGTTGGTCCTCCAGAAAACAACAATCGGTCGCACTTAGTTCAGCAGAAGCAGAATATATGGCATTAAGTGAAGCAACAAGTGAAGCCATTTGGCTTAGACGCCTAGTTGAAGAAATTTTCAGGGAAAAGGAGAAAGAAACCCTAATTTATTCCGATAGTTCTTCAGCAATAGCCCTCGCAAAAAATCCAGTTTTTCACAATCGAAGTAAACATATCGAAATCAGATATCATCATATAATGGAGAATATAGAGAAGGGTGAAGTTTGCTTACGCCACATATCCACGGAACTTCAAATAGCATATATTCTTACCAAGCATTTGCCCAAGCCACGTTTTGAATCTCTCAGAATGAAGATCGGAGTAGAAGATCTCTCGAGCTTACGAGGGGGTGTTAAAATACAAGGAGCTCAGTTAAGCTCAAGAGACAACTCAGCTCACAGCAATAACATACAGATAAAGCTAGTCGAAGAAGCTCAGCAGGATGGCGTGGTGATGAAGGAATCCCCATGTGACAAGAAGCAGCGCACCTGCAGAGAAAGAGATGGAGGCGCTTCAGAAGAGATGCAAGGACAAGCAAAAAGGCGCGGCGCTGATGCGTGAGGAAGAAGAAAGCCCCAATCGTTTTATGCTTATTTAAAGACCCGTTTAGACACAGTTGTTAAAAAAAATGAAAAAAGACAAAGTCTTATTGTAATGTGATATCTGCCACTGCTCTTTGATTTCTCCGATTCCTGTGCCACAAACACAACCATTTAGTGTTATAATAGTTTTTAATATAATATTACTTAAGCTTTTATATTCTGTCAAAGCTTTTATGCCCTTTTACGGGCTCCGTCCCTAAATCTCCTTCCGGGTGAGAGGAGAAGTTGTCGAGTGGAGATAACAATGGTCGCGATTTAGAGAGAGGAAAAACAAGCCACGCAACGCCCGCCGAGTGCTCACGTGGCAGGCGCTGAGTGGACGCGGACGGCGTCCGAGTACCGGATGCAAGAATTTCTCCATGTATGCCACCGCAAAAAACAACTCGGTTCTAACGCCGTTGCGATTTGTCTCCTTCCTGCATCCCTTTTCAGACGCGCTCCAAAACAAACACTTAGCTATTTTTTTCATTGATTTTCTTGAGTGATTTTGATCAGGAGCTTTGCGTAGGAGTGTAAGTTGAGTTGAGATGTCTTGAAAGCTTGATGAGTCAACTCGAAAAAAAACTTGAGCTCGAACTCGATTACGAGTTAAAATAGAGCTCACATATTATTGTTCATGAGCTCCTGAGCAGCTCGCAAGCTCGAAATTTGAGCTTGAGCTCGATAAGTAGACATTGAGCTTGAGTTTGAGCCATGATAAAATGAGTTCGTCGAACTCGAATTTGGGCTTAAAATTTTTGCCAAACTCGACTCGAGCTCGACTCATTTGCCCCCTAACCTTCGCCAAATAGCCTACTGAAGAGTTCTGTTCAGTGCTGATCATCCTGTTGAATGTTTATGAGGAGCACTCAAATAGATATTTTGTTTACCTTAGTATTAAAATGTTTTGTTTTTCATGAAATCAATGTAAGGAATTATTTATGCTAATAATCGAGAGTAATCAATGAAATTAATGCTTTTTAATTAACCATATTATTCATTTCTAATTCTCATTATTCATGATTGTTGTTACTGTTGGGAATGCGAGCAAATAATCCCGATCAGAGCACCTGTTTTTAATTTTTTTTTGAGCGAGCAACCTATGCGACCGCGTTCAGCGGTATGCAAGCGGAAACAACAATACAATGCAAAAACAAATAAAAAGCACACAGAAAATTTTAACGTGGAAAACCCAATTATGTGAAAAACCACGGGACGATCGGAGTCCAACCCGGAAAGCCTCTACTAAAAATGTGTGAAAACACACGCACAGATTACAGGCTTTCCCTCCACCGATCCACATATGATCTCCACTCCTCCAACACAACCACGATCCACAAAGAATCTACACCACCACAATAACCTCTTCCAACAACCACACAGGCACAATACTTGAAAGAGAAATACAACAAAGGTAGAGAAGTCGTTATCCGGACGGATTGAAAAATCTGTCCCAACGTCAAAGATGACATTCCCAAATATACGAAGAGGGACGGCTATGCACAGCCCCTTCCAACTTCGATCACGAACGGCAGCCTCCTTGCGATTCCAGCAAACCCGAAGAGGCAGCCCCCTACTCCAGTAAACACGAAAGGGGCAGCCCGGCTACAGTAAATGCCAAGAGGGGCGGCCGGCTCCAAGCGGCTCCAGCAAAAAAAGGCCGAGAAAGAGGCGGCAGCGGCTTGCCTCTCCGGCTCCAGCAAGACCAAGAAAGAGGCGGCAGCTCTTCGGCTCCAGCAACACGAAGAGGGTGGCCTGCACTTGCGGCTCCAGCGGGTTGGCGGCTCCTTGCTGCTCCAGCAGATGGCAAGAGGCGGGCGGCCTGCTTGCTACTGCTCCAATAAAACACGGGAGGAAGGAGGCCGGCTGTTGCTGCTCCAGAAAACGAAAAAAGGAGGAAGGAGGCTGATTGCTTACTGCTCAAGGCAAATCAAAAACCCTATGTATTTTTGTTTTTGTTGACTAATGGAGAAGCACGGTTGCACCTTCTTAAAAACTGAACCGGAAAATTACCCCCTATCTCTTGCCCGATTTTGCCTCTATTGATGAGGGTTTTAATATATATAAGTGGGTGTAAACCCAAGAATAAAATCACGAGCCGCAACTAGCGCGTCCGGTAGTTTTTACTGACTCGGATGGGAACCACACTCAACAAATCTTCCCCTTCACATCGAGATGGAGGAAACTGCCATCCCGACGATTCTAACGCAATGCTCGAACTTTCCCCTTGGCACGGTCTTGGTCAGCATGTCTGCCACATTATCATCAATGTGCACCTTCTCAAGATCAAGCTCCTTCTGCTCCAGGGCATCTCGTATCCAATGATACCGAGTGTCGATGTGCTTCGACCTCGAGTGAAACGTGAGGTTCATCCCCAGGTGAATAGCGCTCTGACTGTCACACAGTAGTGTATATCGGTCCTGAGTGAATCCAAGTTCTTTGATGAACCTCTTCATCCAAAGCAACTCCTTCCCAGCCTCAGTAACCACAATAAACTCATCCTCTGTGGTGGACAGTGCAATGCTCTTCTATAACCTCGACGCCCACGAGAAAGCTCCCCCTGCAAACAGAATCATGTATCCTGACGTCGATCTCCTGGAATCCACATCTCCAGCTATGTCAGCATCAATGTAGCCCAACAGCTCAGGCTCACTGTCCCCAAATCTCAACGTCAAATCTGAAGTCCCCTGTAGGTATCTCAATATCCACTTCACTGTGCTCCAATGCTCTCTCCCAGGATTGGAGAGAAATCTACTGACTGTCCCAACGGCATGCGCAATGTCTGGCCGTGTACACACCATCGCATACATAAGGCTCCCAACTGCAGATGCAAACGGAACCTTCTGCATCACCTCGATCTCCTCGGGTGTGCTGGGGCACTGATCAGCGGTAAGCCTGAAGTGAGCTGCAAGAGGCGTGCTCACCTTCTTCGCCTGATCCATATAAAATCTCTACAAAACTTTGCGGATGTACCGCTCCTGTGATAATCAAAGCAATCTGGCTCCCCTGTCCCTACGAATGTGCATCCCCAAAATAGTCTTCGCAGCACCCAGATCCTTCATCTCAAAAGTAGAACTCAACTGTCACTTCAACTCAGCACTGTGAGCAGTGTTCCTCCCGATGATCAATATATCGTCCACGTACAATAGCAGAATGATGAAATCCTCTGGAGCATACTGTCTGATGAACACGCAGTGGTCAAGGGTAGTCCTCCTGAAGTCGATCTCCCCCATGAAAGAATCAAACTTCTTATACCATTACCGTGGGGCCTACTTCAGGCCATATAAACTCTTCTGCAAGCAGCACACCAGACCTTCCTTCCCTTTAACACTGAAACCCTCAGGCTGCTCCATGTATAGCTCCTCCTCGAGATCGTCAGGCAGAAAGGCGGTCTTGATAACCATCTACTCTATCTCCAAATCAAGCCTCGCAGCAAGTCCACAAGTACAACCAGAATAGATGACATCTTCACCACAAGAGAGAAGATCTCATCAAAGTCAACACCCTGTTGCTGTCCAAAGCCCTTCACCACTAGTCTGGCCTTGTATCTAAGAGGTGTGGAGGAATCACTCTGCTTCACCCTGAAAATTCACCGATTCTTCAAGGCTTTCTTTCCCTTAGGCAATCTCACCAAGTTATACGTGTGGTTCTTCTGCAGTGACTGCATCTTCTCCTGCATAGCAACCATCCACTGACGCTTCTCGGTGCTCTCCACAGCCTCGACATAACTCTCAGGCTCCCCCGCATCAGTCAGCAATATGAACTCTGATGTAGAATATCTAGCGGGTGGGTGCCTGGCTTGATCAGACCTTCGTAGGGCCGACTCCGGGGTCGGTGCAGGTACATCATCAGTAATATCCTCAGCGACTACTGGTTCACCATCAGTGGTGATATCATGAGTTGGAAGGGCATTAGTGCCCTGTGCTGGCTCAGGCTCAGTAGCCTCCTCAGTATCCTCAGCTCCAACCATAGGTGACTCCGCAGCAGTACGAGAGTCAACCTCCAACTCGATAGTCCCCTCAGGATCACCAATAGTCTGATCCTCACAGAAAATAGCATCACGGCTACATACAAGCTTCTTCTCAACTGGATCAAAGAACCTGTACCCAAATTCTCCACTGTAGTCGTACCCCAAAAAAATACAATGTCGAATCTTCGAATCCAACTTCGATCTCTCGTCCCTGAGGACGTGCACAAAGGCTTTGCAGCCAAATATCCGTAAGTGACTGTAAGAGGGGTCTTTCCCATACCAGACCCTATCAGGGACATCAACCTGTAATGCTGAACTTGGCGAGAGGTTGATGACATGCACTGCAGTAAGAAGAGCCTCGCCCCAGAACATCCATGGCAGCTTCGACTCAGATAGCATGCACCGAATCCTTTCTAACAGTGTCTGATTCATCCTCTCAGCTACGCCATTCAGCTGCGGCGTCTTCGGCAGGGTCTTCTCATGTATGATGTCATGGTCCCTTCAGTACTCATCAAATGGACGAATGTACTCTCCCCCATTGTCGGACCTGATGCATCTCAGCCACTTCCCAGACTGTCTCTCCACCTCAGCGTGGAATCTCCTGAAAGTATCAAGGACCTGATCTTTGGTCTTGAGAGCATAGACCCAAAGCTTCCTCGAATGATCGTCAATGAACGTAATGAAATACAAAGCTCCTCCTCTAGTCTGGACCTTCAGAGCTCCGCAGATATCAGTGTGAACTAGCTCCAAAGACTTCGTTCTCCTAGTGGACGTGTGGATGTGGAATGAAACCCGGTTCTGTTTCCCAGCCATACAGTGGTCGCACCTCTCCAAGTGAACATCAGAAATATCACTAATCAGCTTCTTCTTCTCCAGGCATCCCAAACCCTTCTGGCTAATGTGAGCTAGCATCCTATGCCACAAGGAAGTGGATGTCTCATCCCTGACGGAGTTGGCCTGAGCAGCTTCAGGCCTCCCCTCCATGTAATATAGTCCAAAATCTTTATAACCCCTGGTCATCACAAGTGATCCCATGATCAGCTTCCAGAAATCTCCTCCAAAGACACTCAGGTGTCCTTCATCTCCAAGTCTGCCAACAAATATCAGATTGAAGCAGATGTCTGGCACATGTCGTATATCCCTCAGAACAAGTAAGGCTCCAGTACTCGTCTTCAAATGCATGTCTCCACGCCCAAGCACCTTGGACGTATCCTCATTGCCCATCCTCAACACCCCACAGTCATGAGTGGTGTGAGTGGCAAATAACTCCTTATTGTGGGAGACATGCGCAGAGGCTCTAGAATCAATGATTCAGCATCGGTCATCACACTCGAGTGTAGAAGTGACGTTGTCGCCAACAAAAATGATGTCGTCCTCCTCAGTCGAAACGATGGTTGCCGTGTGACCTTCTTCTTCTGATCGTTCTTCCACGAATAACAAAATTTCTTGATGTGACCCTTCTTATGGCAGTAGTGGCATTCCACGTTCTGATATCGTGACTTCGACTTTCCCCTACTCTGACTCATGTCCTCCTTCCTTCCTCGACTCTTACTCCTTCCTCTCTCCCTGGACTCAGTAAAGAGAACGCAAGGTCGTGAAGAAGAGCCTGAAGTCCCCTGAGACTTTCGTCTCACCTCCTCATTCAAGATCCCACTCTTGGCGATCTCCATGGAAACAATCCCCTAGGGGGAGGAATTGATCAGAGAAACTCTGACCATATCCCAAGAGTCTGGAAGTGACTTGAGTAGCCACAAAGCATTCACCTCATCTTCAAATGTCACCTTCATGGCAGTCAGATGATCAATAATCCCCTGGAACTCGTTGACATGATTCAAAATAGGAGAGCCCTCCCGGTATCTGAACTCTCCAAGCTTCTTCAACAAATATAACTTGTTGATGCCCGTGCTCTTGGCATACAAGATCTCGAGAGTCTTCCATAGATCCTTTGCATCATTGATGTTAGCCACATGGTTGTAGACGTTCGGCTCCACGAACCGTCTGATAAACCCACACAGCTTCTGATGTTACACCTTCCATTTTGTCGGATCCGTATCCTTTGGCATCTTCTCAAAGACAGGAGCATGCCAACCCTTCACATATATCAGGTCCTCCATCAGTAGATACTACTGGTGATAATTGACACCATTCAACTTTACCATCTGCTCCGAACCTGATGAGAACTCCATTCTGCTCTGCCAACTGGTCGGACCGACCACTGATCTTTGAGTCGACTATCTCAAAGTATGCAACTGGAGAGGATAGTCAGTGGGCCAATGATCATAAACTAACACTCCCAATTGCACACCTGAGATCCCGATCGACTCGTCCTGAAACCCTAAAGGTCAGCCTGGTATCTGCTCTGTCACTGATAGGCTCTGTCACTGAACCTGCTCGGTCACCGAACCTCCCTCTGATACCACTTATTGGAAATGCGAGCAAACAATCCCGACCAGAGCACCTATTTTTATTTTTTTTAAGCGAGCAACCTGTGCGGCCGCGTTCAGCGGTATACAAGCCGAAACAACAATACAATGCAAAAACAAATAAAAAACACACAGAAAATTTTAACGTGGAAAACCCAATTGGGTGAAAAACCACGGGACGATCGGAGTCCAACCCGGAAAGCCACCACTAAAAGTGTGTGAAAACACAGGCACGGATTACAAGCTTTCCTTCCACCGATCCACACAGGATCACCACTCCTCCAACACAACCACGATCCACAAAGGATCTACACCACCACAATAACCTCTTCCAACAATCACACAAGCATAATACTTGAAAAAGAAATACAACGAAGGTAGAGAAGTTGTTACCCGGACGGATTGAAAAATCCATCCCAACATCAAAGATGACGTTCCCAAATCCACGAAGAGGGACGACTATGCACAGCCCCTTCCAACTCCGATCACGAACGGCAGCCTTCTTTCGATTCCAACAAATGCGAAGAGGCAGCCCCTAACTCCAGCAAACACGAAAGGGGCGGCCCGGCTACACCAAATGCTAAGAGGGGAGGCCGGCTCCAAGCGACTCCAGCAAAAAAGGCCGAGAAAGAGGCGGCAGCGGCTTGCCTCTTCGGCTCCAGCAAGACCAAGAAAGAGGCGGCAGCTCTTCGGCTCCAGCAACACGAAGAGGGTGGCCTGCACTTGTGGCTCCAGGGGGCCGACAGCTCCTTGCTGCTCCAACAGATGGCAAGAGGCGGGCGACCTGCTTGCTGATGCTCCAAGAAAACACGAGAGGAAGGAGGTCGGCTGCTGCTGCTCTAGAAAACGAAAAAAGGAGGAAGGAGGTCGGGTGCTTGCTGCTCAAGGCAAATAAATAACCCTATGTATTTTTGTTTTTGTTGACTAATGGAGAAGCACGGCTGCCCCTTCTTAAAAACTGAATCGGAAAATTACCCCATATCTCATGCCCGGTTTTGCCTCTATTGATGAGGGTTTTAATATATATAAGTGGGTGTAAACCCAAGAATAAAATCGCGAGACGTAACTAGCGCGCCCGGTGGTTTTTACCGACTCGGATGGGAATCACACCCAACAGTTACTAGCAAACCCAAATTTTTCACAATTTTTTTTTGTTATTTTGGAAGTCCCAATACCGCTACTTGCAAACCCAAACCCTAAACTTGGTTACTCCCGTTGGCCACCACACTCGCTCTCCCGTTCTCCACTCCTAGGCCATCGTCCTCGTCCATCCCCGTCGACATCTTGTACACAGTCACCCCGTCCATTTCCATCGTCCTCCTTCATCCCCCGCCCATTTCCGTCCTCAGCAATTCTCTGTATTTCAAGGCCGGCAACCTGGCAGGAAATCTTTTATTCCTCCCAAACTAAACACTCAAATTTCTACCTTCTCAATGGAATCACCGTTGAAACTCCTTTCTTGGCGGTCTGAGAGATGCAACTCCTCTTAGATTATGACGATTTTAATAGTCTTGAAGATGCTATGCGAGCAAGGAGATGATGAGATGTCGTTCTCTATGTATCGAAGTTCCTGGACCAGCATATTCCCCAGCGGAAAGTTTCTGTGGGAAAATTTGGAGTTCTGAAACTCAAGATTTCTTTCAGTGCTCATGTTGATCTGACGGAAATGGTGGATTCGTTCGCCCGAATCCTCTCTGTTTCTTCGATTTTTCCCAAATCCATGGTGGAGGTGAGAGAGGAAGGAACGGAAGCGACCGTCGATGCGGTCGATGCGGTCGATGGTGGATTCGTTCGCCCGAATCCTCTCTGTTTCTTCGATTCGTCGCCGACCACACGTTCATATCGCATTTGTAATCAAAGAAGACGTGATTTGCTTTTGATTTTTTGACTTGCCTAGTTGGATGAAAAGATGTGTGATTGCGTTTAGGATCTTCATATCCACCCTACTAAGTCATGAATATCGTTAGACAATCTCTGTTGAATTTTTTTTTATGGTGATAAAAACAGGTTTTCAAATAACCATTTTTAAATTTGAATGTTTGTTATTATTAATGGTTTGCTAAAAGCCAATTTAGGTTTGCTAGTAACAACATCCATATTCATTTAGCTCTGATATATTAACATCCCGACCGAGTATGCCTCGGATCAGGTCATCAGGACCATCATTTAAAATCTGTCGCACCTAACCCAACATGTCAGTCAGATTTTGGACCAATGACACTGTTGCGGACAAACTCGAGGCCCCGGTCGGACCGGATTAACTTGGACCGTCTTAGCTTACGGAGCGGTCGAGCGCGTACACATTCAATGAAAATGAGAGGTTAACACAAGATGTGATGACGTGGAAAAACCTCTCAAATGGGTAAAAAACCACGTGATCGGGTCTGTGCCGGTCAAAGTCCACTAGTTTCTGGTGATTACAGCGTGTTGGAGAATCGAGGCGACAGTCCGCTCCTATTACAGCTTGGGGGAGAGAGAGTAAGACTACGACTCCCTGCGGGCAACAGACTGCGCTGCGGGAATGACTTGGATGCTGAAATGCGTGGGATGGCACTGATGCTCTGATGTTGGGGGCGACACGCATTTTCTTGCAGGGGTCGTCTTCCTCATTTAGGCGTTTTCCTCCTGGCGGCGTGCTGGTGGCGCGTTGGTGGCTCGTCGTGGCTGGAAGGCGACTCGAGGGAGGAGGCTGGCAGAGCTATCACCTGAGGAGGAAGAAGACCGAGAGCCGAAAAGTGAAGAATGAGGAGGCCCTGGGGCTCTTTTTATAGCCTCCGGGGGAAGTTCATGGCGGGCCCCACCACTAACGTAGTGGGTGGTTACCCACCTGATCGGACGGTGAGGAGAGCCCCCCCCCCCACGATCAGACGGCGGGCAGGCCATCCACGACGATGGGGCGGCCAGGCGGTGGAGGCGGCCGGCCTGCCTGGCTGGCTGCTCGGCCGGAAGCGGCATGCCCGGCGTCTAGGCTGCGGCCTGTGGCTGTTTTTCCGGCCTAGCCGCGAGCCCGGCCAGTGGCCAGGCCGCCGACGGCTTGGCCGCGGCCTGTGGCCGCGAGCCCGGCCAGCGGCCAGGCGGCTTGGTCGCGGCCTGGCCGCGATCCCGGCTAGCGGTCAGGCCGCCGTGGCCTGGCGGATTAGCTGCGGTCTGCGGTGGTAAGGCCGGCGGCGGCGGCGGCCAGTCCGGCGGTGGCGACGGTCAGCCCGACGGCAGCGGCGACGGCGGTTGCTCCCTCAAGGGGGTGGTTTTGGAGGAGAGAGAGAGTGGGCCCTTCCCCCATGATTTCCTCATCATGGGGAGATCATGGGGGGTGGAGTTGACTTAGTCAACCCCATGATCCCATTTTGAGATGAGATCATGGGGGAGCTCTCCCTATAAATGGTGGTGTAAATCCTAAGCTATATGATGTATACAATGAGAGGTACTAAAAATTATCATTCAATATCCCTATAATAATTATTGAGGATCTATCATGACATGATTAGCCTAAATCCAGAAGTTTATAATTTTCCTAATTTACTTGATAATTTATTTAATTTCCTAAGAGATCAAAATGCCTTAGTTTGAACATGAAGTACTATTTTAAGCCATGCAAAATGTTCCACAAAATTATTATAATTACAAAACAACAACTTTTTAGTAAATTCAAGGTCTCCAAATTTTTCAGTAAGACTTAAATCTCTAAACATAATTTTTGAACATAACCTACATTAACTAAATTAAAGAAATAAGTACTGTCAATATACTTCCAAAAATTCTGAGAAAATTCAAGAATGAACATAAAGAAATATAAACACTCAAGGTCAAGTTTCATAATTTATCAATGAATAATGACCTCTAAACTTGATTTTCTCATAATAATCTAAGGTAATAGGTTAATGAACTAAGTACAACAATTATTTATCTAAAAATTATAATAAAATTCCTATATGAGCATATTGATCTAGGAACACTACTGATCAAGTTTCATAATTTTTCAACAAGAAATGAGCTCTTAATTAATTATTTAACAAGTTTCCAAATTTATGAGCTTGTGAAGTAGGTACTGTAATTATGTACTTAAAAATTCTAGTAAAATTCATAAAGAAGTATAATGGTCTAACACTCCCTCTTCCCAATTTTCATGACTTTCCAATGAACAGTGAGTTCACAATATCCAAATAATTAAGTAGGGCTAACTAATGCATTACAAAAGAAGTACTAAGATTAATATTCCAGAATTCTCAATTAAATTTCCAAAGGTTCATACTAACCCTATGACTATACTACCCAAGTTCCATCACTGTTCAATGAGTTTTAATAATCTATTCTACAACTACAAGGTTTGTGCCCTAAACCAGGGTTAGGGTTTGAGGGGTTTAACAACTTCTAAATCCAATAAGATTTCTACCAGAGGACTATAACTACCTTAGAGTCCTTTCTACCAAATTTAAAATCATTTCAAGATCATTTGACCACATGTCCTTCACAAGACACCAAAGACCATCCTTAGGGTTTGGTCTTGGGTCCTAGGGCAAATCTACTCCAATCCACCCCATCACCCATGAGATGGTGTCCAAGGTCATAACAAACCAGTGGAAAAAGTCTCAGCCTCTGTTGAGGTGATTTGACCACTTTAAACCACAAAAGGTACTATGACCTATTTACCCCTTATTGAGCCAACTTAGGGTTTGCTTGTTTCCATCCTAAACCATCACCAAAAGTGATGAAAATAAATATGGAGCCTTATACTATCCCCCAAGATCACTCGCCAAAATTTTGGATGTTTTTGAGGAGCTTAAGACACCTAATTAAATTACATATGATTTATTAATTTATTTACAAAATTATAGAAAAATATTGTCCAAAAATTCTGATTTTTGGACAGTATGAGGGGAAGGTTATGAAAAGCCTATGCCATAAATTTCAAGGAATTTGGGTTAGTGGTTTGGTGTGGGCAATAGTTTTTGTGACTGGTAACACCTAGGTATAGGTTGCACCATTTTGTGTGATGTGGTCTAACCGCTTATACAAAATGGTTGAAATAAATTTTAAATTAAAGTTAACCCCTAGGGCTACAAGTTACATGTTGCTCATTTCCTCATATAGAGCATCTAGGTATTTTTAAATTAATTTGCAATTGACTGTAAAACCTAAAGCAGAAAAACAATATTTAACAAATATAACATTTGATCTTTGCACAGATCTTGAAGCAAATCGGCCGGCCGCTGGTCATCTTCCTCCTCCAGCCGACGGCCCTGATCCTCCAGTCCTAGAGCATATTCCAGCCGCCACAGCCGGCTATCCGACCACCTCCCCGGCCGGCCACCGCCTCCACCACCTCCGTCAAGGTGGTGGCTATCGCCGGGCGGCGGCACGGCCGCCGGAGGGGCCGATTCCTGCGATCCCGACAACTCGTTTTTCATGGAAAAACCAGTGATTTTCATCACCCGATCGAGCTCAATTGAGCCCGTTCCTTAGCCTTAACAATTCCTACGATCTACCCATAAGGAATGAGGAAGGGGAGGACCTTGCTTGCGGCTTGAGACACGTCGATCGCCGAGAAGCCATTGGTGGTGGTTGCGGCGCTCGATTTCTGCAACAACACAGTGAACTTGGTCGACTCCTTCAGGTAAGGGTTGTAACCGACTCCTATGAGTCCAGTGAGTCTTTTAAAATAGTGAAAAGGGGGAGCGGAGAGGCCAAGCATCAATGGCCATTAATGGCCATTGAAAGCTTATTTCGGCCATGGCCATACTCCTCCCCTAGCCACTGTTGTGGCCGGGATAATGCTGGAATCTCTTTCTCTCCCATAGGGAAACTGAATCCAGCCCTTAATGGGGGAGGGGGTGAGGCCTTCCTTCATGACACCATTAATGACCATGAATAGTGTTTCTCGGCCATGGTGGTTTCCCCCTAGCCTTGAACAGCCACCAAAATGGCTCCCTGGTCTTCCTGGATTGAATGGGGAATTGGATCAGGTCATGAAGAATGGCCCTTGGCCTCCTTGGCCATGAATGACTCTCTTTCACCATTTCTCTCTCCTCCATTAGAGAGGAATTGGAGTTTTATCTCTCCTAGTCATCAAGGTTGACCTTGCTGACCACTCCAGCCTATTGGCAGCCCACTACATCCATATTATTCATGGAATTAAGGTTAGCCCAAATGGAAAGAGGGCTTGAGCTTGGGTTAGCTCTTTTTGAGCTAAGTTTGACTTAACCTAGACTAGGGTTGACCTTGGTCAAATTGACCTTTTGTGTCACCATCAATGGGTTCTTGGTGACCTAATGCCCTCCCCTAAGGTCTAGGTAGGGATGAGTAGGGTTTACTTGGCACCTTGGAGGTCACTTGACCCTTAGTAAGGGCACTTTGACCAATTTGGGGCTAGAGTTGACTTGGGTCAACTTAGCCACTAGGGTTGACCCCAATGGGTCCTTGGTGACTCATTGACCTTACTTTAGAGTTTGTAAGGCATGGGTGGGGTCCACTTGACTAAGGGAAGGTCAATTGACCCTAAGTAGGCTAGTTTGACCCATTTAGGGTTAGGGTTGACTTAGGTCAACTTAACCACTTTGACTGCCCACAGTGGGTCCTTAGTGACCCAATGGACTACCCAAGGTGTTAGGAGTGTTGTGGTAGGGTCATGGGACCAAGTTGTAGCCCTAAAGTCAAACCTTAGGTCTAAATGTTGGGGATGAGCTATAGGCAAAACAAGGTGATTTTTCATCTTGGGCATTACCCACTTGGTTAAGAGCTTCTGATGGTTTTGTCATGACCTAGACATGACAAAACAAAATCCTAGGGGTCTAGTTGTTTGAGGGATGTTACATTGCATGCTGATGCAGTTTGTCTTTTGCTCGGGGTACATACCATTCTCTAGTTTCTTTTTCTGGACTCTACTCGGACTTGAACTTTCCGGTGGGGGTTTTCTGTCCGTCATGAACCTTTTGATAAAGGGAGTTGCGAGTTCAATATAGCTGTCTATATTTTCTTCTTGTAAAGAATAAAATTAAGTTCGAGCTTTCCCTTTTAGTATTGTCGGAAATGCTTGGACCATGAGTTGATCTGAAGCGTTGCGAGCGTGCATAATAGCTTCGAAATACTCAATATGTGTCATTGGGTTGCCTGTTTCGTTGAAAATACGGATTTCAAGGCCATCTTTTGAACCCGGCGCTGCCCAGGAATTAGGTGAGTTATTGTTAGGTAGATATTCGTTTAATCTTTGCTTCGTGGCCGAGGCATCGAGACCCATCACGTTTCGAGTGCTCTCTTCATAATGAGGACAGACGAGGCGATGATTTTACATCTCTTGGAGTGATGCTGCGAGTGCGGGGGAGCTACTTGTGCTTGAGAACTCCTTCTTTATGTCGTACTCTCTGTGCAGGGAATGTCTTATTGAGGCAGAGAGTTCTTCTGACGGCAGCAAATCAGCTTACTCGAATGGATGAGGAATTCTTTGTCGGTGGAATGTCGGACCATTCAGCATTGCGTGCATCACGTCGATGCAGGTGATATTCGGAGGGGAGTATTCATATGGTGGATGTTGCCCCCCCCCCCCCCCCCCCCCCGCAGTCCCTTGAGAGTTACGTCGGCGGGGAACAACCTGACGCCATTTTTCCTGTCCCGTGAGAGTTTGTCTGAGATTTTGTCTTTTTCTTTGCGTAAATTCTTGCATCGGGCCATGATTTGGCAGAGGCTGGGGAATGGCTGGTGCTGGTGGTAGCGGGGGAGCAGGGGTGCTCCCAGGCTTCGGAGCAGGGTGAGCATTTCGGTTTGTAGCTCTTCCATCTGGCGAACACGCTCCTCCAGGGTGGTGACGAGGGCGAAAGCGACTTCAGGTGTCAGTGGCACGTACTCCAAGAAGTGGGAGCGTGCGGGTTTCTCACGTCGCCATGGGCGGATCCTTCAATGGTGTGGGTACTTCTTTTTGCTATTGGAGCAGAGCTGGGAAGTGGCAGAGCTGGTGATCTTGTTCTTCTATGGGATGATAGGAATCATGTTCCCACAGACGGCGCCAAACTGTTGCGGACTAACTCGGTGCCCCGGTCGGACCAGTAACTTGGACCACCTTAGCTCACGGAGCGGTCGAGCGTGCACACAGTCAATGAAAATGAGAGGTTAACACAAGATGAGATGACGTGGAAAAACCCCTCAAATGGGTAAAAAATCACGTGACCGGGTCTGTGCTTGTCAAAGTCCACTAGTTTCTAGTGATTACAGCGTGTTGGATAATAGGGGCGACAGTCCGCTCCCGTTACAACTTGGGGGGAGAGAGTAAGACTACGACTCCCCGCGAGCAACAGACCGCGCCGCGGGAATGACTTGGATGTTGAAATGCATGGGATGACACTGATGCTCTGATGCTGGGGGCGGCGCGCACTTGCTTGCAGGGGTCGTCTTCCTCCTTCTGCTAGCTCCGGGACTTAGGCGTTTTCCTCCTGGCGGCGTGCCGGTGGCGCGCTGGTGGCTCGTGGTGGTTAGAAGGTGGCTCGAGGGAGGAGGCTGACAGAGCTATCACCTGAGGAGGAAAAATACCGGGAGCCGAAAAGTGAAGAATGAGGAGGCCATGGGGCTCCTTTTATAGCCTTCGGGGGAAGTTCATGGCGGGCCCCACCACTAACATAGTGGGTTAGTGGGTGGTTACCCACCTGATCGGATGGCGAGGAGAGGCCCCCCCCCCACCATGATCGTACGACGGGCAGGTCGTCCACGGCGATGGGGCGGCCGGGCGGTATAGGCGGCCGGCCGGCGGCCGGCCTGGCCGGCTGCTCGGTCGGCGGCGGCCTGGCCGGCGGCGAGGCCACCGGGCCGGTGGCTAGGCCGAGGCCTGCGGCGGTTCGGCCGGCCTAGCCGTGAGCCCGGCCAGCTGCCAGGCGGCTTGGCCGCGGCCTACGGCCGTGAGGTCGGCCTGGCCGCGAGCTCGGCCAGCGGCCAGGCCGCCGGCGGCGTGGCCGCGGCCTGCGGCTGTGAGGTCGGCCTGACCGCGAGCTCGGCCAGCGGCCAGGCTGCTGACGGCTTGGTCGCGTCCTGCGACCGCGAGGTCGGCCTGGCCGCGAGGTTGGCCTGGCCACGAGCCCGGCCAGGGGCCAAGCCGACGGCAGCCTGGCAGATTGGCTGCGGTCTGCGGCGGCTGGCCAGGCCGGCGGCGGCGGCCAGTCCGGCTGCTGCGACGGTCAGCCCGACGACGGTGGCGGCGGCTGCTCCCTCAAGGGGGTGGTTTTGGAGGAGAGAGAGAGAGTGGACCATTCCCCCATGATTTCCTCATCATGGGGAGATCTTGGGGGTGTGGGGTTTACTTAGTCAACCCCATGTTCCCATTTTGAGATGAGATCATGGGGGAGCTCTCCCTATAAAAGATGGTGTAACCCATCAGACACCATATATAGCAACTAGATTAACATTATCAAAGGTATTGCCCATTTTAATTCACCTCAAACTATATTATGTTGAACAGAATTATTTTATCATTTGTTTATGTTGTGTTAGAGAAACTTTATAATTTATCATGTTTTAGTGTGTGTAGTCCTCCATCCAATGTGTTGAAAGTACTTGTATGACATTTGGAATGTGACAATTGACAAAGGATTCTAGCTCAGCTTAGTATGAACTAGATCGAACCGAAACAAACAATATTGCTTAAATTGTTGGTCGGGTCGTTACAAATTATATTAAAGTTGTAGTTGGTTGGTCTGCAAAAGTCCAAGTTTCTAGTTTGTGCTCTGAGGCCATAAAGACATTCTAATCATCTATGGGCTCAAAAGATCATGTACAAAGCCGAGAGTATAAATGTTGCGGTCAAACTCGGCGCTCCGGTCGATCCGGACTAACTTGGACCGCCTTAGCTCGCGGAGCGGTCGAGCTCGCACACAATCAGTTGAAGAGGGGAAATGTACACAAGGAGTTTTAACGTGGAAAACTCATCAACCGGGTGAAAAACCACGTGACAGGTTCGTTGTCAGTCAAAATCCACTAGATCAGGATGATTACAGTATGTTGGGTGAATCGGGGCGACAGACCGCTCCCGTTACAACTTGCGGGGAGAGAGGATGACTATAACTGCCGGCGGGCAACAGACTGCTCCGCCAAAGTGACTTAAACGGTGGAATGCGCGGGATGCTTCTGGCGCGTGCGCCCCGGGGCGGCGCGCTTGCGGGCTTCGACTGTCTACTTTGCTCGACTTCCTCTGACTTTGGGCGCCTCCTTGCTAACTGCGCGTTGGTGGGGTGCCAATAGCCGATGGCGGGCGCTGGTGGCCGTTGGAGGTCGCTGGTGGCCGCTGGAGGTCATTGGTGGACGCTGGTGGCCGCTGGAGGTCATTGGTGGACGCTGGTGGCCGCTGGTGGTTGGCGGCGAGAGGTGGACGACACGGTGGAGGAGGCGGGAGAGCTCTCACCTGAGGAAGAGGGAGAAGAATCGTAGGAGGAAAAGATAAGAAATAAGAGTCCCCTTGGGGTCTTTTTATAGCCTCCAAGGGTGGATCATGGCGGGCCCCACCACTAAAGTGGTGGGGTAGTGGGTAGTTAACACTTTGATCGGACGGCATGAAGGGCCTTCCTCTTGATCGGACGGCGGGGAGCCCCCCCCCCCCCCCGCCCCATGGTGGCGGGCCGTCATGACGGCGGCGTCGGCCGGACGACCGGCGAGGGAGGCCGGCCACGGCCGGAGCGGCCAAGGTCACGACCGGCCTTGGCCTGGGCGGCCGTGGCCACGGCCGGCCAGGGCGGCCACGACCGCGGCCGGGGCGGCCACGACCGCGGAGGGCGGCCGGGGCGGCCACGGCCGCGGAGGGCGGCCGGGGCGGCCGGCCGGGGCGGCCACGGCCGTGGTGGCCGTGGGAGGGGCGGCCACGGCCGTGGTGGCCGTGGGAGGGCCGGCCGCAGGCGGTGGCTCGGCCTCTTGTCGGCGGCGGTTCCTTTGGTGGCGGTTTTCCTCATGATGGGAGGGAGTGGGGCCCGCCTCCATCACCTCCATGAGAGATCATGGGGGGTGGGGCCCACCCATGACTTTCCTTGAGTGGAGATCATGGGGGGGGGGGCTCCTTGCCTCTTATAAATGAAGGTGTAACCCATCAATAAATATTATCGAATCTCACGTCAAAGTGCGAGAGAAAGTTACAGGGTCTTAAGTAACAATTTAAAGCCGGATAGTTAATGGAGTTGTGTTCGCAAGACTTTGTAGTGAAACGTGGTATGACGGCCGGAGTAGTAGTTTTGGATGAGCGGCCTCCCATAAAGTAAGTACTCTAGGCCACATGCGAAAACATTTTAAGAGCGCCCGATCTTAAGGTTGCAAATATGAAGAGGCGTGGAATCCCTAAACTCGTGATGATGACGCGACTCGTGCGGAACTCATCGGCGCGAGATAGGCAGGGACTTGGGGAGCGAATTATAGAAGGATTTGAGGGAGGTGGGGACTGAGGCAGCCATTTTGAGGGATTCCATGAATCCAAGATGGGGACCAAATTGTGAAACATGCATCCCCTTCTCACCTTCATTATTTGCATGCCATCTGCAACTTGTGCCAAAATATCAACCACCCAAATTGAAAGCTTCTGTTTCTATGCGGCAATTATTGTAAGGATTCTGGTGCTGGCAATTTAAAATCAGCCGGCAACTCGGCATTGCTTTTATTAGTTTGAACTTGTCGTGGGTCCCGCGTAAAAAATATTTATGCGGATGGCCGCAGAGAGACGTTAAGGGACACATATTGTTTCACGCCACTTTTCGTGGAATTGTAGCATTGGAATTGGAATTTAATTCACAATTTCAATTCTGCTGTTTGGCGGTCCAAAAAATTCGCAGGAATTGAACAAAGAGAAAACTCGCTCCCCTCATTTTTTATCTCACGAGGTGAGAAATCACGATTCCAGCCAACTCCTCTCTTGTTCCGAAACCTTCCCACCATAAGCAATATAATTGAGAGAAATTAAATTTTAAACTTTTTAATATTTTGATATTTTAGGTCGCGAAATTATTGGATCAACGTTCATCCGTAGTCATTCACGTACAGTTCACTGTTTTGCGCAATTCATGGGGACGATAAAATGCATCTCTGCACTTTATCCCCCTCCCCCATTTTAAATTCATGGGCATAGACACGGGAGAATTTGCAGTGTTGTGTGGGACCCACACAAACCGGACCGTCGACATCCGGATAAAAAATTTTATGGGGCGAAATAATTAACTTTGTTAGGGACGGTTGTGGCCACACAAAAAAAAGATAATGGTGGAGACCGACATTCAAATCAGGTCTCCCTTTGAGGTGGGTTTTTTGCTCTAGTGAGTTTGGAGCAAAAACGGCATTATCATAGAATGCGTGTTTGACAAGACAATGATTATGACTTTCGGCAAGAAAAAATAACTAGTTTTTAAACATTAAAGTGAATGAAGTTCCTTTGGTGAACTTTGGTGTTCACAAACGACGGCTTATAATCACCGCGCTCACGACTATCACCGCTGTGCCAAACGGAGTCTAGAGCTTTGAGAGAAGTTGGGGTGGGAAAAATAGTAAAAAGAGAGGAAGCATACAAATATATTAACCTTAGGGAAATTCCTAACTTTAGATAAGAGAAATATGAAAACACAAAAAAATTCATTCTAACTATTCCGAATGTGGGAGGATTCATAGCTTTCCAAAAAAAGTCTTAAAAAACCCCTTAACACAAGTACTATTCCCGTCAGTGTGAAATCAAATGTCTCTAGGCTGCGTTTGGAACGGCTTATCGTAACTTATTTGTTCCGGTGAGGTTGGTCAAAAATGTCATTGTCATATCAAAATCTTATGTCTCAAACTATTTTTTTTTTGTAACATTTGTCATACCAAACATACATTCTATATCAATGATGTTTTTGTCCAACCTCACCAGAGCAAATAAGTTACGATAAGTCGCGTCAAACACAGACTAAAATAACTGCGGCGGAATAAAACTTTTCCCGGCACCACTATCACCACCACCATCTAGTCACCACTAATCTTCTTATTGTAGATTATTTATCAGTAATATTTTAATATCTTGCGTCCATAATATGATTAATAATTGAGTGTCGAGATAAATGTTTTAAAATAAATTAAATTTAAAGGTCACAGTTATTTTTTTCCCATAACAGTAAACTAATTAGTTAATACTTAAGGTGATTGTTATCCGCACTGCAGTTTTAGTTATTCGCAAATATTTTTTTTCCTAATTTTTCGTGTCTTTTGGAAATACGTCTTGTACATTCATTTTCAGGAAAAGTGTTCAACATCAAAGTTGTAGACCTCATCGAGATCTACAACTTTCGTGTTGAACACTTTTCCTGAAAATGCATGTACAAGACGTACTTTGGAAATACACCCAGATTTCGCGTCTTTTAGAAATACGTCTTGTACATGCATTTTCAGGAAAAGTGTTCAACACGAAAGTTGTAGATCTCGATGAGATCTACAACTTTGGTGTTGAACACTTTTCGTAAAAATGCATGTACAAGACGTATTTCTAAAAGGCGCGAAAAGTTGGGAAAAAAAGTGCGGATAACCAAAACTATAGTGCGGATAACCAAAACCGTTTTGTCTTTTGTGTTGCGCTTTTGGTTCGGTATTTTAAAAATAAAGTTTTATATACAGTAAACTAATTAGTTAATATACACCGAGTTATATTGAACCGGCAAACAAACCCACTGAAGCAGCGCCCGCGTTGAGTTAGAAAAACTCATCTAGAGTAGGGCTACAAGTTGAGTTGAGCCGGCTCAGAAAAAGCTCGAGCTCGAGCTCGAGCCTGTGGAGCTCGAGCTCGAGCCTGTGGAGCTCGAGCTCGAGCCTGTGGAGCTCGAGCTCGGATATTATTGTTCATGAGCTCGCGAGTTTTTTATTCCTATATTTTTTATATAAAAAATTAAAAATATAAAGAAAATCAGGCTCATGAGCTAAAAAAAACTCGTGAGCGGCTCGAGCTCGAGCTAGAGCTCGATAAGCAGGCATTGAGCTCGAGCCAAGACAAAATGAGCTCGACGGGCTCGAGCTCGAAATGATTAGCTCGAGCTTGAGCTTGGAAATTTTGTCAAGCTCGACTCGTTTGCACCCCTAATGTAGAGTAGTTTTTCGGTATCTATGCAACGCAGCAAGCTCATAATCGCACAAGATGCGAATTAAACTAAGAAAACTTGCAATGCGGTGTGCACGAGAAAATAATTCCAACACGAAATTGAAAAAAATAGGAGGGGGCTCATTTACAAGTCGCTACCTACGAAAATTATGGGTCATTTGATGGGCTCCCCTAAATTTCACCTGAGTCGATCAAGGGAGCATACAAAATCATAACCTCAGCCAGATTGCCCAAGTGTACCGGCTCGATCGCACAAAGCACGTGCATGCACGGGCAGTAGCCGCGCGAGACCTCCACATGTGCACACACACAACAACCGCGTACGCCCAGCAGCTACATGCGCACAGCAGTCGCCCAAACGCGCAACCGCCCTAGCGCCTACTCAAGTGACCACTCAAGTGCTTGCTCGAGAAGCTGCTCCTACAAGCATGGAGGGAGACTTTGCATCTTTTTCAAATACTTGTAATCATTGTGATGATGTCACCCTCCCACATATTTTAACACTTATAACCCCAACCAAACTAGTAGAAATGGTCTGCACCGAACCAACCCAGTGATTTTTTCTCTTTCCAAAATTTTTCACGTAAAAAGTTCGGTCATCTCCGTTGTTGGTTCTCTTTTAACTGTTTGCACATTTGACACACTCTTGAGCTAAGACAGTTCGATTCTCCGGACTGGGAGAACGCTAAGTAACCTACAACAATATTAAAGGTAGTTCATTTCAAAAATTCATGGTCCTCCTAATATAAGACCATCAAAAGCATTTGGATAGAGCGAGATATAGAGAGACCAATTTGCACCTTATTTGAGTTTATCATAAATATCTATCAGGAAACCAACTTTTTTTCCACCTTATTTGAGTTTATTTGAGTCTTAAAGGCCGAGCCCGTGTGCACTCAAAACTTTCATGAACAAATACTATTCATGCCCTTAAAAAAATTTTCATTTTTAATGGGACTTTAAATTAAAGAAAATAAAATACTATCTTAACAGCCACTATTTTAAGCATAATCTTAAAATAGAAAAATAAAGAAGAGGTGACTTATTCTCAAATTAAACAAATTTTGTTAATTTTTCACAACCAAAAGAAACAAAAAAAATTGTTTGATGAAGGCGTTTATGAGTTAACCCATATATAGACAGACATTACTACTTTTTTTAATTAATCATATGAATGAAAATTCATTGAGCATCTATGGGCGGGCGGCGTAACTCCAGTGGAGCAAATCTGTGCGAGATTTTTAATTATGTATTTTATCGTGCAGTGTACGATCCAACGGTTGCAAGTGCATCAAATCGTGATCTGAGATGTGCACGCATCTACGTACAAGATATGATGCACTCGCAGCAATAGGATAACCGCACTGCACAATTAGCGTCTGTGCACACAATTTATTGTTATAAGTAATATATTTAGGTGATTGTTATTAGCACTACAGTTTCGGCTAGTCGCACAACGTTTTCTCCTAATTTCTCGCGCCTTTTGAAAATACGCATTGTACATGCATTTTTAGGAAAAGTGTTCAACACGAGAGTTGTAGATCTTTATGAGATTTAGAGATCTACAACTTTCGTGTTGAACACTTTTCATAAAAATACATGTATAAGACGTATTTCTACAAAGCGCAAAATCTGAGTGTATTTCCAAAGTACGTCTTGTACATGCATTTTTAGGAAAAGTGTTCAACACGAAAGTGGTAGATCTCGTCGAGATCTACAACTTTTGTGTTGAAAACTTTTCCTAAAAATGCATGTACAAGACGTATTTTCAAAAAACACGAAAAATTAAGAAAATATAGTGCAACTAGCCAAAATTATAATCCTAATAACAATCACCTAAATATATTACTTATAACAATAAATTGTGTGCACAGACGATAATTGAGAACCAATGATTATGCGTGGATTCTTTTTCCCCTGTTTGGAATGTGTGCCGGATCAATCGCACAACTAAAATAAATTATTTATTTTAAATTAATAAAAGCATTGTGAAAAGACAGCATTGCCCTCAACAAAATAATTAAAATTATTCTGATTTCTGGGCGGTTTCTTTTTATTGCACTCACAAGAGTTCCAATAATTCCGGATACCATGTCACAAATTTGTTTTTACGCTTACCGCATGTAACCATTATAACCATCGTGCGGTAACATTTTTTTCTCTTTAAATTATATTTAGAAGTTTAAATTTCTATTTTTTTCACAAAATAATTAATGGAATATAAATGACGAGCACTAATATAAATATCATATATATAAAGATGTATAGAAAGTCGTTGCGATTGTGCGGTGTAACACACGAGGCTCTTTATGATGATTTCAGCCATTGGATCAACGAAGGAATGGTCTGCCCAATAGCTATTCACGAATTCCCTCAATCGTGCTCCCGAAAAAAAAATTCCGATCTCCCCCAGAAATCACGTGCCTCTCCCAATCCTGCCACCGCCCCACTTTTTTTTGTGCTGCCGTCCGAGCCCACCAACAGGTTACAAGCCTTGGCCTACATATAAGCGTGATGAAATTACGCGGCCTGCACATAGCCGAAATCAGCATAAATATAATTATTGCCTAAAAATATATTTGCAGCCGAAATTTTCAACTGGGTCCCACTCCTTTTTCTATGAAAAACCCTTTCTTTCCAGTTTCCATTGCCTTCTCCGCCCCAATACAAACATCGCCGTGAAGAAACCATCGCCGGCGGGCCTCTTCCCCCTCGCCGTCGATGGCTCCTTCCTCAGCCCCATCCAAGGGACTCCGCCGCCTCCCGCCGAGATCGGCTTCCTTCAACGGCCGCACCGAGGAGACTGCCGCTCCGCCGCCGCGGCAGATGCTGCGGCCGAAGACGCACCCCGACGTCCTCGCCGCGGTTCGCAGGCCGTCGACGCCGCAAACTTCATTTTCCGCCGCCGGGAGATCGCCGGAGGTGAAGCTGCCGGCGAAGGTTCTTGTGAGCGTGACCGTGCTGAGGAGCACTGGGCCCGTGCAAGTGATGGCCGCGCTAGAGTGGACCGTCGATGAATTGGTTTCCGCCGCGCTGAGAATTTACATCCAAGAAGAGCGCCGGCCGTCGCTTCCCTCCGGCGATCCCGCGCTCTTCGGCCTCCATTATTCTCAGTTTAGCCTGGAAAGTAAAAGCCCTGTTTCCTCTCTCCCATTTACAGGGGACTTTAATTTCTTCATTTTTAATGGGTAATTCGTTATGCAGGTTTGGATTCGCGGGAAAAGCTGATTAATTTGGGATCCAGGGGATTTTTTCTCTGCCCAAGAGCGGATTCTGCCAACGCCGTCGGAGGAAACAGAGGATCGCCGGCGACACCGCCGGAAACCGCCGTCCCTCCGCCTTGGAAATGCCGGAGGGACGCAGAGAAGGGAGGCAGGATTGGAATCCCATGGCTTAACTTCATGTATTTCTTGATGTAGAGGCGGAGGAGATGGCGGCGGAGGATCGTCGATTGTCGTCCGTTAATTATTGTTATTGGGGATAAATCTAAATTACTGTATATATTAATATATTATCAATTAATTAAACATTATAGCCATTTTAGAGCCTAAATGAAGATCTCTATTTGTATTTCTTTTTATTTTATTTATTAAGATTTCTGCAAAAAATTGATTGCCCCTCAAATATATTGGGCTTTGCTTCGCGTCCGGGTCGCGTGTTGTTAACGTCCACCTAAGAAACTTCATTCACTTTTATGTTCAAACTGATGAAGTGTCTTTGGTGGGCATAGAGTTGTTTACAAATAGTATAGTTCGTGAATAATTCGAGATTCGATTCGATAAATATTTGTAATTTTCGAATTCAAATCCAAATTCGGATTCGAATAATTTTCGAATTTCGAATAAGTTTATTCATATTCGAAGTACTCCCGAAGAGTAAAAGTATTTAAATAAAATTATATATATTTAATAAAATTATATATATTTAATAAAATTATATATTTAATTATTCCTAATAGAGTAATTCGAATCCGAATTCGAATCTTAATTCGGACCCGAATTCGAATACAACATTTCATATCGAATTCGAATCTGAATCCGAATATTCGAACGAATTTGAATCTGAATCTCTGCATTCTATGTGAAATTTGGATTCGATTGAAAAGATATTCGATTCGATTCGGTTCATGAACAACCTTGTGGGCATTAACGAATGACCATTTAATCCCCCCATATCCCTGACCGCCGCCACCGCGCCAAACGGAGCCTAAGAATCTGCGCGGCTTATTGTATGTTTGGCAAGATAAAGGTTAGGATTGCTACCTAGAAAATTAATTAGTTTTGAGCAAAAAATGTTATAAAATTTATGGTTAAGCGTCGCTACGGCGAAACAATATAATTAAAATTTCTAATGAATGCATCGGCGTATAAACCTTTAGGATCGTTTTAACCAAACTATATTAGTCTCAAATTGAAATGAAAACATAAATTTATTTTCCTAATTTACTCAATTAAATAAGAACACGCATATAAAAGTAGAATCAAATGGATATACAACTGAAACGCGAAAACTTAGGCTCCGTTTGGGGGGACTTATTTTTACCGGTCAAGCGGTTACAACCGCATGAACCCGGCCTTAATTAAGAGCCGGTTCATGCGGTCGTAACCGCTTGACCGGTAAAAATAAGTCCCCCCAAACGGAGCCTTAATGTATACCATGTTTGGAGTCTTGTTCGTGCTTCATCATAGCCGCAATTCCCAAGTGTTTCGACGTGACTGTATTTGTGATGCTAGTTCAAAAACAGGAACTTTAATATCAAGAGATAATACTTTATCAGATTTGTCCAGCAATTAAATGAATCTGATCTCAGGAATGAGAGCTATTGGTAACATGACATGCAAAGATCAGATAATCCTATCTATCCTTTGTCAAAGATCAACAAACACCTTGAATTAATAAAGGCGATTGTTATCCACACTACAGTTTTGGTTATTCGCACATATTTTTTTCCTAATTTTTCGCGATTTTTGGAAATACGTCTTGCACATACATTTTTAAGAAAAGTGTTCAACATCAAAGTTGTAGATCTCATCGAGATCTACAACTTTCGTGTTGAACACTTTTCCTGAAAATGCATGTACAAGACGTACTTTGGAAATACACTCAGATTTCGCGCCTTTTAGAAATACGTCTTGTACATGCATTTTCAGGAAAAGTGTTCAACACGAAAGTTGTAGATCTCGATGTGAGATTTACAACTTTGGTGTTGAACACTTTTCGTAAAAATGCATGTACAAGATGTATTTCTAAAAGGCATGAAAAATTAGGAAAAAATATGTACGAATAACCAAAACTGTAATGTGGATAACAATAGCCTTAATAAATAATGAAAAAGTACCTTCAAAGTGTGGAAATCCTCACCAGAGAACGTCTACAGAGCTCCGGAATTTTTGATGTGCTTCCCGATGTAGCAGCTTCCAAAAGGTGCGATTGGGAATTTTCAACCTTATTCATCGTTTTTTTTTTGCAAGATTTGAAATTTAGGTTACCAAATCAGCCTTAATAGGGAAGGCTTATAATTTTGGAGTTACCAAATATTAATGGGGTAGTAAATCCCATTAATTCTCCAAATCAATTAAAATGTAACCCCATGAAATAAATCAAATTTCATGTTTATGCCAAAAACTTCGTGTCAAGAGTGAGACCGTGATCACGACTGAATTTACGAGACGATCGGGCCCACCTATCACAAGCTTCGATCACTCGCGCGACCGAATTAACGCGTGCTCGTAGAAGTTTGAATAGAATAAATATACGCGTTCGACTTTAACGGATCGTCTCGATGAATCGAATCCACCTAACGGGAAATTTCCAACAAAAAATGAGTGAAGTTTTTTAGGTGAGGCGTTCACCAATGACTAATGATGTTTGTTTGATTGCCAATATAGACTACCACTGTAACCCCTTTGCCTTTTGGTATGCATTGAGTTTCGGAGAGTTCGTGCGGCGATGAATTGAGATTATGCGCCACACCAAGGAAATTCACTCACATGGGGTGTTCCTCTAAGTGGTCCTAACAATTGTTCATTACACCACTTCCCATGCGAAAGACATATGGGAAGGGTTTTGAATAACAATGGGGCCGATTCATTCTCTGACTTGTGCCGACGACACCGGACGCACCGCTGCACATGCTTATCTTAGTAAATAAACCAACCATTATTAGGCTTGTTATTTTGCTTTCATCGAACAATACCGTCATTTTCACTCGAGCTAGATGTATATAGCATCAATTCGTGAGATCAATACAAACCCTATGACATTAGTCGCCCCTCATTTGGGTGTGTAACGGCGAAGTTGACTAAATCATGTTGAATTGAGCTACATGGCGGTGACTTTTTGAGCAAATGAACAACAAATTGACTCCAATAAACTGCATTGAACTCATATGATCAACACAAACTCGATGTTGTTTGTTTCATTCAAATCCAACGAGAATTGATGGCTATTTAGATACATTGCATAGCCAATTTTCTTGCGTATAAGAAAGCTCATAGGAGGAACCATTGATGCTTGCTATGTTGTTGTCGGTGTTGTTACTCGCAACTATAGTTCGGGAATATCAAAATTACAATAGTAAATTTGTAGTTAATTGTGGATGTTTTTTGCGTTAAAGTAGTCTATTTACGCTTGATTATGAGTCTACTTGTTTTGGTGTTCTTTGCTCCATCTCTATTTGTGGAGATCACTCATAAGAAAATTGTTTGATAATCCTCCAATTCTCATTGCCGCCGCTTCATCATTTTTAATCTTTTTTTAGTAGCTAGTCACAACTCTCCATCCCTCGCCACTTTATTGTCAATGCTCTCATTCTCACCATTCTTACTCTTGGCGCCGAAACAAACGGGTTTTATGTTATCCACGATTTATTTATTAGTTTCGTAGAGAACGTAGTATGAGTGCTCAGACCAACACATCGACAATTTATTGTTTTTTAAGTGCGAGACCTCTAGAAAAAGTGTAACCCTAATAATTATTAATAAGTTATAATTGTTAAAAAATGGATATATTCACATGTGTCAATATAAATCTTTAGCATAATATAATATTGCATATGGTTTTATAAATATAATACCGCAAGGGGTTAATTTATATACTTATATATAGGTTTTAGGTTTGACCGGGATCTATGATAGAGGTTTATAACTTATAAGGCACTCATGCGGACCATCCACATGTCAAGCATTGAGTGGCTAAAAATTGTCCACATGTCAAGCATTGAGTGGTTAGAAATTGTCTCTCAACCTTAATTTGAATTTGAAATAGGTCCTAAATTTCACAAAAACATCATTGTCATAGAATGCATGTTTAGTATCACAAATGTTACAAACAAAAAACTAGTTTGAGACATAAGATTTTGGTATGACAATGACATTTTTGTCCAACCTCACCGGAGCAAATAAGTCGCGATAAGCCGGGCCAAACGCAGCCTAAGACCCCATTTGGCATGGTGGCGGCAGTCATAAACATGGGGGGTTAAATTATCATTCCTTAATGCCCATCTAAGGAACATCACCCACTTTTATGTTCAAACAGATGATGTCTATTAGATGTTTCCTAATGGATGACGGTTTAACCCATGCAATTATGACCGTCGCTACCATGCCAAACGGAGCCTAACACTTTGTAGGTTTTAAACTGTATTAAATTACACGGCGATCATAAATCAATGTGTTGGGTTGGCTCATACCCGGTTCAAATGGACCGGGCGCATTAGGAGCAGAAAACATGTTGCAACGCAGTATTTGAGGTTGCAACTTTTTTTGTGCTGTCTTGAAAGCTGTCCAAATTAAAAACTATTTTCGAATCTGTACAAATTAAACAGGTTTTAATTTGGAATGTGCTCCGGTGGTTTTAATTTGGAGGTGGTAATGGGAATATAATATACTCATTATTATATTTCTTTCTCTCTCTCTCCCATGAATGGTAACCGCAACCCCCTTCCCTGCATTAAAAATCGCAGCCCGTCACCCGCTCTTCAACCGCAACTGCAACCGCTCTCTCTCTTTCTCGGCTTGGTGCAGGAGGCTGCTGCCTTGGGATCTCTTGCCGGAGTCGCCGCTGGAGGAAGGCAGCCGCCGGTGTTTGCCGTCGCTGACGTGAAGAGGAGGGCAGCCCGCCGTCGCCGTCGCCGTCCGAGTCCAGTCGGTCGTTGCCGTGGAAGGAAGGCGGAGACGGGGCTGTTTTAACCCGGCTTTTTGTGGAGGCTGTGGAGAGGAAAAGTTTGTGTTGAGGACGGGCTACACGTTCGTGGCAAGGTCCGGGTCCGAACTTGGAGTTTCTCTTCGGTGGTGGCGGTGGTGGCGGTGGTGGCGAAGTTACGCAGGAATCTGATTTCGTTGAGCAGATTGGACACCGGTGGGTGCAGGTTTGCATCGAGAGGTGGAGTTCTGACGGTGAGGCGAGGGCGCACCGTGCTCATACGAGCTATGCAGCGCGGTAGTCTGTACCGGCTGATGGGGACCACGATGCGAGGTGGTGCGCCCATGATTTCTGCGGCCAACGGTGTGGATGGTCGAGGTGGTGCAGGGGATCGCCCTTCTGGTAGTGTGACTAGACGAGTCAGATTCAGCGGTCCAGTTGCGTTGACATTCAAGGGTTGAGCCCGAGCAGGGATGAGTCGACTTGAGCAGGTCGGCTGGCGCCTCAAGTTCTTGAGGTGGTGCTTCGTGCAGACTGATGCTTCGTGCAGAACGGTTGCTTCGCGCAGTTGGTGTCCAGTGCAGATGATGCTTCGTGCAGGTGGTGGCGGAACCAGGATATGAGCCAAGGTGGTGTTTGTTGGGTTGGCTCATACCCGGTTCAAATGGACCGGACGCATTAGGAGCAGAAAACAGGTTGCAACGCAGTATTTGAGGTTGCAACTTTTTTTGTGCTGTCTTGAAAGCTGTCCAAATTAAAAACTGTTTTCAAATCTGTCCAAATTAAACAAGTTTTAATTTGGAATGTGGCCCGGTGGTAATGGGAATATAATATACTCATTATTATATTCCTTTTTCTCTCTCTCTCTCCCATGAATGGTAACCGCAACCCCCTTCCTACATTAAAAATCGCAACCCGCCACCCGCTCTCCAACCGCAACTGCAACCGCTCTCTCTCTCTCTCTCGGCTTGGTGTAGGAGGATGCTGCCTTGGGATCTCTTGCCGGAGTCGCCGCTGGAGGAAGGCAGCCGCCGATGTTTGTCGTCGCTGACGTGAAGAGGAGGGCAGCCCGTCGTCGTCGTCGTCGTCCGAGTCCAGTCGGTCGTTGTCGTGGAAGGAAGGCGGAGACGGGGCTGTTTTAACCCGGCTGTTTGTGGAGGATGTGGAGAGGAAAAGTTTGCGTTGAGGACGGGCTACACGTTCGTGGCAAGGTCCTGGTCCGAACTTGGAGTTTTTCTCCGGTGGTGGCGGTGGTTGCGGTTGAACGTCGGAAGTTGACGTTGAAGGTTCGGTGAACCTTGTGCGTCCGTTAGTCGGATTGCAGTCCCAGATCTTCCATTTCCTGCGGATCGTGCGTGTCCGGCGCATCCGCGTGCGTTTCACCAGACGGTTATTTCTTCACTTGTTTCTTCATTGTAATTGATTTATAAATTATATTATAAATTGACATTGTCTGTGTTCGTGATTTCTCCTGCAATTATTGGCTATCCCGTCACAATGTTGCGGCATTAACATGGTAGTCGAGTATCACTCTTTTCTCATAAACATGCTTTAAAAAGATTTATTATCATTTTGCACATAATTAGGGCCAAAATCTTATACTCTCAACAAAATAGAAATATGCTACATTTTTTTATAATAAAATAATAATTTCAATTTTCGCATTAAAGCACATCATTGCACAAGGAGTGTCACCTCAACTAAAATCGTTAAAAATTTAGGCTCCGTGGATCCGGGGGGAGTAAAGTGTAGGGATGCACTCTACGGTAAAGTGCGGGAATCCAACGGCTCGCGTGGATGCCTGCACACATCTCAAAGCAAGTGCATCTCATCTCACTTTGAGTTGTGTGCGGGCATCCAACGCGAACCGTTGGATGCCCACACTTCATGGTAAAGTGCACTTTTGCACTTTACCTCCCCCGTTTAAGGGGACTTATTTTCACTGGTCAAGCGGACGGGTTCATGTGTCGTAACCGCTTGGCCGGTGAAAATAAATCCCCCCAAACAGAACCTTAATGACAGTTAGTAGAGACCTATTTCATATATTAATTTATAAATTTTGGGATCATTATAAGACAAATGAAAGTTTAGGGAACTATTTCAAATTTAGGTTAAAGTTTAGGAACGAATTTAACTAATTTTATTATTTATTTGTGGTGTTGGTATTTAATATACTATTAATGGAAGGTGAGTTGGTGAAGCTCCAATGGCTACATAAAATTAGGTTTTCCAACCTAATGTTGTTAAGGATGGTGATATTTAGTGGCTGATCTAGAAATTTTAATAAAAGGGGTCGGACATTAACTTTCTCTAATAACAGCAAAATTTGGATATTTTCATCTTATTGGAGTCATTTCTCTTTCATCTGATCATCATTTTTTTATATAAATAGTCAAAATTTATTGTCTCTAGAAGAGATATCCAAAAAATTGTTGGGGGATCCCGGCCCCAGCCCTCCCCCAGATCTGCCCCTGGTGATGTTTGCATGGATTTCATCGGAGGGCACGGATCAACTGGGCATGTAAAAAATTAAAAATACCTATATCCAAAACCAGCGTTTAATCAATTTTTGAGAAATTAAATACCATTAAAGAGAGTAAACAATTTCTTTTAATTTGTAACCAAATTAGTCATAACTAGTATATAAAATATATCACAATAACTTATTAAGCTTCTATTGGTGATTTGGTGCAGTTATATATATTTACACACAAACAAACACGAGCTTCTTCGCATGGGATACGCCCGTGCTCAAAGCTCTCGGGCGGTCTTCGGCTGCCTCTAGGCGGACGATGAGGTTCCCCTGGTCCGGTCGAATCGTGAAACCAACGGGCGCAATCCCGACAGTCGACCGCTCCCGCGCACGCCTTCCACGAGCACCAATACGCAATCGCAAAGACAGGCAAGCACACTCCCCCTGACGCGGGACTTCGAGCTGCGCTCGAGTACGCACGTAGCACCGCCCGATCGCGTGAAGGCATGTGCATGGCCTGGGGCCGCGTTGTAACACCTTTCCTGCAATGATCATATAAAATGGGTTTGGTCGGGGCCCCACAGCATATAGACGTCACAACTTCAGCATTATAAAGTGATATAAAAGTACTACTCATCTCAAAGCTCAGAGAATAAAACAACGGAAACAAAACGACAAAACTACAAGTTGTCCACAACTGCATAGGAGTCCGAAATGGCCTTAACGCCTTACAACATTCAAGTGTCAAAAATAACAATAACACTCAGCATAACATTATGTCAAAGTACTGCTAAGCTACCTCGGCATGCAAGCCAGATTACATTGAAAGAAATATAACATGAGAACACACAAAAATATCAAAAGCGATGTACACTTCATGAGGCTTAAACCTTTTTAGCCGGCGAACTTGCTCCAGCTTGCAATCCTTGCCCTATAAAAAATAATTATAACGTGGGTCAACAAAGATTAACCTCAACTATGTAACCAACACCCCTCCTCCCGGCCGTCCCTAGCGGACCCCGGGGAACTCCATCACCCTGCAGGTCAGCACTCCGTATGCATGTAATAGAATATAAACTAACATAGAAAATAACAGGATTTGGTGTTTCAAACATCAAACATGTTTCTATGTTAAACATGTAAATAGAAGGGGCCCTACAATGCAGTATGTATGCAAACTTGAGTTTCACCCAAGACACCCTATAGCGCATATAATTCTAACATACCATCACAAGTCATCACATCACAATCATCACATGTGCACTCTCATTCCCCAAAGGCATACAAGCTTATGGCCAAGAACTCTCACTGAGACCCCACCCGCACATGGATCAAAACATCATCGAACTTGTCCATAGCTCCAACGTTCTTGCCAATTTTATCAATTTAAGTACAACCAATGTTAAGGACCCTTGCTTGACCTTGCCCGCTCGTGGGCTTCGTCACCCGGATTTGTCAAAAAGCTTGGTGTCCTCGTCAGTTTTCACATGATGGGACTTGTCTTGCCGGGACACCCTCCACATGTGAATCACAACATCACGGGGTAGGCTGGCCGGACATAAAGATAAATTCGCGTCTTCATATCACATTAAACAAGCATTTCCTTTCCCGCCCTAAACCACCATTCGTTATACACAAAATTAAGGGCATCAAAACGACGTGTACGTCACAATTGGATTTCTAGCAAAATCTCTAATATGCACATCAAACAACATCATCAAATCGGACCACCGGTCGTGATTCCGGCTTCACCCACCATGCCTAATCCACTAGCGAAGTGGATTTCTAATGCAAAAGTATGTCGAGGACGAATTCAATCAACCCGGTAGTTCATCTTGAACCATGATGACCAGAACCTCTCTCATTTGAGAGATTTGGTACCTAAATGCTCAAACAAAATCATAAATGAAAAGGATGTCATGCACGCATCCTAAAAATCGGGAGGAGAAATGTCATTACCTCACAAAACCTTCTCCTCGCGATGAAGACTTGCAGAAGCGTTGATAACCGTGTTCACCTCTAAGTCTTCTCCACGGATCTAGCCTTGGATCGACGAACGGAGCTCTGAAGCTTCGTTAATTGCGGAAGATGCTTCTTCCTCCTCCTACAAGTTCTTTCCAAACTCTAGCCTCCCAAACTCTAAAGTTTGAATAATGGGAAGAGAGAATCCTTCTGCCCTACTTATGGTTCACATGCGGGCATTTCTGGGCCACACGATCAAGTTCAAAGTAGATCGAACGTCCAGAAATAGCGGAACTGGTTCCGTCTGCCACCATCGGGCAGTAGCTAAGTACAACGTCGCGATAACTTCCAGAGCCCGTTAACCGTCTCAGACCATCGCACTACCGCCAGCGGTAGCACTATCGTCGGGTGTTAGCTACTCAGCGCTATCACTCTCAATCGATGTTAAATCTCCACTCGACGAAAGCTACACGTCGAAAAAGGGTTGCAATCGGGCGATAGCTACATACTGCATCGTGCACTCGACGAAAACTACATGTCGAAAAAGGGCTATTGTAAGGCGGTAACTACCTACTGCCGTGTGGTAGCTTCTAGAGACTTAAAATTCCTTAAACAGGAAAATGGGGTGTTACACGCGCGCCTGCGCGCGAAATGGGACCACGCGCACTTGCGCATGGCCCCAGGCCACGCATGCCCGCATGAGGCATCTGGCTGCGAGCAGCGAACGACCTGTTTTCTAGGGAGCGGGCGACATTTCCGCCACCCGTACCCCGACCGCCTGGATCTAGCGGCCTCTCTACTACAGAGGGCGGGACGCCGCCCCACCCATTGACTGCCCGGATCGGGCTACTTCCTGGTCGCCCAGGTCCGGTCGGAGGCCTTTCCCTCTGCAGAGGGCGGGCGCCTCCGCCTCGCCCTCTAGCTGCCCGAAACAGTCTCCTGGTCGCCTAGATCTGGGCAGCGACAGATTTTTCTGCAGAGGGAGGGAGGACTCTAGGCCGCCCATCCCTCCGGCCGCCTGGATCGAGCAGCTCCCTGACCGCTCAGATCCAGGCTGCTCCTCCCACCTTCTTTGCCAGGGGACAACCGCTCCTCTTTCACGCAAGCCGTCGTCGTCGCTAGGGGTGTAAGTTGAGTTGAGCCGGCTCGAAAAAAGCTTGACTCGAGCTCGAGCCTGTGGAGCTCGAGCTCGAGATCGATGAGCTCGAGTTCGATTGCAAGTCGAGCTCGAGCTCATCTAGTGTTGTTAATGAGCTCGCGAGCTTTTTATTTATACATTTTAAAAAATATATAAAAAATAAGAAAATAAAGCTCATGAGCTAAAAAACTTGCGAGCAGCTCGAGCTCGAAACTAGAGCTCGAGCTCGATAAGTTGGCATTGAGCTTGAGCTTGAGCTGGGATAAATGACCTCGTCGAGCTTGAGCTCGAGCTCGAAATGAAAAGCTCGAGCTTGGAAATTTTGCCAAGCTCGACTTGAGCTCAACTCGTTTACACCCTTAGTTGTCGCTCCTCTCTTCCACGAACACCGTCACCGTCCCCTCCCAACACCGCGTTTGCCGCCACCGTCGCCTCCCTACATTGCGTTCACCGTCGCCGGCCTCCTCCCCCTTGCCACTCGGCCGTCCTACTCCTCCGTTCGGTCGGCCTCTGCCGCCGGCCGGATTCTTAGTCGTCGTCAATTCTCCACCGTCTGATCGCACTCCCGTGATCGTTGTCAACGATTTCGTGGGTAACCACCCACGTAACCGCCCGCATGACCTCCCATAGTGGGGAAGTGCGTTGTCAAAAATAGGACCGTTCTGCGTTTAATAAAATTAATAAAATAGTATGCGCGTAATACGCCATGAAATCGGTCTACAATTAGTAATTATGGTGGTTATGGTTTTTCGTATAGCCGCATAATCACAATAACCACTCATAGGGCCTATAAATAGAGCTTCAGACACTCCTTCATTTCAACTTTTTCTATCCCTAGAATTTCTCCTATAGTTTTTCTCTCTCCTCTCTCATTCCTTCCACGGTTTTTTTCTCTCATTTCCCATGCCTCTTACGATTTCTCATTCTATCCTCTAAAGTGCGCACGTACCCCCGTGTGCACTTTCCCTCTCGCACGCATCTCCCCTGATGCGCCTCTTCTCCAAAGTGTGCACGTACCCCCTAAAGCGCCTCTTCTCCAAAGTGCGCACGTACCCCCATGCACACATTCCTCCTTGCGCGCGCGTCTCCTCCAAAGTGCGTACATCCCCCCGTGCACATGTTCCTCCTCGTGCGCGCTTCCCCTAGCGCGCCTCTTCTTCAACGTGTGCATGTCCCCATGTGCGAACATTCCTCCTTGCAAGTACTCCTCCTAGCGCGTGCCTCACCTCTAACGTACGCACGTTCACTCGTCCGCACAATCACCCATGCGTATGTTCCTCCTCACACGAACCTTTCCTCCAACGTACGCACGTTCGTCCTCGTGCGTTCCTCCTTGCATGCGTCTCTCCTCCAACATATGCACGTACCCCCGTGCACACTTTCCTTCGTATGTGCATACCTTCATGCATGCACCACTCCAAGTGCGTCGTCGTGAGCTCCGCTCTCAAGACCGCGCCAAGTTCTTTGTTGTGCGCTCCGCTCTCAAGACTGTACCAAGTCTGTCGGCGTGCGTCCCGCTCTCAAGCCTGCTCCAAGTGTGCAACCATGCGCACCTCTCTTCGGATTGCTATTAGCACTCAACGCTCTCAACTTAAGGAACATGCTTGCTAATAGCCGACAAAATCAACACTCCAGACTCTTCCAAACGCAATAAGAGACTAGCCGCAGAGTATAAGGTGCACTAAATGCGCCGCTCAAGCTTCCAGGCATCCGATATTAGGACAAGTAAAGCGAGCTGCTCCCACTTCAAAGCATCGGTCTAAGACTCAAAAGCATCCAGTGTGAAGCTCCCTATTGTAGCAGGAAAAAGAATTAAGAGGTGACATGTCACCCTCTGAGCCCAGTACTCTCTCTCTCTAATAATTGTAAAGAGTTGTAGTCGGTTGTCCTCACTTCCCTCAAAAGCTCTGTAACATGACAATGAATAGTGGAAGTTTGGTCGGCACAAATTCGGTCACATGATTTTTTTCACCCATTTCCAGGATTTTCACGCTAAAAAAATTGTCTTGTCAGATTTCAATTTTTTGTGACTATTTGCACGTTCGACCGCTTCATGAGTTAAGACGGCCTAGTTTAATCTGATCTATCAGAAAGATTGAGTTGAGCACAACAATTATTATATTATAAAATTATGCCTCACTTATAGGGAAAATTTTATGCAATGGAAAACCCATCATGGGGATGGTGGGTTGGCCATATTTCCTCTTTTAAATTACATTTATTTGCTTAAAATTTTAATTTTTTACAAAATAATTTATGGAATATGAATAATAATACTTTTACAATCATTTAAAGTGCTCATATGTCTATATTTTGATTACTCTCAAAAAATTAAAGTCAAAACGAAAATTTTTTATTTAATTTTTTTCTAAAATAATGAGATGTGCATATGGCTATTTAAAATGATTGTAAATATGTTATAATTTATTTTCCTTAAATTTTTGTTTTTGGCCAAAAATCAATGATTTGAATATTGAAAAAAAAAATTTAGAGGAGAAAAAAAGAGTCCAATAATATTTAGTTATTAACAACAAAATCTTCAAAAAAATGGGGAGATAAGTTTACCACTTTTAACATATTTGAAATCATTTTTGATCCACACATGACACAGATCACATTTTGGATTTTGATTGGGGTGACGGTGGCAGCAAAAAATAGTCGTAGAAAATCAATAGGGACTTTAGATTTGTCCCAAATGTCGTTTTAAAAAAGTTATTGACCGTTAGAAAAAAAATCTCTATTTAAGTGATTTTCAAAAACAATGTTTTACATTTTTCTATTTGAAAAAATAACTTTTTGATAATTATTATCTAGCTTTTTAGTAATAAAAAAATATTTATGATATAGAAATACCATATAACTCATAAATAAGCAGGTTATAAATGGTAGCAATAAGTAATAAAAATAGCAAATGAATGAAGAATCATGAATAGAGAAAAATTTGCAATGACAAGAATGTCAAAAGGTATTCACAAATGATCGGGATGTGACTTTCATAAGCCTTTAAAATAGGGAATTATTAAGGGTACTATACAAATGACTAATTGCACCGCATTTAGGTATTTTTTGTACTTAATAAAATCTCCTTTCTAAAAACCCTACTCGCACTCTCCTAATTTGCACCTCCTAAATCCGCGACTCCCTCTCCCTTTCGGCGTCTTCCTGAACCATACGCCCTTATTCTTCCTGACACCGCTCCCCCTCCCGCCGCCGACGCCCGCCAAGAGCATCATTGATGCCCCTCCTCCCGACGTTGCTCCTCCTCCCTCCTCTGACTCTACTCCTCCTCCAGCCGCCGAGCAATTGATTCTAGGGTTTTGTTTTTTTGCGACCTAGGGTTTCTTATTATCCCATTTCACTCAAGGTTTTTCTCCTTTGATCTACCAAGAGTATACTCAAAAGTTGGCCGATTCCTCCTCTTTGTTGAAGACTATTGTGTTGAGTTTCTTATCAACCCTAAGGTATTACCCTATATTTTTTATTTCATTTTTTATTGTTCCTTTTTAATGTTAATTAGTTTAGTGTTCATTTTTATTGTGTTGAATGGTTGTTATTTCAAAAAAAAAATCAAGGATCATTGTGTTGTTTTTTTTGAGTGGATGAATGCATTTGCCTGTAACATAGAGAGTAGTCGTATGAATATTTTTCTTGAAATTACCTCTTATGCAGAGACTCCAAAATTAATTGAAGTGGATGTGGGTACCCACATTGCAACTATCAAGTATTCTCAACAAGAGAAGCATTAATTGAGAAGTTTGCATAAACAGACATTTACATATATCTCATAGATTACTCTTCCATGGACAAATATAAAGAGCACTTCTTGTACAACCCAATATTCGTTGAGTCCCCCCCCCCCAGCGAGACCAGGGACCCTCATGTTCAAGCTGGTCAAAGTAGGCGAGTGGGGTAGGCAGACACATACTCGTCCAGAGAGAGTGAAGGCCTTTCGCCAGATCGGGCGGAAGGGCTTTCGCCCAATCAAGCGGAAGAACTATAGGGATAGGCGTAAAGTCTCTCGCCAAATCAGGTGGATGGCCTGAGGATCCCGCACTCGCCTTTTTAGGAGCCGCGTAGGGAAATGCTCGGCTCACCCCAGATCCGCTTCTTCAGGCGAGAGGTGCCTTCATGGGCCACTCGCCTAGTGGGGTCAAGGGGTCGAATTATCTAGATGCTCTTGAAGGCCTGCAAATAGCCTTTCAGAATAGGGGAGTTACGTTGTTGGCAGACCCAATTGGGCTGCATATAACAGAGTGGAATAGCGAAGTTACGCCGTTGGCAGACCAAGTCTTAGAATCCTATAAATAGACCTTGTGGGCACCTTTGGAGGGGGAGTTCATTTTTTGGTTTCTTCCTCTTTGGGTTATTTTGATCTGGCTGCATAAGCTCTCCAAGGTGCCCAGCTCAGCTTTTCCCTTGTGAGGAGAAACGCTCTAGTGATCTCCCGGGTGTGTGGTGAGACCTCCATGCTGCAGCCCATGATCAGTTTTTTAGTTCCTAGTAACTGGTAAGGAGCCCAAGTTTGGGAGAAGTAGGTGCAAGTTACCCCCTTAAGTCCGAACTCTCGTTGAGGCCAAATTTTGGCTCCAACACTTCTGTTATAGGCTTAGAGGACTATTGATAAAGGTTATACAACATTACTTTGTGTTATTAATATTTTCAACCTTACAAGTTTGCATGTTAACTTTTGCTCTGATTTTTATATAAACATGAATATCACAAATATTTGGAGAAAAAATTTAAAAGATTTTTTGTATCAAATATTTTGTCTTTTTGACGAGAAATCATTAATATTTGTTACTTACAATTTCCAATCTACATATTTGAATGTCTATTTTAAATTGATTCCTTTGATTTTAATAGGAGCATGAAGACCACAACGATTTGGACAACATATAATGGTTTTTTGTATAAGTATTTTGTCTATTGAGTTGATACTCATGTTGTAATTCAATGAATTTTTTTCTTCCAAAATTTAAGTGCAGTGTCTTTATCTTAATTGCGGTGCGATTAACATTGCGTGGGGCCTTTAATAATATGTGAAAATGTGGGGTGTCTTTAACAACGCGGACTAGCCAAAAATGTGTTGCTCTTAACAATTCAAAGAGGAAAAAAAATGAAAACCTAGAGCGATTTTTTGAAAGCCATGTTGGATCAATTGCTCAAAAATCCTCAAAACACTTTCTTAAATAAGCATCTCATCCAAACAACCTAAAGAGGGCATTAGCGGTGGGAATAGAGATTTTCTCACCGCCACCACCGCCGGATCACCATTTCCCTACTTCAAAAGCTTGACGACGCATAAGATAGGAGACAACATACATGATTTTATTTTTGCAACATTTATGATCAGACGCATGACAAACTCATTGAGCGCGAAGGAAGTTTTGAAACCAGAATCGGTATGAAAAATTTCAGTCATTTATACGTCAAATAAAATTTCAGTCATTTATAGTTGCAGTCCTAGAAGTAGCCTCTAGCAAAAATTGAGGGCAAAATTTGTCTACATTTCACCTTTGTGAGAAAACCCTTTCCCGGACCCTCACTACATGAGAATGTTTCATCCCACCACTAGAAAATAAGGCTCCGTTTGGCGCAGCTGCGTCAATGATAAACACTGGATATAAACCATTTTTCATGAACACTCAGGCTTCGTTTGTTTCGGCGTTTTCGCCGGGCGTTTGGAGCAAACGCCGCCAGACGGCGGGTAAAATAATGGGATGCCGGCGGCGTTTGCTCCGTTTGCCCCCCCCCCCCCCCCCCCCCCCACAAGAAGAAAAAGCTACTCAAACGCCGCTTTTCCAACCCCTCCTCCCCCCTCCGGTTCCAACTCTCCATTTCGACCCGTCGGGCGCGGACGCCACCGCCGTACCAAATGAAGCCTCAATCTCATCTAAAAAAAACTTCAACGTCTATGATCAAATCTAGTTCTTTTTTTTAAAAAAAATTTGATCCACCAATCGGTCCGCTCAAAATCTAATTGTGCAATCATTGATCAAACCATCACCAAAATGATTGATTTAAAAAATTTAAAAAATAATATCCGATAAAATTTTAAAAGAATTAATTTTTTTAGAAAAATATGTTCTTAATAATAATTTATTTTTTTTATAGAAAAATAAGATCTTAATATCCAGAAAAAAAGTTATTATTATTTTATATTTTATTTTTTTAAAAATAATTTTTAGTAGGATTAAAATCAAATCCCATAAAATTTTAGAGGAATATATGTAAAACAAGAACATTAACAGCAGGAGACATACACCCCCACATGAAAACAACGAAGACAAATTTCTCATACATAGACCCTAACAATATTTATCCGTCTACGACATAGAACGACGTGTGCAGCATAAAATTTCCAATTCTCCCTTCGCAGCGTGTAGAAGGAAAGCCAAAATTGAAAATTAAGGATTCCGAAATCGTCTATTTCGCTCAAACGGAATAGCACTGCTCCTACATTCAACATAGATGTACGAAATATAATCAAATCCCACACCAACGCAAGCGCAGGCTGCAATCTCACCGAAAGCTATTAACAGATCAAAAACCAAAGATACAAGCGAGGGAGACCGCACTCTAACAGCTTGGATAAAAATTCAGGATTCCGAAATCGTCAATTTCGCTCAAACGAAATAGCACTGCTCCTACATTCAACATAGATATACGAAATATAATCAAATCCCACACTGACGCAAGCGCAGGCTGCAATCTCACTGAAAGCTATTAACAGATCAAAAATCAAAGATACAAGCGAGGGAGACCGCACTCTAACAGCTTGGAGTGCGACACAGCGGTATTTTAAACAGCTATTACAATCTGAAGAAAGGAGAAAAAAAGATATCCAAAGAAGCATGGAGGAGGAAGTCTCTTCAAACCTTAACATCTTCCAATGCAGAAAAAAGAAGTCACTACAGTTCTTACAAAGTGGTAGCAGCCGCATATAATCCCCAGGCCAGGGGAAAAACAGATGTTAAATAAAAACATTAGGTTGGCTGCAACTCCTTTTCAAATGCGATTCTTCAAATGTGTTCAGAACCTGCATAAATTTGATGTAAGCTGCATGAAAATTATGCAAAATATACGATGGGCCGGTACGGGTACGATGCGTATCTCGTACAGTGGTACAACAACAACAAAATAAGGATACTGGCAATGGCGGACGCAGAAATTTTGTTATGTGTGTGCGGAGTATAAAATAATTCAAAAAAATGAATCAACAAATGCATACATAAAAACATATATAACAATTAACTAATCTACATAAAAATTTTATACAACGACATAATGACAAACTTATTTGCAAAAAATGTAAACAACACTCAAGCTTTTATCTAACTAAAAAAATGTAAACAACAATATAATAAAAAACTTGTTTAGTGTATAGAATAAATTTAAAAATAGCATTACAACAAAATAAAAAACAGTAAATTTGGTTGTCGGCTGGTTTTGAACCCATGATCATTTCATCAAAAAATACAATCTCCACCAACTATGCCAAGAATTATATATGTATTATTTTTTCAATATAATTTATTATTCAGTAATTTATCCGCCATGATAAATAACATGTCCTCTATTATTGAGAATATTCTTTTTAGAATTCAGTGTGGGCGGCCGCCCACACTAGCCCCTATTGTGAGTCCGCCCCTGGTTCACACTGGTATATTCGGGGTACATCGAAATTAAAATTGATCTATATATATATACAAAAAATACATGTTGAAGCAGAAACACTTTTAATTAAAACATTAAATCACTACATAATAATCAAATTTATATCAGATTCTTCTTAGTTCTAATGTTAAAAATAACTTAAATTTGGATCACATTTTTTTATTATAATAAGAAACAATGCCAAGTGTGTTTATGAGTCACATTTTTTCTTTTCTTAAAGATATTGAGAAGTCATTGGTCACTTTATGTAGCATGATCTATCAAGTAGTAGGTGTATCTGCAGAGCATCAGGTATGTACCGGTACCTAAAAAGCACCTGGTACGGATATGTGGACCTTAGAGAAGTATCCGTGTTCCATAGGGTAAAATATGGCACAAGGATTCCTGGGCCGACAAGTGGGAAAATTACTCCTAAATTTTTTTCTGGATGATTTTGGTCGTATACAAGGGAGAATGTTGACGTGTGTACTATCACTTCTGGCCAGACATGCAAATGTAGATTATTTTTTGATCGCATATGTAATATGATTACAAATTTAGGTTCGGTCCGAGCTGAAAAATATCTGCAGCAAGTTTTGCCTATCATAGAAATTGAAGGACTTGTGAAGTGGTGAAAGACCATGCATACAGCAAACCCAGCACTCAGAAGTTTAAAACTTTCAGTCAGTACAGCGGAAAAATAACAATTTATAACCATTTGGCTCAGTAGTGTTTAATTTCATTTCAAGGTAAAAGCACGTATAGACATTTAACCAATCACAGTTAAAAAAAGACAATTGGAACACTTGTGTTACTGAGATTTAACTACATAGGACCGATTTTAACTGAAATTCGAAAGAATTTCAGTTAAAATTTATATAAGAAAGTGATCTTGGTAAAATTAATAATGTAAAAGGTAGCAGTTGTCATTTTAACACGAAAGAGTTCGAATGTCCATTATAGAACTGAAGTTTCAAGATGGGGATTACCCTTTGATGCAGAAGGATTCTAAAATCAAGGATAATGGTTGATTACTAAATGCAGACTACATTCCGACGAATTTAAATTGCAATAATTATAATTTGTAAAAACAAATGCAAGAGAACCACAATAGAAAAAACTTCAAGAGTTACAGAACACGTGTAGTCATATTAATGTGAGAGTGTACAAATCATAAATAAACAAGTAAATGAATTACAGCACCAGCCACAAACCTTGTGGAAGCAAAGTTACAAAGAAGATTTGACACGAGCAAAAAAATAAACACTAATTCACCAAAGAATAACTAACAAAAAAACAACCAACTTTAGAACTCATGCAAATATAAGGTAGGAGGCTTGGTGAACTTTACCGGAGTTGTGACTAAGGTAGCCGCTGACTTCTGGGCTCCCAATAGTGTTGCGGGTTGCTGGACCGCACAAACCAAGGATGCAAATGGATCTTCCGATGGTTGGAACCAGTTGACTGCAGCTGTGGAAAATAGTAATGGCTGAGGAGGGCAAGGGTAGAGATGGGCAAGTGTAAATGGAGCCCGGGGAAGCACAAAACCTGTTCTGTTATGGATGAGCACAAAACCTGTTATGGCTGTTATGGATGAGGTAAGAAAGAAACACCAACAAGGAATTGGTGCGCCTGTTTGTGGATCAGGGGTATACGGTGGCAGGAAAATTGCAAAAGGGCGGCTGGAGAATTTCTCCTACAGTAGAGTGTGAGCTTTGGAGGCCGGGAGGACTAAGAAATAAGAGATACCTCAACTGAAATGATATTCCAGACCCAGGAATTAAGGGTTCATTTGATTGAGCAGTGCGGGAGGAGCCGGCGGGTCCAAACGGAGGTGTCGAACCGGAGGGGGGGAGGCGGGGCTGAAAAAGCTCCGATTTGGTGGCTTTTCCACTATCCAGCGGGTGCAAACGGAGCAAACGCCGCCGGCGCCCGTTTGTTTACCCGCCATTCGGCGGCGTTTGCTCCAAACGGTGGCGGCAAAACGCCAAACCAAACGAAGCCTAAACCTGCTCAGTTGGGAGAGAAGTGGAGTGAGTGTTGTGCGGGGTGGGGGGGGGTGCGAAAGTGGTTACCTTATAATGGGGTGGTCACTGGCCAGAGCTGGTCGCTGGAGAGACGCGCGGAGGTGGTGGTTGCTAGAGGTGTTTTCCGGAGACCGTCAAAAAACTGAAAATGAAGGGAACTTGGAGGGTGATGGTGGAGGTTTGTCAAAGATGGTTGGGGAAAGTTTTTCGGTGATCGCCGGAGACGTAAAATGGAGGGAATTTGAAGGGGGAAGGGGCTGTTTTGGAGGTGTTTGGGGAGGGGAATGTTGTGTGGCCGAACGGTGGTTGGAGGGGTGATTTTGGGCTGCCAGAGGGTGGTGGTGGTGGAAGGGAAAGGGGACTGTCGGCTAGTGGAGGTGGGCAGAAAGGGGACCGGCCAAGGTAGGTGGAGGGGTGGCCGGCTAGGAGAGGTGGTGGATGGATAATTCCAAGCTTCACACTAGAATTTTGTATTCGGCACCAGGTGATTGAAATGAGTAATTTCTTCTTTACTCTAACTTTCAATGTCTCTTAAATGAATCTTCTATCTTTGTTTATAGACTAAGGGACTATCATGGACGATCGTGATTCTCCGATCATGACAGCCCCAAAAATACATGAAATAAATTAAAAAAATACAGAAAAATAACAAAAAACTCGGGTTGTCGATCCGCATAAAATTGGTGGTTTTGATCATCATATAGGACGTGTGTCGTGATCCCCATCAGCCTTCTTTTTAGCTTGAAGCAGATTCCGTGGCAAGTAAAAACAAAAGCGATAAATGTTTGTGTTTGGTGTAATGTGTCAAATCGGGGTTCAACAGGGCCTAAAATATACTGGGAAGGAATTTTTTGCAGAATAAATAACCCTAAATTACCTAGAAAAAGTTGGTACGACAGGCTAAATAGTGTCTAATATGGTGCAAACAGCAGTGTTTCTAATATGGTGGCTGGTACAAGAACGAAAAGAGGCACCAGAATAATGATGAAATCACATGATCACAGAAATTGAACTCAAATTCATAATACCGTGGACTTGATATACGTCATGAACTTTTCATATGTACAAGAAAGGAGGTAAGACAGACATCCTATGTCAAAAGAGTTTGGAAACGTCCTCATCCACAGAAAGTAAGTTCTCTGATAATTCCAGCCATAAGGTAAGAAATATAAAATACAATTAGCTCGTATGCAAACTGTTACAGATGAGAGAATTATGAGTGCAGGAGTGCGGGAGATGAACACAGCGAGCTTGAATTATTAATAACTGAATTCAATTTCAAGAGACAAGCTCTCTTCTAAATTGTGAGACCCCCTCCCCCACCCCACCCCACCCAAAGAAAAAGAGCCCCTCTCCAACAAGAGATAATACTGAAGGCTTCCAAGCTGACAACACCAAACCAAGTCACTCATTCCATCCGAGTGTATGCACTTCAATACCCCACCCATGAAAATTGACCTTCCCCTTAAGGTCAAGAACATGTCATCTGCATAAAATCGATGGAGAGATTTCGGTGCAGGTTTGGGTGGAATTTGCGAAATCTTCAGCACCAACAAAAGCTGACACTCACAACAATCATCTAACCATCCAAACTCTAATGGAAACCTCTACAACTAATGAGGAGCTTGCACTAGGGAAAATCATTGAAGACGTCCAGTAAGTGAGGCAGACCAGGCTACCGGCATGGAGATGCTGCCCAAACTCATTAATAACATGAGCTAAGATTCTCTCACGCCACCGGGTAATAGGAGCCAGACAACGAGCTTGAATTAAGGTTACCAACAACCTCAACAGGATCATCATAGGGGAGGCACAGATGGGAGTGCTAGGCCGGTCCATTCGGTCCAAACCTACTATCGACCTATTCACCAATACTAAAACAGGCATCGACAACCTCCAGAACCGTATAAGTTGCAAGCAAAAAATTATAGTGCAAACTAAATCGAAGTGGACAATAGAAGTAGATTTGATCAACTGCAAAGGTTTATCTCTCTTCCATGTCACCCTTGACCTCTGCCATCATCACAGCAACACGCAACCATGCTCTTGAAAGTGTTTAAAAGACCCTCCATCATGTGCACACAATTTTCTATTGAAAGGATCTTAAGCCAGATAGCCAAGGATTCATCACCAGTTGACAATCCTCATCTAGCCGATCACTTAAAATCTCTTTTTCTATTTCAAAGCAAGTTTAGGTCAACATATTCATGTACTTTACGGAAAGCCTACCAATATACCGGAGAAAGTTCGCTCTCATGGTCGTGGTGGACCGCTTCTCTAAATCGGCTTATTTTCTACTGTTGTCCCACCCCTCACCATTGTCTGCATCACAGTTCTCGAATAGATTTTAGGTATCCTTGGAGAGAGGAATCACAGATGGAGGGTGGAAGGAGTAGATAAGATTGTTGTATTGACAATCCGAGCATGTAGTCACGTTCAGAACGACGACGGGATACTTTTATAGTTTTATGGTTTTTTTAATCATTTTTTGAATTTTTATTTCAAGTAAAAATGTAAGTTTATTATCCCGACAATCTAGGCCGTCCATAGTGACACCTTTGCCTATAAATAGAAGCCTAGGGGGTTGATTTCAGAGATAGCTGACTTTGGAAAGAATTCCGGACTCTTTCGGTCATCCTACAATGTAGATTTTGTAGAACCTTGATGTCAAAATCAAGGTAACTACTCTAACCACCCCACTACCCACAAATACCTCTCCACCATTCAATAACCACCAATTATCCGTTTACACCCACTTGTAACCATTGTCATCCACTTTCCCATTATGTAACTGCCTCTTTCCTGCCTTAATCCTTCAGTCGACCACCCTCTCATGTCATAACTGCTACTCCTATAGCCTAATGGTCCCCCACCCCCACCAAACCCCCATTAATTGGTACAGTAATTCAGAAACCACCCTGAATTCTACCTGCTTCCCACTTCAAGCCTCCATCCATATGTCAAGTTTCAACCATCCAAGTTCAGATCTCACCACTGACAGCATTGTTCCTCCTTCTGCGGAGTATTTTCAAACCCCATTTTCATGTCGACCATCCCCCCAAATTCCCTAATTCCTGCAACCAAGGTGACCTCTCCCTTAACTTGTCCTACTCCAACAAACTCAGCCAGCCCCCAAATATCCTTCCCCCTTGCGAATTGACAGCAATCCTGCCCCTCTCATAGTTGTCCTCTACCATTTCCCTACCCGGTACCCAAAAATTAGACAAACCTATTACAAAGTTGCTTTCCAGACCCCAATTCATCATAATTTTACCCTCCCCCCCAATGAGGACTCCTATTTCTAATATAGTTGTATTAAAATTTGATTTGCATTCGTAGTTTGCTTTGTCGGAAACATATGCCTATAGATGTTGGATCGTATGAATTTATCCATAATTCATTATAATTGAATAGTTTATTCGCTTAGAATTTAGTTGAAGCACTTTTGTTTTAACATAACATGAAATTTGTTAGCTTATTTGTTGCTCTAATCTCAATCGTAAAAATTCATGGATGTCTTTAATAATTTCGCTGCCAATTGTAAGCAACTGTCAGATACATCTATGTGCGCATTGCATCATTTCTAGATCGCCACGACATTCCACTTTCAACACTTCAGTAGACTTCTTGTAGGGCAGTAGGGCACCCTAGGTCACACTCTCTACAACTGTCCTGAATCACCCGCCCTATCACAACACAAGGTGTGCTTGGGAAAAAAAGAGAAATTATGATCAGTCAAATGAGGTGCATTTCAATGGCAGATCACTCGTAAGCAGAGGCTACATGGGAGCTACGGTTCACATTTGCAGTGAGATACCTCACTTTTTACAAACTTTGTGTGATAAACGAAAATAATGTTATGGATCTACGGATAGGTGGAAAGAACGTACTTGAAGAATCAAAAAGTCATGCGCTCCTACATAAAGAATCTTGATGGTGAAAAGAAGAAAGTTCAAAACAAAATGAGAGCAAATAAGGTCAGCTATAAAACACTCTACGCTTGTAGGAATGATGAAAATTTGGCAAAATATTAAGTTGCCAAAAAAGAAGCTAAATATGCAGTAAGTAAAGCAAGAAGTCAAACTTATGAAGAATTTTATAAGTGACTAGACACCAAATATAGAGAGTGTGACATAAAATTGCTTGAGCTAGATAGAGGAAGACAAAAAATTAAGCCAAATTAAATGCATAAAAGATGAAACAGATATAATTTTGACGGATGATGTGGATTGTAAAGAGCGATGAAAAAGATATTTTTATCAACTTTATAATGAACCAAAGACAAAAAACTAAACTTGGAAGAGTTAGGTAAATTGGAGGAGTAAAGAAAAAATAACATTTTATCGTAAAATTCAAGTATCGGAGGTAAATGATATTCTAAAGAAGATAAAAAATGGAAAGGCGGTTTGGCCAGACAATATACTCATTGAAAGATGAAAATGCCTAGGGAAAAAAATAAATTTTGTGTTTTACATGTTTCTTTAATAAGATAGTGAATGAAAAGAGGATACAAAACTAATGGAGAGAAAGTACATTGGTACTTTTGTAAAAGAACAAAGAAGATATACAAAATTGTATTAATTAAAGAAAAATTAAATAAAAAAGTCATAACATGAAACTATGAAAACGAGTAATAGAAAAAGAGTAAGATGAGAGACTAGTATCTCAGAGAATCAATTTGAATTCATGTCAGGGCGGTCGACCATGGAAGTTATACATTCTTGAGGAGTTCAATGATAACTATCGAGAAAGAAAACAAGATTTGCATATGTTATTTATCGATCTTGAGAAGGCTTATGATAGGGTTTCGAGAGAGATCTTATGGAGAATCTTAGAAAAGAAAAGTGTAAATGTATCATACATTGACATAATCAATGATATGTATACAAATTAAGTGACGAGGGTGAGGGCATCTGGAGGATAAACACAGGAATTTATATCATTGTTGGCATACATCAAAGTTCAGCTTTAAGCCCTTATCTCTTTACACTTATCTTGGATGAGCACATCGGACATATCCAACAAGCAATACCATAGTGTTTATTGTTTGCAGATGATATCGTTTTGGTCGATGAGACGCACGAGGGTTTAACCGCGAAACTTGAATCTTGGCAAGACACATTAAAAAAGAAGGGTTTTATGTTGAGCATGGGCAAAGACGGAGTATATGAAGCTTAAATTTAGCAGTGCAAGAAGGACGAATGACTTCGTTATTAAGAAGGGTGATCACGATATTTCTGGCAGTGAGGGCTTTAAATATCTTGGATCGATAGTTCAAAAAGATAGAGGCTTTGATAAAGATGTGATAAGTAGAATCCAATCAGGTTAGTTAAAATGGAGAGGCGCGCCAGGAATCTTATGCGATTGTAAAATACCATTAAAACTTAAAGACAATTTTTACCGTACTATAATTAGACTAGCAACGCTCTATGATTATGAGTGTTGGATAGTGAATTGATGAGCAAAAAATGGGACTTGCAGAGATGAGAATACTTAGGTGGATATGTGGACACACGAGACTGGATAAAATTAGGAATGAATGTATCAGAGATAAAACAGGATTGGCACCAATTGCAGAGAAGATGCGAGAAACTCGACTAAGATGGCATGGACACGTACAAAGGAGACCACTAGAGGCACCTGTTAGGCGTTGTGAGAGTTTAGTCACTAGGCATGTTAAACGGGGCAGGGGTAGACCAATAAAGACTTAGAATAAAACTATATGGATAGACATGAAGTACAGTGATATTATGACTAAAGATAGCAAAACGACGACAAAAGATTCATATAACCGACCCCACTACAGTGGGATAAAGGCTTGAGTGTTGTTATTGTGGTGGTGGTGTATGTTCATACATCATACATCTGATTACTCGGACTAGAGAGAGGATGTTCGAGCTGCTTAATAAGATGGTGGAGCGGGTTAGAGAGGCGAATGTTGTCCAGATTGTTACTAACAGTGCAAGCAATAATGTATTAGTAAGTAAACAATTCATTAATTGTTCATTATTCATTTCATTTTAGTTAAATATATTGATTATTTTTTTTATATTTCTTTGTTTATATGATACCTAACAAGGAAATTATTTGAAACAAAAACCTCATTTATATTGGACGTCATGTGCTCCTTGTTGCATTGATTTAATGTTTTGAGGATATTGGGAAGATGACTAATATAAGTCAAACATTAAAGAAGGCAATGACCATAGATAGTAATGTTGATGTTCGCCCTAGACTTGTCAACATGCTGAGGAGTTTTATAGAGCAAGTGGAGCATGCTAGATCTGACATGACAACGTTTGCGACTTCTTTCCTTACGCTTTTGTGCATTCACAGGTAGACGAATAATCTGGGAAAGATATTCACTTCACCTGAGTGAACATCAAATTAGTGGGCATAGGAAACTTGGTAAGTACATGGCATTATATTAATGATCTCTTCTGGAGCAGTGTTGTGTATATTTTGAAGATCTTCGAACCTTTAGTATGTGTAATGAGATTGGTTGATGGTGAGAAAAGACCGGTCATGGGTTACATTTATGAAGCAATGGATAGAGCAAAGAAGGCGATGATTAAGTCTTTAGAAAAGAAAGAGGACAAATACAAGGATGTCCAGAAAATTATACACAAAAAATGGGAAAGCCAACTTCATCGACCTCTGCATGCAATGGGTCATTATTTAAATCCAGAATTCTTTTATTCAAACACAGTTATTGCAAAAGATGGAGAAGTTATGGAGGGGTTTATACTAGAGAATGCAAAGACTTATTTCAAGCCATAACGAGAAAAATAAGATTACTAGTTAGCAAGCATTACATAGAAATGTCGAAGGGTTATATGAAATGAAATTTGCAATTCGACACAGAAAAACAAATGACCTAAGTAAATATTCAAACAAGTTTTTTATATATTAAGAAAGCATGATTAATTTCTAAATATTACTTACTTTGACAGCTGAATTGTGGCAATCTTATGGAGCTTCAACTTCTAATCTAAGAAGATTTGTTATAAAGGTGCTTAGTCTTACTTGCAGTGCATCTAGTTGTGAGCGCAATTGAAGTTTTTTTAACATGTACGTATTTAAATTTAATTTTCTAAGAATAATAAGGTGATGAAATCATGTTGATTGATTTATACAGTTAATTGGTTATATTGCAGATTCATAGCAAAGAAAGAAACAGATTAATACGACAACGCTTAAATGATTTAGTATTCGTAAAGTACAATCGAGCGATGTGACGTCGATATGATGCATGTGATCGTATTCAATCCGATTTCATTCACAAATATTGACGATAATAATAAATGGTTAATGATTAGAATGGAGGAAGATAATGAGGTTGAGTAGGAGGAATTGTTTTTTGAAGACGAATAAAAAATAATGATGAGGAAGCTCAATACATTGTAGAAAAGAAGAAAATTATAATGACGGAGAAGATGATGAAGATGCAGTCTTTTCTAAGGACAACTAACTGATATAGAACTGGGGAGTAACAAATTATTTGCATTTTTTATATTTTTATTTTTAATAGTACTTTTATTCTTCTTTTGTATTATATTATTCATTCTTGACATTAATTCTAGTGTGTTGATATGATGGTAAATTTATTTTTGTATCTTTTGCATTTAATAGCATTTTTTACACCCCACATTTGTCAACCACTCTCATGCACCTAGGCTCCATAACCCTTTTGCGCCTTGGTGCGTCTCGTGCCTTGAATAACATAGCACACAGAGCAACGGGCAGGTCGAGGCGGTCAACAAGTTGATCCTGAATTTGTTGAAGAGGAAGGTTAAAAGTTTGAAAAGGAACTAGGTGAAGCAGCATCCTTGTGTTCTATTGGCATTAACGATTCTCAACTCAGTTGATGAGAATCAGAGAATTTCCCTAGACCTCATCAAGGAACCAAGGACATCGCCATAATAATAAATAAAAAATTAAACTGAGGATAACTAGACATTTCGACAAGTACGTTGGGATCAAGGAATTACAGAAAGAGACCTCGTCCTAAAGAAAAATGACGCCGTCAGAAGATCGGGTGCTGCGAGGAAACTCAACCTGAATTGGGAAGGGTCGTTCCTGTCTAGTGAAGCGCTTCAAAGTGGTTGTCATCGCCCATCAACCTACGAAGGTGAGGACCCTAGTAACACATGGCGTGGTGACCACCTAAAAAAGGTATTATCCATGAAACCTTTCCTCTAGGGAGCCTGAGGTAACTATTTTATCTCGTTTTTTATTTGAAAGCTCATTTGATTCTCTAATCTTGATTCTTGAGACTAATTTTCATGTTTGTTAACTTGTTCTCTCTCAATAAAAAACACAATTTTAAATGTCCCCCGACATGTACATGTCTGTCGGCATGTAATTTTTTAGGGTAAAACGACATTTTTTAATCGACCGGCACGACTTTAGAACACAACACTCGAGCCTTTATCTCACTATAATGGGGTCGGCTATATGGATCCTTTGTCGTCATTGTGCCCTATCTTTTATCATAATCTCATTAATTCCCAAGTACATCATGTCTTTCTTTATAGTTTCATTCCAAGTCTTGATTGGTCTACCCATCCCTCGTTTAACATGCCTAGTGTATAGACTCTCACAACGCCTAACAGGTGCCTCTAATGGTCTCCTTTGTACGTGTCCAAATCATCTTAGTCGAGCTATCTTCTCTGCAATTGGTTCTACTCTTGTCTTATCCCGATAATTTCATTCCTAATTTTATTCAGTCTCGTGTGTCCACGCATCCACCTAAGCATTCTTATCACCGCAACTCCCATTTTTTGCTCATGTACACAATTCACTGCCCAACACTCAGAATCATAGAGCGTCGCTGATCTAAATGTAGTACGGTAAAACTTGCCCTTAAGTATTAATGGTACTTTACGATCACATAAGATCCCTGACGCGCCTCTCCACTTCAACCAACCCGCTTGGATTCTATGTGTCACATTTTTATCAATACCTCCATTTTTTGCACTATCGATCCAAGATATTTCAACACTAACTACGGGAAATATCTTAATCACCCAACTTAATAACAAAGTCATTCGTCCTTCTTGCACTGCTAAATTTAAGCTTCATATACTATGTTTTGCACTGCTAAATTTAAGCTTCATATACTATGTTTTGCCCTGCTCAACCTAAAACCCTTCTGTTCTAAAGTGTCTCGCCAAGATTCAAGTTGTGTTTACACCCTCGTGTGTCTCATCGACCAAAATGACATCATCCGTAAACAATAAACACCAAGATATCCACGACTTTAGAACTTATCGCCCGATATTTTATTTTATATTATGTTAGCAGCATATATTTAAATCATTTATATGTATTTATTATATATGTTTAAATCGAGTGGACCTATTACTTTGTTCTCTTTAATAAGTGTTTTTCTTATAATTAATTTTTAAAAATATTTCTCTTTAAAACTTTTAAACATTTATTAATTTTTATATATTTTTAGCATAAATTTGTTAAGCATGAAAAGAGTTCTAATCAATTCAAAATATTTAACTTCTATATTCTTTTTATTTGTTTGGATTTAGTATCATGCAAGTAAATACATAATATTAAGTATATTTTACAAAGTTTATATTTGTACTTGTTAATAGTTGTCTTAGTGTGTTGCTAATTCTTTTTTTATTATTTTTTTTTGGGTGTGCATGACCATTGTTTATAAACTTGTTATGCTATTTTTTTTAATTTTAGAACATATAATTATACTTAGTAGTAGATAAAAATATTTTTTTGTTTAGTAAATATTAAAATCCGATATTTTAAAATATCCCCGACTTATCTCCGACTTCCGGTATCCGGCATTAAAAAACTCAATCTGACATATCGCCGACATTTGATATTTACAACCTTGATAAAAACGACAACAAACAGACACCTTCAGATTCTGCAAGTCCACGACTAACAACCGGGCGACATGACTCTAAATCTAAGCTTATGCAATGTCGATTGGGAACAACTTCCCCTTTGCACATTGATTGTATATCCCCGCATGGCAACACGACATTTCCAAGGAATCAAAATGCCTCTCCTCCAGAGTCTAGCTTAGGAAGACAGACCCTTCCACCGCTCTCCTCGCAATCATTTAACCATGTGAATAGTTGATATCTTAGCGTGCATGTCTCTAAATCCAAGTCTCTGCATTGATGGGTGAGATCGGCTCCCTCCATGCACGTTGGTTGCCTACCTCTCAGATGTTCGTACCTTTCCAACCGCTCAAGATCCGCCAAAGAGACGGGACGGGAAGAACCTCCTAATGAGCCCCGTCGAGCTGAAGTCATTTAAACTCAAAAAATAGCACGCACGAAAATAGCTTGCTAGTATATCACCTCGTCAGGGGCCCCACAGATATGCGGCAGCCGGGAGTGTGATGACCTATATTGCACCGACACGCGACACGACACGTGACGTGACTCACCAATTCTCAAAAAACATCATATTCTGACACGTTAGGACATGTATATTAAATATTTGTTTTTTATAATTATGAAAATCCTAAAACATTTAACCAAAAAAATTGAACTAACAAATATTCAAATAAACTACATCATTTTTAAATATTACTCATCAAATAATCAAATATAAAACTTAACAAAAGGTCAAAAAAATGATAGAACATTAACACATTACCATTATATATCATTAGTAAAAATAATGGATTTTCAAGGAAACTTTTTCCCTCACTTTCAATCTTTCCTTTTCTAGAGAAAATATCCACCTCACTTGTAGATCCACATTCACTACTTGAAATAATAGAATGGGGCAAAGGAACTTTTTAAGGAGCACAACGTTATTCTAGAATTCACCTCTTCTTCTAGTTTTTTCATCTTAAATAGATCACTCTTTGAGACTTTTACAAATTTTCCAATTCCTTTTCCACCAATAATTAACAAATGTGTTCACTCTTGTATATGAACTCATAAAATATTTTTTTCACAAAAATTGCACTTCCAAGACAAATTGTCTCCCGCCTCACCATAAGTAGCTAGCTTAGGGACACACGTGTCTAATTCAGCGGGACACGCGAATCCCGCATGAGCCAGCGTGTCGGACTTCCGTTACGCGTGTCAGAGAGTCAGTTGTGTGTCGCCAACACTGACACGCTGGGCATTTTGAAGTGTCAGTGCTTCATAAGTGATGACTATAAGTCCATTCTAAGACCGTGATGCAACGTTCATTTCGCCTGCATACCACCTCCCAAGAGCTCCGTGGACATGCAGTATCTCGGAGTGTGATGACAAAAAGTCCGGCTTGAGACTGAGATATTCAGTTCGCGTGAATACCACCTTGTTAGGGGCTCCTGGAACATTTGGGAATCGGGAGTGTAATGACTTCTAAGTTTGATTTGAGACTGCGTTAGGATGGTCAGCACGTCTGTGATGCACCTCGTCAAGGGTCTCACGAACATGCAGCAACCGGGTATGCATTGATCCCAATTTCGACCAGGGAGCAATGATGTCAGTATTGGTTCGCCTAAGGTCCATGCCCGCATATAGAAACACTTACGTATATCAAAAACTCTTTCCCTCTGCGCAGGACCTTAACGGTGAGCTCATGACGCAATGAGCCTAAGAGTCTAATGACATCGGTAGCTAGTTCACAACTCAACAAGCCTAAGAGCTTAATAACCTCGACGGCGAGCTCACGACGCGACGAGCCTAAGAGCCTAATGACCTTGTCAGCTAGCTCACAAGTCATAACCCAATGAGCCTAAGGGCTTAATGATTTCGACATCGAGCTCACAACTCAACAAGCCTAAGAGTTTAATGACCTAGCATGCATGCTTATTTATGCTGAAATTATAAATTTAAACATTTTCTTAGTTATAAATTTACTTTAATTATGGATATTGATGATGATCATTATTTTGATGTCATGAGGTGTTACTGCATGTAACCATCATAGTTCTAAGATACTAAAATATCATATGCTTATATGTAACTTTTTCTTGTGTGTAATAATTCTTTAAATAGGCCCCATTTGGGATGGCTTATCTGCTCCTTTCGGTGTCTAGAAAATTTTGTTTAGCGCTAAGCGTGTGTTTGAGAGTCAAAATCCTCAAAACTCCTTTTTAAAAATAAGAAGTATTTAGCTGATTATGTTGACGTAGGGGACTCCTCCGGTTCGACCACACCAAACGGCGGTTCATATGCTCACAAGTCACGAGTGCTACCTATATCCGCTCCTAATACGCCTCCTTCCTCCCACACATAGATGGCCCTAAAGCTAGACTTCTAATCTTCTCAGTTGATGCTCCTCCCCTCGTCGAGATCCAAACTCCTTCCTCCCGATTCCGAGCATCGCCATCTTCCTCCTCCCAGATATCAAGAACCAGACCTAGATCCAGATCCTTCCTCCCGATGTCAAGCATCGCCATCTTCCCCCATTCAAATATCGAGAACCAGATATCGATTGAGATCGATATCCATCCTCCTGTTGTGGACCATCAATCTCTTCCAGATTTCAAAATACCAACGTCTTTGGCTTCAGCATTCTTCTTCTGGGGGTGAGTACTGATTAGGAGGCCATAGATGCTTGATTGGGTAAGCTTAAATGTTACCTCAGTTCTGTGGCATCAAAAAAAAATCGAGTTTGATGTTGGATATGGTGAGGAGATGATGAGACCAATTGTGGTGCTGATAGAAATTTTCTTTGTATGCAGTTGCATGATGTTGGTTTATTGTCATGCTCTAACTTTCAATATATGTAAATGCTATTGCATGATGTTGGTTTATTTTTGTATGTTTAATGAATCCATCCCTACTACCCAAGGCGACCTCTACAGAATTTACTATTTTTTAATCTTCTATTTGATATATTTGAATCCTTGGTTGTTAGTTATTTGATATTACAGAAATACACTTCACGTAATCCACCAACTATACAAAGCAACAATTCCTCTCAGCTGCTTCTCGTCACTCTCGATCAGCTATCTTATCATCACAGCTGCAGCCCCGAATCCTTCCCATCTTCAGCTATTGCCTTTGACGATTATATTTGAAAACAACAACCACTAAAACTCCGTTTTTACCAAACAATTTATTGTAATTGTGTTCTAAACAGTTCCGCAAACATAGTTTTATCCAAAGAGTTTTATACTGCAAACTATTTCTCACAGACAGCACTTTTTTCAAACTCTATTTTTGGCAGCTCCCTTTTTATCAACATCAGCTCTTCTAAACAAAGCCATATACTATGGAATATGAAATTTTTACCATGCTACATTATATTAAAGGATTAAAGTCAAAATTCATCTTTAATCCATGTGAAATTTATGAATTTATAAAGTAACCTACATGGGTGATATGTAATTATATAAGCTTTGAAATACATGAAACTTATAATTTTATATAATATGCATGATTTAGAAGACCAACCAACAACCCCTATTAATGTTTGAGAATTATTTAAGACTCAAGAGCATATTAAACCCAACATTTGACTAAAATACATAAATTATGAAAGCAACCAGCAACCCCTATTACTGTTTGAACATTATTTAAGCATCGGGAGCTTATTAAACTTAATGTTTTGAGTAAATTACATAAGTTAAAAGACCAACCAGCAATATACACACTGCTTGGAATTTATTCTAGTCCCTTTTATAGCCCCAAAATGCTTAAACAAACTCGTTTGAGTGTGTCAAAGTATTGGACTAGTAAATATTCATCTAAAGAAGATTAATTACTAGTAAAAACTCAGTTAGAAATATATAAATCATCATAATTTAATTATAAAAATATTAATGTCAGTAAATAAATCGCACTCTAGAAATAACGCTACCTTATAAGTTAATTACTCAAGTAATTAGAAAAATATAAGAGTATGAATGATGAAAAAGGAAATAACAATAAAATAAAGATAAGTTTACCAATGAATTAATTTAGGAGCTAACGCTTGAGGGCATGGTTAATTTCGTTGTCATAATTAGGTGGGGCTCTACCATAGCTTATGTCATTATCTGGTTGCTCAGGAGAGGTTAAACTCTCAGGAAGTGAGGCATGCATTGCCAATTTGCCATAGTTACTTAACGGGGGAGTCTATCCTCGCCATAGCTATTTCCCATATGGGAAAAGGGTTACCTTGCCATAGTTATAGATTAAGGACAAGCTAAGGAAATCTCAACTAACCACAACGGTTAGTCTTGGGTTTTGCTTCTAAGAAAATTCACATAATGAATCAAAGTAAAATGTTTCAAGAACTTTTGGAATAAAAAATCACCAATATGTAAAACATTAAAAGAACAAAAAAAAAATTTAAAGAAATTATAGGAAAACATGTGATTAATAATAAAGCAAAATCTTAAGACATTATGGAATTTTATAGTAAGGGAACACTAATTGAGAATTTTACTCACCCCTTTTATTCTAACAATTTCATATGCAGGACTTAAAAGATACCTCGGTGGTGCTTCTTGATTAACAAAAACCTTCAATAAGCCAGAACAAAATCATATTTGTGCATGGCAATGATGAATAGTACTACTTCCTTATGCAGCTTATTTATTGCTTCCTTATGCAGCCAATTTTGCCTCATGAATTATTATTTTATGTAACTGTGTAAGAACTTAAAATAATATGATAATGGATATTTAGTGTTGCAAATTATATGGCTATTTATGTGTTCACGGGGATTGCCAACACTACATTACCGCTGTTTATTTTTGCACAATCAATTATACATAGACATGTGGTTACTTCTTATAGCTTCTTATAGAAAATTATGTTGTAGGATTCCCTGTTACAGTGGGTGTGGTTGATGATGGTGAAGTCTTTCCGATGTGGGAACAACTTGGAGATATTGTCAACAACGATTTAAACGTGAGAACTTCTAAAATTATTAAAATCAAAACCATCACTGAATAAAGGAAAGAAAAAAATGTCATAGAGGGACAAGGCATAAGATCATTGAGTCGTCAAGTTCATCAGATGAGGATCATATCCCCTCTATATTCTAAACAGTTGATGATTACAAAACCAATAATAAAAAAGTATGTTTAAAATTTGAGATTTTTATTTTTAAAATTTTAATATTCTAATCAAAATATTTAATCAGAAATACTGGTATATTTACAAACTGTTAATTTAAACTTTTATACATGTTTAATTCTAGTGTTATACTGGTATCATTTGTGTAACATAAATTATTTATACTAATTTGATACATTTTGAGGTTAAATAAATATTAAAATGTTATACATCAATATATATCTATACTATATTAAAAAGATCTATGTTGGCAAGATAAATAAGACATGCATGACAAGATAAAAAAGAGATTGGATTATTCTACACCGTTGGATCAACATTAGATTTCCATCAAACCACTCTGCCACTTGGTTGGCAAATACAAATACAAAACCGTTGCTTTCAAACCCTACTCTCCACGAATCCCTCTCCACGACAACCTCCCGCGCCGTTGCACCCCTCGCCACTCCAATGCCGGAACGCCTCCCCGCTCCCTCGCCCCCTCTCTCTCCCGCACCTAGACACCCCGCATGTTTAAATTGGAGATCATTCTAGAAAGAGTGCTGCCTTCTAATTCAGGGTAAACTGTTATGTGTCGGTTATGTGTTATGAGTTTGTTATGTGTCAGTTATGTGTTATGAGTTATGAGTTGGATGTTGTCATTATTATTTATCATTAAGTGGGAGCCTCGAGCGCCGAGTCTAGTTTTAGGTTTCATCATGAGTGTTGTCCTTTTATAAGTTGTAAGCCTATATAAAGGCATGGATATTGTATGTGTTAAGATATGAAATGAAGTTCTAGTTTTCTTGCCCCTTTTAGTGAGATAACTGGTGACTCTCTCCTCCGACGAGCAACCCCGCTTAGGCAGCCGCGGTCACGGCTCCGTAGTATCCCGTCATCATCTCCACCACCAACATTTCTACATCCGGCCACCTACGATCACCTCCGACGACCTCTCCTCCGGGCAACAGTAGAAGGCCCACAACAACTTGGTATGATAGGCCTTTCCTCCCCTCCAGTCGTCGTTCCTGCCACTTCTTCGCCGCACCTTTGAGCCTCTGCCTCCCCCCAGCCCGCACGCAAGCCGACCTCGCCATTGCAGCCCACCGCCGACGTCACATCCAACGCCACTCTCCCGATCCAGCATTTCACCGCTTCCACCGGCCCGATCCGACGCTGTTCTGCCCCGATCTTGCCGATCGCGACGCTTCTCCGTTGTTGCCGGCCGATCCAGCAGTTTTCCGCAGCTCCTCCAGCCGATTCCGTCGTCGGCTCCGGCTAATCTTCCTCGCCGTCGTCGCCTGAAGCAAATCTTCCTCGCGCCAGTCTCCATCACGCGGCTTTGACGTCGAGCCCTTCTGCTCGACACGCCTACGCATACGTCTCCATCGAGCCTGTCCCCATCTCATTATTTTTTTGTTCACACCTCCTTGAGCCAACCGTAACTGTACTCTCCTCTGCCATCCACATCCCTATCTTTTAAATCTTTTTTTTTACTTCATTTCTTCCGCGTGCCCCTTCGGCCTTCCCCTGTTCCCCATATAAGCTTTATTAATTCTAGTAGCAATGGGCCCCGCCAACTCTACCTTCCACCATCACCATTATCATATTTTTAACCAAACAGCTTCCTCCAAGTTTGATTTTATTTTCCAGTGAGCCAATCTCCTCTGCTGTCAATATTGGGCGCCAACGCTACTCACCTTATCAACCGGCTCTCGCGGCCACTCTCAGTCATCCGAATCGGCGCACTCCGACTTTGGGTGTGTTTGTTTTGTTCACCGGGTCAGTCGATCCTCTTCTCGCTCCTCATCCCGCACTATGGGCGACTCCTCGGAAGAAGGAGGATGAGGTCAACTCAATCAGATTATGTCCATGCTACATGACCTCATGACGCAACAAGCTGCGCACACTGCTCTCATCATATATATCATCGCGGACCGTCATCAGGCGGCCATTGTTGCACTCGCCAAGCGGATCGATGATCTGTCAACCGCCCCACCGCATGATCATGCAAGCAGCAGTCAGGCACACCCACTTCTCCGCAATGCCCCACCGCCCCTGACCGTCCACGAACCACCACCATCGGTCCTCGCGCGCCCCGACGCTGCAATTGTGTCGCGCTATACCAGATTAGAGTTTCCAACCTATGACGGGAAAAGTGATCCATTGAGTTGGCTTACCAAGTGTGAACAATTCTTTGGCCACCAGCAAACTCCGGCAACAGATCAAATCCATCTCGCTTCTTTCCATATGCTCGACTCCGCTGTTTTATCACTTTTATGGGCAGAGATTGGTTGGAAAGCTCTCGACTTCTCATCGACCGACCGAATCTAATTTGGGACGACTTCAAGCGGCTCTGCAACTTGCGTTTCGGACCTCCTATTTGCAGTAACCCCCTCGGTGCACTCACAACTCTACGACAAACGGGTACCATCGATGAGTACATGGAACAATTTCAGCTCCTCTTAGCGCATGTCCCTTTTAAGTTGTTTTGTATTTTACTTGCCCCGGATATTTCTAATACAATATCTTATTTCCTATTCTCTACTATACTGCAGGTCAACATTTTCATTTTGAGGTAAAATAAATATTAAATTCCATCAATATATATCTATACTATATTAAAAAGCAGGACTTCGATAAAAAAGAGATTGGATTATTCGAAAGATTTCCATCAAACCACTCTGTTGCAAATACAAATACAAAACCGGCTAAACCCTACTCTCCACGATGTTGAGTTTGAGGCTCCTCCGGACTTAGTGACATTATTATTTATCATTAAGGCTATGAGTCTGACCCGGCTCTGTGATCGTCGTCTCCAGCTATCACAACCACCAACATCTCTACATCCGGGGCATATCCACCTGCTACCGACATTGTTCCACAGGCTCGATGCGAGGGTCCTCCAGCACCACAGGTCCGCCGCTTATCTCAGGCTGAGATGTTGCAGCGCTGCGCACAAGGATTGTGTTTTAACTGCGACGAGCATCTCATTATTTTTTTGTACACTCGCGGTCACACATCCCTATCTTTTAAATCTTTTTTTTTACTTCATTTCTTCCGGTGCCCCCTTCGGCCTTCCCCTGTTCCCCACCCGGCTCTTCTACCTACATGTCGAGGACTCTGACGATGAAGGCATCGGATAGAGTTTGCGGGCAAACTCTTTTTGGGGAACGGATGAGATGTTATGTGTCGGTTATGTGTCCACAAACCACCACCATCGGTCCTCGCGCGCCCCGATGAGTTTGTTATGTGTCAGTTATGTGTTATGAGTTGCTTCTTTCCATATGCTCGATGTTGTCATTATTATTTATCATTAAGTGGGAGCCTCAAGTGCCGAGTCTAGTTTTAGGTTTCATCATGAGTGTTGTAGATGTTGAGTTTGAGGCCTTTTATAAGTTGTAAGCCTATATAAAGGCATGGATATTGTATGTGTTAAGATATGAAATGAAGTTCTAGTTTTCTTGCCCCTTTTAGTGAGATAACTGGTGGCTCTCTCCTCCGACGAGCAAACCCGCTTAGGCAGCCGCGGTCACGGCTCCGTAGTATCCCGTCATCATCTCCACCACCAACATCTCTACATCCGGCCACCTACGATCACCTCCGACGACCTCTCCTCCGGGAAACAGTAGAAGATCGTAGGTGGCCGGATGTAGAGATGTTGGTGGTGGAGATGATGACGGGATACTACGGAGCCGTGACCGCGGCTGCCTAAGCGGGGTTGCTCGTCGGTGGAGAGAGACACCAGTTATCTCACTAAAAGGGGCAAGAAAACTAGAACTTCATTTCATATCTTTAACACATACAATATCCATGCCTTTATATAGGCTTACAACTTATAAAAGGACAACACTCATGATGAAACCTAAAACAAGACTCGGGGCTCGAGGCTCCCACTTAATGATAAATAATAATGACAACATCCAACTCATAACTCATAACACATAACTGACACATAACAAACTCATAACACATAACCGACACATAACATAAACCTTCACATCATTGGAAGAGTGCTGCCTCCAAGTAAGGGTTTCTTTGTTGTTTCTACCAATCCATGGTCTGTCCTTTGAAATCGACTGCTTCACGATTCTAAACTCTCCTATCATGCTTAAATGCTTCAGCTCTAGGGCATCAATAAAACTTTCGAAAACATGAAGTCACCGGATCTGAGAAGTATCATGACTTGCGACACTAATGGTCAGCTACAAGGACAATGATGGTTTTGGCTTCCATCCATGCAGATTTCATCCATAAGAGGTGGTATGACTTCCATAGATTCCAAGGTCCGGCCATGGCCATTTCATTTCTTTAAATTCCATACTGTTTGTTTAAATGAGGATTAGGAACTCTGTTGAGTAATCGGACTACTGTCTGACTGCAATTTCTCCACAAACCAGCATCCTCCACTTGCAGATTTCAGATTCATCAATTTCAATCTTCGCTGAGATTATTTTTCCCCCAGGGCATCAAAGAAACTAGGGTTCTAATCAAGTTTCCTCAAACTCATTTCTTTCTGTATGTTCTTTTTGTTTTTGTCTTTTCATTTAATTGCTAATAAAAAAAGATTATTCAAATTTTGTTGCTAATTGTTTGATCATAAGTCTGTATGATCATAACTCATTTCTTTCTGTACCCCGTTGATGTGTTTTCAATTATAGTCTGTATTCATTGTCAATATCTCTTCCATGAAAATGAACTTCCTGCTCAGCTCCGCTTTATGCAAAGAATTTTTTTAAAAATGTTCAACAAATTTGTGTATTGCATGGTACTTCTGAGCAAACATTAATGAATTCATAGCAACTTATTAATGCTGCTTCTGATGTGAACTGGTGGGATTATGGGTTCACTTGGCTGATTGCAAGAGTTAATAAAAGCAACACATATATTTTATTGAACCAATGATATTTTAATTTTCTTCATATAGAACTTAGGCTTTATGATATGAGAAGTTCTACATATGGTAATAAAGAGACTGTTTGATAAATTGAATTAATATCTCCATGTAATGATGGTTTTAACTTTATATTTGGCGTGAAATTTACTTCTTTTATGTTTATTAATTATAATCAAAATAAGAGGTATTTTTGTGAAACAAGATCACTTAAGACCTATTAATTTCAATATACACTTAAACCCTTTTAATTTGGTGTATTCACTTAAAGACCAATTAATTTCACCCACAAAAACGATTTATGTTCATAAATATGCTATATCTACACTATAAATGAAAGTTGTAAATGGATGCAGTAGCTTGATTCACAATTTCTTCATTTGAGTTGCCACTGTATTTTTCCAGAGGAAGATTGGCCACAGTTACGGAAGGAGGCGAATGAACAGTCGAACATGTATGACCAAACAGGAAGAGATAATTAGAAGAACTATCCGTGTTTCTGACATTGATCAGCAGGTTCATTTTGTTTAGTTGTGCACTTATTTAACTGAAACTTGGAGAGATACTTGGTAAATTCCCATTCATTTTCGTTCGTGCACTTCCTTCCCATGTTTTTTTTCCGTTCAAACTTTGAAACTCTTTGTTTTGGTTTTATTTTCTTACCGTAGCATATAGTTCTATTTTCAAGAAAGATAGAGCTCCAAAAATTAGGAGGTTGAGCTCCATTTTCAATCCGCATTAGAGAGAGAGACAAAAAAAAAGAGAGACGCATACATTGTAGAAAGAGAGAGAGAGAAAAAGAAAGAGAGGTGCACTGTCGTATGAAGCCTGCCAGGGGAGGGCGAAGCCCGCTGCTGCAGGCCGAGTACTGTCGCGCAGACAACGAGGGCCGGAGGCCCGTGCCTGTCACTCGTATGTATAATATATAATTATACATACATAAAGCTTGTATTTATAAATAATTATGTAAATTGTTGGAAAAACCCATGTAAAGAGACTCATTTATTTGTATTTCTTCTTTTCTCCTCTTTAATCATACATCATGTATAGGACTCTCTTCTCTCTTTCTCCCTCCTACAAATGTGTATTCATACCTTGTATTTGATTATTGAGAAAGTATACAAGTTTGAGGATTTCTCTACATGGTATCAGAGGGATAAGGTCCGGCCTGTTCTTTTTTAACCGCCTGCTCCTCCTGATTACCGGGCGGCTTGTTCTCCTGCTTAACCGCAGTGTCTTGCGGCCTGCTCCCTTTCTAACCGCTTCCTGGTGGTTAGAATTTTTGCAACCGCGGCTTCCCGCGCGGTTAAGGTCGTTTTAACCGCTTCCTCTGCTTTCTCTCTCTCTCTCTCGTGGCTTCCACCACTTCTTCTCCTTCTCTTCCCTTATATAACCTTTCTATCAGGTGGGGTCTTCCCTCCTTTGTTTCCCTCTGCCCGCGCGGTTTCATCCCGGCTACCTGCTTCCCCTCTACTCGGTGCGGTCTCCCTGTCTACCCGCCGAGATCTTCCCTTCTCGCTGCTCTCCACCCTCCTCGCCGCGACTTCTCTTAGTCGCTACTCGTTGCGGTCTCCTAGTCTACCCGCCGAGTTCTTGCCTTCTCGCTGCTCTGCTCCCTGCTCACCGTGACTTGTCTTAGTCGCCGCGACTTCTCTTCTCGCCGCGATTTGTTCTCTTAGTCGTTGCGGCTTCCCTCATCCCGGCGAGCTCCGCATCTAGGTCGCGACATTTTCCCTTGCCGCTGGTGTGCTCACTGTGACCGTGCGGCCTTCTCGACCGGCTTGTTCTCTGCTTAGTCGCTGCGACTTGTCTCCTCAAAGGCGGCTTCTCCGCTCTGCTGCGGGCTCCGCATATTGGTCGCGGCATCCTCCTTGCCGCTGGTGTGTTATCACCGTGACCGTGCGACTTCTCCTCTTCTCTAGTCGCAGCGGCTTCTCCCAGCTAACCGCTTCGCATTCTGGTCGCGGCGGCTTCGTTGCCTTGCCGCTGGTGTGTTGTCAATAGGACCGTGCGGTCTTCTCGCTCGGGTTACCGTGTGGCCTCCTGCTCGCTGGTCTGCCTGCGCCCTCTCCCCTCAGTTCGTTGGTTTTCTGTCCGCCGGCCTAGCCTCCTGCTCGTCTTACCATGGGGTCCTCTCTTGATCCTACAGGACAGACGGCTTCCTCCTCTGCAGATCGCCTGGCCACTGCCCCTAAACTCCGTGATGAGTTGCGGATTACTACTATTTCGTTAGCCGGGAAGAAGAACTTTGTGGAGCGGGTACACTCTATTCGCCGCGTACTTCAATCCAAAGGCTTTCTGCATCACTTAACCCAAGCGGCTCATGCTGCTCCTACTGACGATTGGTTGCGCAACGATGGTCGGGTTCAGACATGGCTCCTCAACTCCCTTGATACTTAACCCTATCGTATGGTCATGTATCAAGAAACGACCAAGGCAATGTGGGATGAGCTTCAGTCTCTATATTCCGATAAAGATATTCTCCAGCACTTATATGACATCATCACTAATCTTCAGACCCTTGATGTTGGCGGGGCCGTCGACCTCACCTCCTTTGTTGCTCGGGCCAAGACTCTGGTTGAAGCATGGATCCAACATCAACCTCCTACGCTGGATCTTGTTGCACAATGTGCTCAAAAAGAAGTTGTCGGTGTTGCCATGATGATGGCTCGTGTACCACCTCATCTTCAGAGCGTTCGGGCTCAGATCCTCTCCTCTGCTGCTACTCCATCACTATCAGATGTGTGTTCCATGTTGCTCAAGGTCTCACCACCTCCTGATAGTTCTGTTCCTCCGTCACCGGCTCTCCTTCAGCAGACTTCTGCACCCCTACTGCCTCCCCCCCTCCTACTCGCGGGGGGCGTTCCGGATCTCGGGGCCGAGGTCGGGGAGGCCAGCCTCGACCAAAGTGTTCCTTCTGCGGTAAGGACGGCCACTTTAAGACCACCTGCTATCGCAAGCATGGGCTTCCTCCTCGTCCACGGGCTACTGTTGCTGCTACTGACTCCTCCTCCGCTCGTACTGACCTTGAAGAGGTCCGCCTTCAGCTCTAACAACTCCATGGTCTGCTCAGTCGCCCACCTGCCTCCATTGTCTCAGCTGCCTCAATCTCCCAAGAAGGTATCGCTCGTCTCTCCACTAGTCCGTACTGGATAGTGGACTCAGGTGTCACTCATCACATCACCTCCCTGCGGCAACATCAATACCTGGATTCTCCTCATCCTAAGTGTATCACAGTGGCCAATGGGGACATTGTTCCCGTCTTCAGCTCTGCTGATATCCCTCTCATTTCTTCTCTCTCTCTATGCTCGGCTCTTCATGTTCCGGGCTATCCGTTTAATTTGTTTTCTGTTGGTCGCCTTACTAATGATTTAAATTGCTCTGTAACTTTTATCTCTTCTTCTTTTCTGATACAGGATCGACAGACGCGGACTATCATTGGTAAGGGCGACTGCAGAACGGGCTCTACCTCCTTGATAACTCTCCGGCTATCCTCTCTTCTGTCTCCTCCGTCGATTGGCATCGGCGTCTTGGGCATGCCCTTACCAGTCCTCCAGAAGGTTCTACCAGATGTATCTCTACCTCCTTTTCAGTGTGAATCATGTGTGTTCGGCAAGCAGCCTCGTTCATCTTTTCCATCTCATTGTACTCGGAACACTGCTCCTTTTATTTTAGTACACTCTGATATTTGGGGTCTGTACAAAGTCACTAGCATTTCTGGTTATCGCTATTTTCTAACTTTTATTGATGATTATTCGCGAATGACGTGGTTATACTTACTTCGTGATCGTTCTGAGCTTACCCGTGTCTTTCGGGTTTCCCTCCTTGAGACCCGCACGCAATTCCCCACGTACATCAAAACTATTCGCACTGATAATGCTCGCGAATACACTAGCCACGAATTTGCGACTGTTTGCTCTGAATTTGGGGTCAATCACCAAACTTCATGTGCATATACCCCCCAACAAAACGGAGTCGCTGAACGTAAGAATCGACATATTCTCGATGTGTCCTGCTCCATCATGCTTCAAATGCAGATTCTCAAAGCTTATTGGAACTTTGCCCTTTCGACGGCTTGCTATCTGATTAACGGTCTTCCTTCCCCCATAGTCCACAATGCCACTTCGTTCAGCCTCATGTTCCCGTCTACTCCGGCATTCTCTTTCACACCCCGCATCTTTGGGTGCACTTGCTACGTTCACACTCTTGGTCCATCCTTGGGCAAATTGGATCCCCGGGCAGCCAAACACATCTTTGTTGGCTACTCCCGGACTCAGAAAGGCTACGTATGCTACTCTCCGGCTGCCCGCAAGGTGACAGTCTCTGCTGATGTTACCTTTCGGGAGGATCTTCCTTTCTTCTCTGCTCCAGATCCTACACCTCTACCACCAACCGCCCTACGTCCTGTCATTCCCGTTACCACTCCTTCACCACCAAGAATTCCTGCCCAGGCTCCCCCTATTTCCAAGCCACCTCTTATACGTGCCTATACTCGTCGCCATCCTGCCTCTGTTGCCCCAGTGCAGTCGGCTTCGACCTCTGATGCTCAACGTCCTGCTGATCCGGCACCAGAATCTACAGCTCATCTCATGGCGAATTATGTATCCTTATATCGTCTATCTCCACAACTTCAAACTTTTATCACTTCATTATCCTCGATTTTTGTACCTAACTCTGTGCAGGAGGCTCTCCAACATCCTGGCTGGCGGGCGGTCATGGAAGAAGAAATGGCAGCTCTCTGGGCTAACCAGACCTGGAACTTGGTACCTCTACCTACCGGTCAAACATCTGTTGGGTGTAAATGGGTCTTTGTCATCAAAAATGCTCATGATGGGACGATTGACTGTCTGAAGGCCCGCCTGGTGGCTCGTGGCTTCACCCAACAGCAAGGTCTCGATTATGAGGAAACATTCTCTCCAGTGGCCAAGCTTAACACCGTTCGCGTTCTCCTCTCCGTGGTTGTGCATCGCCAATAGACCTTACACCAACTGGACATCAAAAAACGCGTTTCTCAACGGCAACCTCCAGGAAATGGTTTACATGCAGCAACCTCCCGGGTTTGAGACCACGGGGGAGTCTCGAGTTTATCATCTTAAGAAGTCCATCTATGGTCTCAAACAATCCCCTCGGGCATGGTTTGACAAGTTTAGTAAGGTCGTCCGGCAAGTCGGCTTTACTCGAAGTTCAGCTGACTTCTCTCTGTTCACGCGTCATCAGACAACGGGAACTGTTCTTCTGTTGTTTTATGTTGATGACATTTTAATTACTAGAGAACGATTCAAAGGGCATCCAAGCGGTCAAACAGCACCTCAGCTCCGTTTTTCAAACAAAAAATCTGGGGCATCTTCGATACTTCCTCGGTCTTGAGATCGCGAGACGACCGGATGGACTTGTCATCTCCCAAAGGAAGTACTGCCTGGATTTCCTTCAAGATGCTGGCTACTCTGGATGCAAGCCTACTACTACTCCAATGGATGCAAATCATAAGTTGTGTGCACAGTCTTTTGATACAGACCTTCCTCTTCAAAATCCAGAATACTATCGACGACTGGTTAGGAAATTGATCTACCTAACGGTCACAAGACCAGATATATCCTTCGCTGTTGGGGTGGTCAGCAGGTTTATGCATGCCCCGCGAATATCTCACCCTCAAGTTGTTGAGCGCATCCTTAGATACCTTAAAACAGCTCCGGGTCAAGGATCGGTATACAAAACCTCATCCTCTACTCCAACATTGGCTGCGTATTCTGATGCAGACTATGTCGGTTCCTTGGATGATCGCCGGTCAACTAGTGGCTTTTGTACCTATTTTGGAGGTCATCTCGTTACCTGGCAAAGTAAGAAACAAGCAGTGGTTGCTCGATCCTCAGCTGAAGCAGAATACCGATCGATGGCATTTGTTGTCTCTAAGCTTACCTGGCTTGAAAGTCTCCTTGCCGATCTGGGGGTAAAACTTCCCTCACCTGCCATCATGTTATGCGACAGCCAAGCGGCTATACGCATTGCAAAGAATCCAGTCTTTCATGAAAGAACGAAACATATTGAAGTGAACTGTCACTTTATCCGGGAGAAAGTCCAAATGAAGAAGATAGAATTGAAGCATGTTCCGGGTACTGAACAAGTTGTTGATATCCTGACAAAGGCTCTACCAAGTACCCTATTTTACCAGTTTCTGTCCAAGCTAGGTGCATACGACTTGTACGCTCCAGCTTGCGAGGGAGTGTTGGAAAAGCCCATGTAAAGAGGCTCATTTATTTGTATTTCTTCTTTTCTCCTCTTTAGTCCCACATCATGTATAGGACTCTCTTCTCTCTTTCTCCCTCCTATAAATGTGTATTCATACCTTGTATTTGATTATTGAGAAAGTATATACAAGTTTGAGGATTTCTCTACATAAATAAATAATTAAATACCGACAGAAAGCTCCATTTAGAACTTAAGGATTCTAGAGATACACATATAAAACAAAATCGTGAATTAATTTAAGTTTAAGGCAATTAGAACTTAAGGATAGTCTGAGATACACATCAAACAAAACCAGCAATGGCAGAAAGCTCTATTTAGGCGTAGAGTACATTTGAGAACACCGGTGAACGTTCAGATTTGCGGATAATTATTTGGCTTAAACTTGAGTAGAAGAAAAAGGACTGTCGAGTAATTCATACACAGGCTGGGAAAATGCTGAGAACATAGAGGCGGTCAAAAACTCAGTTAATTTTCCTAACAGAAATAAGAGGATCAACTCAGAAGGAACACATTGCAAGCAAAACTGGAATAACAGTCATGTAATGGGGGATCTGAATAAAAAAAATACAGGAGTCAAATTGAAAATAAAAGGGCACTACGCAACCCACAGCATAGGGCCTTCACTTCCATCTGAGCCCCAGACAGCGTCCGGGACCAATGGAAGCGGAAGGCCTGAGAGGGGCCTATCCAGTGCACAACACAGTGCACTGCATAGGCCCGGAGCTCTACACTGCTATTGGTCCCCCAGTACCAATAATTCCTCCAGCACAGGACTGAAAACTTGCACACCACCCGTGCAAAGGAAAAGGCACTGTAGGCATACTATTACCAAGCAAGTTTTGCAAATTTAGACACCATACCTGAAATATAACACCCAGTTGGAGGAAGATCTAAACCTGGAGAACACATATTAGTAATTGTATCCACCATGATTTTCACGTGGAAACTCTTGATATTGCCGGCCATTCTGACTGCTTCCATTGACATCTTGGTTATTGATATTGCCAGTCTTGTTAGATTGCTCTGCCTGCTCTCTTTCTCTATTCCATTGCTCAATTTTGGCACGCCTTTCAGCACTACCTTCCCTTACAGTTCTATTATCTCTTCCAACAGGGCTCCGACTGGATGCTTTGCCACGGCCCGGGCTTCTGCTCCTAGGCCTCCTGCCTCGATCATCATAATGCCTATTCCTATCATCATACTTGTGCCTTCTGCGATCTTCAGAGCTCTGGTTTCTATGAGGACTATGACTCCTACTGCGACTTCTACCATGCCGCCGATGGGATCTGCCAAACAATTGTCTTCTCAACTCCCTGCCAATGACAAAAATCATCAGTATCAATATAAAATGGATGCTAGATTAAAGCAAAAGTACTTTCACCCATTTACCTGCTAATTTTCTTCAAATGCATGAAATTGCAATAACCACCCCTGTTACAAGTGTTTTCCTCGTATTGCCTACAGGTAGCCTCACGGAAATCAGTAACCGGAGAGAAATCCACAATAATTGGATGTCCTGTAACATATAATTCAGTTAGAAAAATAGATCACATCGCTCTATGCAATTCTAGTTCAAGGTAGGAATCAGAAGGGAATTTTAAAAGGACAGTAATGATGAAATAGGGCTCTCTGCAACTAGGAACCATAATAAGAAAAACAGAATAACCTGCATAAAACCTTCCAGTCAAGTTACGAAGGGCATTAGCAGCATGGTCTTCCTCTCTGAACTGAACATATACATTACCAACCTGCAAATAAAAGCCATAAAATGGATGCAGCAGAAAAGATGTTTGCAGACATGGGGGGAAAGTGACAATGAGTTGTTTATTACCATATGATCAGCAAGGTTGTCGCATATGTTAAGGCTCTCTAATTGACCATACTTGCTCAGCTCTTCAAAAAGATCTTCGTAGAAATTCTGAACAAAATTTATTGCTCAATATCAAATTATGCTAGCAAACAAGTACTCCCAATTTACATGAGAAGAAAAATGCAGCCAACAGAAAAAAAAAGTTTTGATAATTGGCTTCTTACAAAATGGACTCATTGTGTGCAATATATAGCAGACTCATTCAATACAATATGTGAAAAAGGATCTAATATATACATGTAGAAAGAGCTCAAAACTTATATGTATATCTTGTGTATCAAAATACAATGAGAGAATACAAATATATAGGAGAGAGAGAGTGAGAAGAAATCCTATAGAAGATGTGGGACTAAGAAGAGAAGAAGAAAAAGTAATAAAAGGGGCTCAATAATGGGCTCATTACATGGGCTTTTCTAACACTCCCCCGCAAGTTGGAGCGTACAAGTCGTATGCGCCAAGCTTGGATAGGCACTGATAGAAGAGGGTACTAGGTAGAGCCTTCGTGAGGACATCCGCAACTTGTTCAATACCCGGAACATGCTTCAGTTCAATCTTCTTCATGTGAACTTTCTCTCGGATGAAATGACAATCCACTTCAATATGCTTCGTTCTTTCATGAAAGACCGGGTTCTTGGCTATATGTATGACAGCTTGACTGTGACAAAGGAGGAGAGCCGGTGAAGAAATTTTTACCCCAAGGTCAGCAAGAAGACTCTCAAGTCACGTGATTCCGAAACCACAGAAGTCATTGCCCGATATTCTGCTTCAGCTGAGGATTGAGCAACCACCGCTTGTTTCTTGCTTCGCCAGGTGATCAAATGCCCTCTGAAATATGTGCAAAAAAAGCAGGTTAATCGTTGATCATCGAGGGAACCCGCATAATCAGCATCAGAATATGTCACCAATATTGGGGTTGAAGATAAGGTTTTGTATACTAATCCTTGGTAAGGAGCTGTTTTAAGGTATCGGAGAATCCGTTCAACGGTCTGGAGATGAGAGCTTCGAGGAGAATGCATATACCGACTGACGATACCAACAGCAAAGGATATATCTGGTCTTGTTACTGTTAGGTAGATCAGTTTCCCAACAAGACGACGATAGTATTCCGGATTTTGAAGCAGAAGATCAGAATCTGGGGCCTGAGCACATAGCTTGTGATTTACATCCATTGGAGTGTTCACAGGCTTACAGCCGGAGTAGCCTGCATCATGAAGGAGATCGAGGCAGTACTTTCGCTGAGAGAGGACAAGGCCATCTGGTCGTCTGACAACCTCCAGACCCAAGAAGTACCAAACGTTCCCCAGATCTTTTGTTTGAAATACGGAGCTCAGATGTTGTTTGACCGCCTGTATTCCGTTCGAGTCGTCTCCAGTAATGATGATGTCGTCAACGTAAAGGAGAACCGTTCCCGTTGCCTGGTGGCGAGTGAATAACGAGAAATCTGCCGAGCTCCGAGTAAAGCCAATTTCCTGTAGGGCCTTACTAAACTTGTCAAACCATGTCTGAGGGGATTGTTTGAGACCATAGAGTGACTTCAGAAGACGACAAACCCGAGACTCCCTCGTGGTCTCAAACCCGGGAGGTGCTACATGTAAACCGTTTCCTGGAGATCGCCATTCAGAAAGGCATTCTTTATATCAAGTTGAAGTAAGGGCCACTGGCGATGCACAGCCACGGAGATGAGGACACAAACCGTGTTGAGCTTGGCCACGGGAGAAAAGGTTTTGTCATAGTCAAGACTTTGTTGTTGGGTGAAGCCGCGAGCCACTAGACGAGCTTTGAGTCTGTCAATGGTCTCATCAGGAGCATGCTTGATGACAAAGACTCATTTGCACCCAACCGGTTTTTGACCAGGAGGAAGGGGTACAAGGGTCCAAGTCTGGTTTGCCCAGAGAGCGGGCATTTCCTCGTCCATAGCGGCGCGCCAGTCAGGATGTTGGAGAGCCTCCTGCACAGAGTTAGGAACAGAAACCGAGGACAGTGAAGTAGCAAATGTCCGAAGGTGGGGAGAGAGGCGATGCAGGGAGACAAAGTTCGCCATCGGATGAGCAGTGGAGGCGGGCACCGGATCAGCGGGGCTCGGAGAAGCCGAGGTCGAGGCCGACTGCAGAAGAGGAACGGAACGAGGAGGGCGGCGATTGTAGACACGGATAACAGGCGGCTTGGAAGGAGCAGGAGCTGGGTCAGGAAGAACCTGTGGAAGAGGCGCAGTAACGGGGATGACAGGTCGTGGGAGGGATGGTGGTAGAGGTGTCGGTGGTAGAGGAGTGGGTAGAGGAGGAGAGAAGAAAGGTTGATCCTCCCGGAAGGTAACATCAGCGGACACGGAGACCTTCCGGGTAGCCGGAGAATAACACGCATAGCCCTTCTGAGTACGGGAATAGTTGACGAAAATATGTTTAGCCGCCCGGGGATCCAACTTGTCCGTGGACGAACCCAGAAGGTGGACGAAGCAGGTGCAGCCAAAGACCCTGGGTGTGAGGGGGAAGGCCGGAGCGGAGGGAAATAGGAGGCTGAACAGAGTGGCATGGTGGAAAACAGAGGAAGGGAGACGGTTGATAAGGAAACAAGCAGTGGAGACCGCAAAGTTCCACTAGACTTTGGGAACATGCATGTGAATCATGAGGGAGCGGGCAACGTCGAGCAGGTGTCGATTCTTCCGTTCGGCAACGCCGTTTTGCTGGGGGGTGTAGGCACAGGATGTCTGATGAGTAATACCGAACTCCGCGCACAGATTAGCAAATTCGTGGCTAGTGTACTCGCGAGCATTATCGATGCGCAACGTTTTTATGGTAGTGGAGAATTGCGTACGAGTCTCTAGCACAAAAGCCCGAAACACGCGAGGAAGCTCGGAGCGATCACGAAGTAAAGTCACGTCGTGCGAGAGTAATCATCAATAAAGGTGATAAAGTAGCTATAACCAGAAATACTAGTAATTTTGAAAGGGCCCCAAACATCGGAGTGCAGTAAATCAAATGGAGCCGAGCTCCGAGTACAATATGCGGAAAAGGAAGAACGCAGCTGCTTGCCGAAAATACAAGAATCACACTGAAAGAGAGAAAGAGATACATCAGGAAGCGCCTTCTGGAGGACCGGATGAGGGGCATGCCCAAGACGGTAATGCCAATCAACGGAGGAGACGGAGGAGAGGACGGTAGGAGAGGCATCGAGAAGGTAGAGCCCGTTTTGCAGTCAACCCCTACCAATGGTAATTCGCATCTGCCGATCCTATATCAAAAAAGCAGAAGAGGTGAATGTGACAGAACAATCCATATCATTAGTAAGACGACCAACAGACAGTAAATTAAACGGGGAGCCCGGAATATAAAGAGCCGAACGAAGAGAGATAGAGGGGTTGAGGGAGAGGTCAGCGCAGCCGGAGACCGGAACAATCACCCCATTAGCCACGGTGATACACTTCGGATGAGGAGCATCCGAGTACTTGGGCGGCCGCAGCAAGGTGATGTGATGAGTGACACCCGAGTCCAAGATCCAGCGCAGACTGGAGGAAAAACATGCAATACCTGCAGTGGAGGTGGAGGCAACAAAAGCAGATGGAGGGCTGAGCAGCCCATGGAGTTGCTGTAGCTGGAGGCGAACGACCTCAAGGTCGGCACTTGTGGCAGAAGAGCCGTCAGCTGCAACAGCAGCAGTCGGACGAGGAGGGTAGCCATATTTCTTGTAGCAAACTGCCTCAGTGTGGCCGTCCTGGCCGCAATAGGAACACTTTGGGCGGCCCCAACCACCACGCCCCCTTCCGTGGGAGCCCGAACATCCACCACGAGTAGAAAACGAAGGGGGAAGTAAGGGGGGTAGAGTCTGTTGGAGAAGGGCTGGAGAGGAGGGTGCAGGAGTATTTGGGGGCGGTGACGCTCGAAGGAGCATAGAGCAAACATCAGATAAGGAAGGAGTAGTAGCTGAAGCCAGAACCTGAGCCCGGATACTCTGAAGGTGCGGCGGGACACGAGCCATCATCATAGCGATGCAGACGGCCTCCTTTTGAGTTCGCTGAGCGGCAAGATCAGTGGTAGATGACTGATGTTGGATCCAGGCCTCTGCAAGAGTCTTAGCACGAGCAACAAACGAGGTCATGTCCGCAGTCCCGCCAGCGTCGAGAGCCTGAAGATCGGTAATAATGTAATAGAGGTGCTGGAGGTTGTCCTTGCCCGAGTATAATGAGTGAAGCTCATCCCACATAGCTTTGGCCGTCTCATGATACATGACCATTTGGTAGGGCTCACCCTCCAGGGAGTTGAGGAGCCACGTCTGAAAGCAACCGTCGTTTTGCAGCCAGTCGTCGGTAGGAGGGGAAGGGTGTCCCTGAGTGATATGAAGCATAAGGCCTTTGGGCTGAAGAACTCGGCGAACCGAGTGCACCCATGGGATGGAATTCTTCTTTCCAGACAAGGAAATGGTGGTGATCCGCAGCTCATCGCGAAGGTCAGGAGGAGTCGGCCGGTCTGCAGAGGGGTTAGCCGCATGGCCGATGGAGTCAACGAAGGAGCTCATAGAGACCGGAGAGGCCGCAGCAAGCAGGAAAGGGCGTTGCGGTTTGAAGAGGTCGTCGCGGGTTGACGAGGTCGCCGCGGGTTGAAGAAGTCGTCGTGGGTTGACGAGGTCGCCACGGGTTGAGGACGTCGCCGCGGGTTGACGAGGTCGTCGCTGGTTGACGAGGTCGCCGCGGGTTGACGAGGTCGCCGCGGGTTGACGAGGTCGCCGCGGGTTGACGAGGTCGCCGCGGGTTGACGAGGTCGCCGCGGGTTGACGAGGTCGCCGCGGGTTGACGAGGTCGCCACGGGTTGACGAGTTCGCCGCGGGTTGAGGAGGTCGCCGCGGGAGAGCACTCTTGCACGACAAGCCCGCGCGATTACACGAGAGCCCGCGGCGGGTAGTCAAAGCGACAAGAGCAGGAAAGGGCGCTGCGATTTGAGGAGGTCGCCGCGGGAGAGCACTCTTGCACGACAAGCCCGCGCGGTTACACGAGAGGCCGCAGCGGGTAGTCAAAGCGACAAGAGCAGCGGAGAGCAAGAGAGAGAAAGGGAGGCCGCAACCTGAGTGCGGAGAAACAAACCACACGGTCACAGTGAGCACACTAGCGGCAAGAGAAAGAGCGACAAGAGAAGTCAGCTCGAACAGAGAAAGAGAGAGGTCGCAGCGGTGAAGGAGAGGCCGCGCGGGTAGACCGAGCGGCACAGAGACGACAGCGGCTAGGAGAAGCCGCGAGAAGAATAGGCCGGGCGGGAAGGAGAGGCCACACGGGAAGGAGAGGTCGCGGGTAGACCGAGCGGCAAAGAGACGACAGCGGCTAGGAGAGTCCGCAGAAGCGGACAGGAGAGGGAGGCGGTCTGCGGTCTGTGGGCGGGTAAAAAACAGGAAAACCGCCAGTACCGGAACCTAGCTCTGATACCATGTAGAAAGAGCTCAAAACTTGTATGTATATCTTGTGTATCAAAATACAATGAGAGAATACAAATATATAGGAGAGAGAGTGTGAGAATAAATCCTATACAAGATGTGGGACTAAGAAGAGAGGAAGGAAAAGTAATAAAAGGGGCTCAATAATGCGCCCATTACATGGGCTTTTCTAACAATACATAAAAAGAGAGATTCTCAAAAAATTTCATTGAGCACTTCAGAAGGGCGCGCCCTCGCATCAGAAACCGATATTTTAACTTTGCATCTTGAAGGGTGTTTAGGAATTTTGTCATGTTCCGAGTTATCAATAAATCTACTCTTATTCTAGAGTTAGATGAGCGGAAAAAAAAACATAAATGTCTCTTCATCTTGTGACTATTTTATGTTCTTCAATCTAGTGATATGATATGCTGCTTCTCGTAGATGTAACTCGTCTTTGGGGTGAGCCACATGAATCTGGTGTTTTTCTTGTTTGTTTGTCTCTCATTTTTACTAGATTTCCTATCCATATATATATGACATTCATTTATTTTTTGTTCGGTGGTAGTGTGGAGGACGATAGAAAAGTATTCATGTCTAGTTCTTTCAAGAGATGAACCCAAAAAAACACAATTACAGATTAGAAGAGAAACTTGAACTGATCTGAGTATATGTGGACGTGCCTCCCATAACTAAATTGTCAACATCATAAGTGATTGAGGGGGTAAGGCGAAACATTGTGGTATTTTAGACTTGCCGGATATCTGTAAGTTCATTGTCTGAATTCTCAAAAATAAGATCAATACTCTCATACTCCCAATAAACCATGCACCAGTGGACCAGTGGTTATGTTTTTTGCATTTTAGTTGGATTAACATAAACGAGATGAGATAAATTATTGTCTTTATTGGCAAACAAAGAAACTACACTGAGACATTTTCAAAAAAAAACACTAGGAAGGTTAGCTATTCTTAAGGAGTTGGATTTAAATTACGTTATTGCTTTAACCAAACTGCATGACAAAATCTTTGTTTCATTTCTAAACACTATTTTCATTAAGTGGGTGTGCGAATGAAATTGCATTTGTTCTCTTGCATGGTGTTGAAATGTGATGTGACATGCATCACATCGGTAAAATAAAATTAATTATTAGTGTATTTTTATTTAATCATGCATTTTTATTCCGGCATTGTTTTTGCATTTGAATATACTTTGTTTAAGCGTGATAATTTGACAAGCCAATAAGAACATGAATAAATAAGTCCCATAAATATAAGCAGTCTAGTTATTCTCCACATTTAATCATGGTGAGTTTTTAAACTCTCCCAATTTCCTTGATATTCATGGAACACTTCTGTGACATTAAAAAGACATCATCAACATGTTGGAATTAAAAAAAACAGTAGTAACACCTTGATGATGGAAAAACAAATTATTTCATATGCTATTTACTCTCTTATTACAAGAGGTTTATTCTTATTTTTTTAAGTTTGTAATGATTGTGGGTGTACAAACTACCAAACAATCTTGCAACAACAAAGGGGATGAGGAGAGTTCCTCAAAAATAAACTTAACAGCAGCAACAAGGATAGATCCCACGCAAAGAGGACATTCTATGTTACTCCTTAGTTTCTTATATAATAAATTACTTTATTAATTATTTCATTCTCTGAGAGCATGGCCTTGTCCAACAACTTCTTATATAGAATTCACTTGAGGTATCCATCATCCATATTTCTCCCAGTCGTGAGGGTATTATTTTTCTACAAAACACTTGTCATGCTCCCATTGAGAAATCCATCATTGAGGTTTTTCCATCCTACTCATTATATTTTCCCTTAAGGTCTATTCAGATCGCAATAATTGAAATTGTAGAATTGAAATTCATTCAATTCCTGGTCTAAATTCCAGTGTTGTTGTTCGGCTATAGGTAACGGAATGATTTTTTATACAGGAATTGGAATTGGTAAATTCTGTTGTTCGATTACAGGATGAAATTGATACCTGAAATTCACTGTTGTTTTTCTTCTTCGCAAAGCAATGAAGAGAAAGAAAACTAAGTTGTTAGGAAACTTGTTTATTACTCATAGTTCGCAACCAAACAAAATTCCCAACATCCATCAATAACAAAAATCAGAAAAAAAGTTTAGAAAACAATTTCTGTCAAAAGGTTCGGGTAAAAAAGTTAAACAAATTGATCTTCTTCCATCTTAAAACAACAATGGGAAAAAACACAAGAACAAGTGCTGATTGTGTGGGAACATGGATGGAGGAGAGGTTCTAACACTATCATAAAGCATAAAACACTATCACTATCTCTCTATTAATCAAAACAGGGGATTTTCAATGAATAAAAACACCGGAGAAGATGGAGAAAGGCCCTATGCTGGAGAAGATAGATATTCACTGGAGGAAATGGAGGAAGGTTGTGTGCAAACGACTGCTAATTGATGCCCTTCGAGGCAGGTTGGGGACAAAAATATATGAGGAACGAAGAATCCTAGGAAGGCTGTAATTTCTTAGAAGAAGAAGAAACAAAAGATAAGGGGAAAGAAAATGATGACAAACAAAAAGAAGAACCAGATAATGGGAAGTGAGCGGAGGAAGAAGAAGAAGGGGGCGGCGATTACCGGCGTTGAGAGAGATTCAGGAAGAAGAATAAGAGGAAGAAAGGGGGTGGAGGAGGCATTATCTGCGGTGAGAGGGGATCGACGAAGAAGCTGCTTCTTTGCATGATGCTTCGGATAGGGCTCTCCTATGAAATCCACGAAAAAAACAGTTTACCCCTAAGAGTTAGGGGGAGTGTTATTTGGCTCAATTCCAATTCCAGGTCAATTCACTCCATCCAAACACATGAATTGAAGTACTAATACTCTAATTCCAATTCCAAATTCCAATTCCATGGTTCGGAACGAGCACTTGTAGTTCTTCTATACTTGTTTCTTCTTTCTACACAAATACAGTTTGAAGTTCATCAAAATCATCACTTTTATACCACATCGCCTATTTGAAAGGGTTGCCAATAAAATATACTGCTTACCAAGAACATCAGCAGGATGTACATATGTTGTTCTAAGCACAACAATATCCCGACCGTAACACCCAGAAGAAGCAAATACATGAACAAAACAAGTAAAAAAACATACGAATTGTTCGATTTTCTTTCCTCCCCGGAGCGTATTACACACTAAAATCTTACATCGGCAAAGTTAGAAATTCTCAAATAACTTTATCCGGGATACAAAAATAAAACTATTGTTACATTCTGGATCAAAAAAGAGTCCACGGAAGTAAAAAGGGATCTTTAACCTCGAAGTGCTCCTGGATCTTGCCAGGATCCATGGCCTGGCCTTGCGAATCAACGCCAGGGTTTATCATGTCGGGGCGCTGGTACATGTTGGAGAGGAGAATGGTAGGACTGATGCTCGGCCGAGTGTGTAACCTAGAACACCGATCGCCATGGCGGCATGCCCCGATCTTGAAGTAAAAGGGGCAATTAACACGATCCTTTTCCGTCCCAAAGATTGAGGCCAAGTGCTCTGCCATCCGAAGCCAAAATCCAAACCCTAGCAAGGCAACGATGGGTTTTAATTGGAGGGTTTCTTGGAAATGGATTCTGGAAGAAGCGCTGTGTATGGTGGACTTAACATGGGAGGGCAGAAGAGTTTATTAGCCCTAGAGGCTAGAGCTATATAATTTTGTAATTATTTGAAATTAAATTTTGCTTTTTTTTTTTTTTTGCCTGGGGCTCATGTAATTAGCATTGTAACAGTTTGACTTGCTTCGATTTTTGATCAAAATCGTTAACCAGATCACTCATATGTGATTTCAAAATTTTTGAAATCAAACCGAACCGTGAATACCATTAGAACCGAACGGTTCAGTTCGACTTGAGTGGTTCAATACTTAAAAGAAAAGAAATTTGTTACTGAGAACTGACAAGAGCAATACTAACATTGATGAGGGTATTAATGTCAGACCAAGATATTGTCGAAGTTATCATCATAATGAAAAAATTCACCAACTGATTTTTCTATCCTGACATATGTATAGACCTTATGTAGCTAATCAAGGATAGTTTCTCTCTTTAATCATACTATAGAAAAAAAGTGACACTGAATCATGAAATTATCATACAATGAAAAATGTTAATGTCAAAAATAAATGAAAAAATTTAATGTTAAAAAATAGTTGTGTTGTCAAGACTTAATTAATGTATTGGACTCAGCATAAAACGGTAAAAGTTACTAATTGTATTGTACAACCTCAGGTTAGTGGGCCCCTCAGAGAGTCTCAGGGGCTAGAGGGCTCCATGGCTCAGGGTAGCCGATCAGGCGAGTGAGTCAGGCGAGTCGGGTCGTCAGGCTTGCACTCGCCCCGAGGCCTGGGACTCGCGCGCACAATAGGCGAGTGTTGTGACGTCGTAAAATTATGACAGGTACGAATAGTGTATGTGTATGTATTATAAATAATGATAAAAAACTTGTATTAAGTAGAAGCCGGTTGGAGGAGTGAGGGTGAACGGTTGGGGTTGAGTTAGACCGGCACTAAGAGGTAAAAAACCGCACGTGTCAGGGCAAGGAGAAGCGGTGCTCTCGATAAAAGAAGAAAACAACGTCATATAATTCATTCTCCTCCCTATCCCACCCGACGGAGGTAGCCTCGCCCGACGGAAGTCGCAGAAGCCGTCTGATGTCGATGTCCATAAAAGCCTCAAATCTCTTTCGTTTCTCTTGATTTTTCTTCCTAAGACAAGGTAATCTATTCCTCTCCACTCATCTTCCTTTTTGTGTAAAGTTCTTGCATGGATTGAAGATGGTCGAAATTTTAGGATTTGAGTTCTTAGGTTTCTTTCTCCATGTGCCCTCTTAAAAGTTTTTGGGATGTCTCATCATGCCCTAATTCATGGTTTTATGTTACTTGGGTGGAACCTTAGTTTTATATTAAAAGTTCCTTTGATTAATAGAAAATAAAACTAAACAAATTAAGGAAGAGATGGTTCCAGCCACTACTAGTCAGCGTCAACCATGTTCTCCTCGCCAGGAGAAGAGGTTTCATTTTTGGGTTGAAGTTGTGACAGCAGTGTTCGGCATCCTGGAGGACCACAAGTCGAGGTGCAGAGACCCAGAGTGTCCCTATGAGGAGTTTCAGTTTTATTTTATGTAGTGTCAGTAGTTCTACTTATGACATATGTGTCTGTACATATTAGTTGCATGTTATGAGTCGGTCATGTGTATATGTATAGTGTTGGTAAGCCCCTTTTGATGTATGTTTAGGGCTACCTTTGGACTGCTGTATTATGTATAGAAAGTTTTAATGGAATGAAATGCAATGGTTTTATTCTGTCATGATATTTCACTTCTCGTACTCTTTCATATATTATTGTCCTCTGAATGTTCTTCCTTGCTCATTATGAAATGCTAAGTTACATTGTAGTGGTAGCCGTAAGGGGCCGTTACCAGTGTGATAGTCAGTAAGCACTCGCTCAGGGTGGCAATGGGGCAATGAGCGAGTGCTAGTCTCATCGGGTACTCGTCCTCGGCCAGGCATAGGCAGGGTGCTCTTTTTCTCGCCTAGGCATTCTCCTCTCCCTCACAAAGTTTTGTTTTAGTCTTCTATTAGTTATTCAGAATAGCGGAGTTACGCTGTTGGAACACTATTTTGGGTTGCGTATAACATTTCTGAACATCGGAGTTACGTTGTTTGTAGACCAGACTTGGAATTCTATATATAGACCCGGTGGGCACCTTCGGAGGGGATCCAGTTCTTTTGGCTTCTTCCTCCTTAGGTTATTTTGGGTGGGTTGTGAAAGCCCTCCAAGATGCCTAGCTCAGCTTTTGGCTTGGGAGGAGAAGAGCTCTTAAGATCTTCCGGGTGTGTGGTGAGACCTCCACGCTGCAGCGCAAGGTCAGTTTTCAAGTTTCGAGTGTCTGGTCAGGAGCGCAAGTTCGGGAGAAGTAAGTGCATGCTACCCCCTTGGGTCTGAACTCTCGTTGAAACCAAGTTTTGGTTTCAACATTTTTGGTGCAGTGAGTGTGGATCGTAGCTTGCATAAGAAAAAACTTGAGCTAAGCTTCATGACTGAAGGCAGCAGAGAAGGAGCTGGCTCGGGCAACTCGCTACCTCGGACGAGTGGTGTCACTGTCGGGATGCTGAAGAGTTTAAAAGGGATGTCCTACAAACCATTCATTTAGCTTTCACCGCAAGAAGTGAGTGGGCTACACCCTCTAACCTGATTGTCGCGGCTCTGTCTCTGGGCGAGAACGCTCCTAGTCAGCAACTCGGGAAGAAGGTCGCGGTCGAAAGCGGGGAGAGGGATCTCGTCGGGAGGGAACTGTTCCCAGACCAAGCGAGTGCTGACAGGGTCAACGAGCCCATGGCGCGAGATGGTTCAGCTCGCCTGGCGGGAGGGGGAAGCCCTTTCGGTGAGTTGGTTGTCTCGGCCCCAGTTTCATAGGGGTTTAGAGAGCCGGAGATGTCCTACTACATGGGCATAGATGACCCAGTACGTCATGCCTAGTGGTTCGAAGATGTCATCTCCATCGGCAGATGTCGGGCGCCTTCAAATGCTGACTTTTCGTCATCACCTTGAAGGAGAAGGTCAGAGACTTGTTTCACCAGCTTCCTGCAAGCTCCATCAACTGCTTCAAGGATTTGCGACGTGGGTTACTCTTGAGGTTCTCTACGTCAAAAAAGAGGAAGAAGAGAGCAGAATGCCTGTTCGCAATCAAGCAAAAACTAGAGAAGACATTGGGGAGTTACGTCAATCGATTCCAAGAAGTGATCCTTCTGATCCAGGAGATTTCAGGGAATACTATAATGCTCGTCTACACCCTGGGCTTAAGGCAGGGGTGGGTCTTTAGTATTGAGCTGAAAAAGGTTCCACCCCTTTTCTTTGAAGAGTTGATGGAGAGGGCGTCAAAGGAGATAGAGGGTGTGATGGCAAACACAACGTTTGTCAAAAAGCTAGCCAAGTTGGCGGAGGATGAGGTGAAAGAGGAGGGAGAAGGAAGGCAGCAAGAAGCGAGGAGGAGGGAAGAGCCCTGAGGTCAGGGGAACCAGGGGCAGCAGCAAGGTTGTGGGTATCGGGAGCCGAACTACCGGTTGGCACGGAGACCCCAAGAGGGGCCTACCCAAGGGTAGGGAGAGGATTTCAGGGGGGAGAGAATTATCGTGGAGGTCAGGGGTGGTTCAACCCACTCAGATTGAGGTAGGATAAGAGGCTGCCCCTCCCACCGTAGCGGCAAGCGATGACGATTGCCCAGGGGAGGGGATGAGAAAAATGAATGGAAGGTGGAGGAGAGAAGGGGATAGGGTGGCGTTGCCCTTTTGTGACTTTCATCAGGTATAAGGTTACGTGACGGCCACCTGCCCAAAGTTGTTGGAGATGAGGGAAGCCAGAGGTCAAGTTCAGCAGCAGCCGCTAGTGCGTATAGAGGAAGTTCTGGTAGGAGGAGAGGAGGATTGGTGCAAGGATCGGGCTGACGTAGGCGTCCGCAGGGGGATCATGGTGATTTATGGGGGAGTGGGAATCGAAGCCACCCGCAAGGGAAGCTTCCAGACCATGTTCAGGAGGAGTGTCGCCACGACCACCCAAACCCCACACCCGGAGGAGAAGATTACCTTCTCATTGAAGGACATCCCGACTACGAGGACCTATTCTGTGACGCCAAGGTGATCCAAACGACGATTGAAAACTACACGGTCTCCCAAATTCTGGTTGATAATAAGAGCTCGGTGAATGTGATCTTCAAAGGGGCCTTCGAGACGATGAAGGTAGAGGCTAGGAGGGTGTTGGCCTCGGATGGGCCATTATTTGGATTTTCAGGGGAAGGAAGGAAGTCAAAGGTAGAGTTAGACTTCATGTGACGCTGGGAGGGGTGTCGAGAAATTGTCGGTTCGTCATCGTGGACGCTCAGAGCAGCTACAACGCCATCTTTGGGCGTCCCCTCATCATCGCTTTTTGTTGCGTCCCATCATCGTTCCATCAATGTCTCAAGTTCAACAGCAGGGTGGGTCCAAGTCCAGATCAGAGGAGACCCTAAGGTAGCAATAAAAGGTTACGTGATTGACGTCAATACCATATCTTGGATGGTGGAGGCTGAAGAGATGGGAAGAGGGTTGGCGACGCAAGAGAAGACGGGAGGTGAGTCATAAGTTGTCGAGAAAGTGGCTAAGAAGTCGGTGGAGACCGAGGTAGCAGTGAAGAAGATGGAGGGAGAAGATGAAGGAGAGTTTTGCGCCCAGGAGGGCAGGGAGTGGAGTTGTAGGAGATTCATGCCGAGGTGATGGAGGTAGAAGAAGCGGGGAGGGAAGAGGTGCTTGCATAAGGGGAGAAACTGAGAGGTGAATGGGAGGAGCAGTACAGGTTGGAGTCAGTAGAGGAGGTGGCGGAAATGGAGGTCTTCACTAGGGCAGGGAAGATAGAGAAGGTACAGGTCAGTAGCGGGCTGAGTTCCATGGATCAGAAGAAGATACGGGAGTGCATACAGAAAAGCATCAATGTCTTCGCGTGGAGTGCGGCGGACATAACAAGCATCGACGCAGATGTGGCATGTTATCGCTTGAACCTCGACCCAAAGATCCGCCCCATCCGCTAGAAAAGGACGACTGTTGCCGCCAAGTTGGAGGAGCCCATCTGGGAGGAGGTGGAGAAGCTCCTCAAGACAGGTTTTGTATCGGAGATCTAGTATCCAGGTTGGGTCTCCAATATGGTAATTATTAAGAAAGGTGATGGGCGATGGAGGATGTGTGTATACTTCTCTATTTTGAATAAATCAAGCCCCGAGGATTGTTATCCTCTGCCTCGAATCAACGCGCATGTTGACTCAACCGTCGATTTTTCTGTGATGAGTTTTTTAGATGCTTTTTTAGGTTATCATCAAATCAGGATGCACTCACCTAGCATCAAGGATGTCTCCTTCATCACGAGAGTGTTTCAGTTTCAAGATGATGTCATTCGGGTTGAAAAATGCAGGAGCTACATACCAACGGATAATGGACCGGGCCTTCAAATAGCAGAGGGGAAGGAGCCTGGAGGTATACGTAGATGAACTCATGGTAAAGAACAATGATGTGAGCTCCCACTTACTTGACTTGGAGGAAACGTTCGCCACCCTACAGAAGTTTAAGATGTGGTTGAACCCCTTAAAGTATGCATTTGGGGCAAATAGGGGAAGTTCTTGGGCCATCTCCTCATCCCAGCAGGGGTGGAGCCCAACCCTGACAAGGTGAAGGCCATAATGGAGTTGGAATCACCGCGAAGTAAAAAGGAAGTTCAGCACTTGAAAGGGAATCTCGCTGGGATAAGTAGGTTTCTCTCCCAGGTAGGGGAGAAGTGCCCACCCTTCTTCAATGTGTTGCAGGGGAATCAAAAGTTTGAATGGTCAAAAGAATGTGAGGAGGCATTCTAAGCCTTGAAGAGTCAGCTTGCCCAAGCCCCACTCCTCTAGGGACCTAAGGAGGGGGAGGACCTGGCCCTGTATCTTGGAGTGGGAGTTGAGGTCGTAAGTTTCATCCTGGTTCGGGAGGAGGGTAAGAAGCAATTTCCCATCTATTATGTCAGTAGGGTCTTAAAGAAGGCAGAACTTTGTTACCCGATCTTGGAAAAGTTGGTTTTCTCCTTGTTCGTCTTAGCTAGAAAGCTCATACTGTATTTTCAAGTGCACTCGATCAAAGTGGTGTCTGACCATCCTCTTTGCAAGATCTTTGAAGGGGTGGATCACTCAAGAAGATTGGTTCATAGAGCTAAGCGAGTTTGACATCTCCTTTGTACCCTAGCTTTCGATTAAGGCACAGACGGTAGCCGATTTCTTGTCTGGCTATGTCGTCGAAGTGGAAGGTGAAAGGCCCTCGCACCAGGTTACCTGGAAGGTGTTGGTTGACGGGGCCTTTGAGAAGAATTCTTGGGGAGGCGGAGTAGTATTGGTAAGCCCTCGTGGGACTCAGATAGAGCAGGTTGTGGCCCTGCATTTCCCAGTCACTTATAACGAGGCAGAGTATGGGGCCGTGATAGCCGGACTACATCTGGCCAAAGAGCTGGGTATACAAGATGTAGAGGTGTTCACGGATTCAATGGTGGTGGCGTTATAAATCATGGGAGAATATGAAGCGAGGGAGTCCACCTTCATGAGGTACTTGACCAAGGTGAAGGGGATCATCAGAGGTTTTCGAGCATTCTCCTTCAACACATTTCCCGGGAGGAGAATGTACCACGAGCCGGCGGTACTTTAATGGAACTATTTTGCTCGTCTATCGAAGAGGTTGAATTGATGGAGGTGGATCGAATCCCCTCATGGGTAGATCCCTTCATAACTTTCTTAGCCACAGGCGAAATCTCGGAGGAGATCCAGGACAAAAAGCGCTTCAGGCACAAGTCAGCTTATTATATGATTCATGAAGGAGGGTTGTACCGGAAGACCCTTTCAGGACTCCTAGCCCGGTGTGTGCGGGAGGAAGAAGTCCTGAGGATCTTGGAGGAAGTACACTCCAGCGAGTGTGATGGTCACTCAGATAGTAGAACCTTGGAGTCGAGGGTGACCCAACAAGGGTACTTCTGGGCATCCCTAGGAAAAGATGCAACAGAGTTTGCAAGAAAATGTCAAAAGTGTCAGTTATTTGCTCCGCTCCAACTCTTACCGACCCAGAGACTTAGGAGCATCACGACACCCTGACTCTTTTCCATTTGGGGAAGTCACTTAGTGGTGTATTGAGATGCTGACCCCGAGAAGATCCCGCTGACCAGACTCCCACTAGCTGGTTGGGCTGGAAGTCACTTGTGGTGTATTGAGATGTTGACCCCGAGAAGATCCCGCTGACTAGGATCCCACTAGCTGACAGAGCTAGAAATCACTTGGTGGTGTATTGAGATGTTGACCCCGAGAAGATCCCGCTGACCAGGCTCCCTCTAGCTAGCAGAGCTAGAAGTCACTCGGTGGTGTATTGAGATGTTGACAACGAGAAGATCCCGCTGACTAGGCTCCCACTAGCTGGCAGAGCTGGAAGTCACTCGGTGGTGTATTGAGATGTTGACCCCGAGAAGATCCCGCTGACCAGGCTCCCACTAGCTGGCAGGGCTGGAAGTCACTCGGTTGTGTATTGATATGTTGACCCCGAGAAGATCTCGTTGAAGGCTCCCACTAGCTAGCAGGGTTGGAAGTCACTCGGTGGTGTATTGAGATATTGACCTTGAGAAGATCCTGTTGATCAGGTTCCCACTAGCTAGCAGGGCTGGAAGTCACTCGGTGGTGTATTGAGATGTTGTCCCCGAGAAGATCTAATTGATCAGGCTCCCACTAGCTGGCAGGGTTGAAAGTCACTCGGTGGTGTATTGAGATGTTGACCCTGAGAAGATCTCGCTAACCAGGCTCCTACTAGCTGGCAGGGTTGGAAGTCACTCAGTTGTGTATTGAGATGTTGACCCTAAGAAGATCCCGCTAACCAGCTGACCCGCCTCCCACAAGCTGGCATTGCTAGAAGTCACTCAGTGGTGAATTAAGATGTTGACCCAGAGCTGATCCCACTGACCAGCCTCCCACTAGCTGGCAGGGCTGGAAGTCACTTAGCGGTGTATTGAGATGTTGACCTAGAGCAGATCCTGCTGACTAGCTTCCCACTAGCTGGCAGGGCTGGGAGTTACTCGACGAGGATGTTGAAAAAATAACTTTAAGGAGATCTCGTCGTCAAGGCTCTAGCCAGTCAACGAGGTTGGGAGTCGGTGGAATACTGAAGATGCATATGTTGACAAAATAATCCTAAGATGATCTCGTTAGTCGAGCACTCGTCAGGGGACAAGATCGAGCAACAAAGGTAAAAGGAGTATAGTCGCGCATGAGCTCAGTAAGGCGAGAATAGCGCTGGAATAGACCTTAAGAGCCAACCTAATTCTAGCGCGTGAGTTCGAGAAATCGACGTTTTGCTGGATGTTGCAATGAGAGGTTAGGATAAGGTCACGCAAAATATCCTTCCCAAGAATTATTGAAGTTAAAATTTAAGCGTGGGCCAAGTATGGTTTCGCGTGATAAGACTATCAAAGTAAAAGCTAAAGAGCATCAAAGAGAAATTCCAGACAACAAAACTATAATTTGCATTTCATTAATTTGAATTTTATTACATTTCACGGGAGGAGTTATGCCCAAAAAGAAAGATAAAAATACATGAAATAACAGAAAAACTGTAAAGGGAGAAAGCTTTATGATGGAGATGTTGAATGCTCGCTCGCGCAGGAGGTGGCGTCGGCGTCGTCTCCTGACTCGTCGATTGGAAGGAATAGCTCGGGAATTAGGTCCACGACGGTGACTCTTGCACCTTCGCCTCTCAGAATCCCGGAACTCTGCATCACCTGGAGCGCGTGCTTCGTCGCACTGATGGCATTTTCTTGCATCATCAACTCGATCTCTTGTTGAGAATATAGCCGGAGTTTTTTACTCTTATCAGGGAGGGGGGCACGAGCGAGTCAACCAATTGCATGTTCTGGGCCTTCAACCCCCGGTTCTCCTCCTCAAGGCAGGTGATGCGCGCGCGCAATTGAGCAGCGGTCGCGGCATCCTGCAAGAAGTTTAAAAAAGGGTTAAAGTGAGAAGGAAAAGTGGTGAATGCGTAGGGTAGGTGAAGACTTACCACTCCATCCTCGTGCCCGATGAGAGACTCTCAGCAGTTTCCAGCTTCTGCTTCAACGTCGTAACTTCCCCTGAGAATAGATTTTGTGAGTCACTGACATCAGCCAGGTTCCGCGATAGGCGTATGTCGTGGCATGCTGTCATGTGAGCAAGCTCGATGGCGCGAAGCTGGGCTCGCACACTCTCATACGCAAGTGCCTGCATAATTGTGTCGTCATAGTAGGCGACATTGTCCTTCCCATAGAGCTCAAAAGAGAAGGTGTATGCTTGACCGAAGACGGTCTCACTCTCCTGCCATGAGGGGAGGATAGTCGAGATGGAGGCCCAGTTGTCTTCTCTGTCCCGGAGTAGCAAGGGCACGCCATCGTCGTCCAGCAATCTCTCGCCCAGACCAAAATTCGTGTGTCCTCTCGATACAATTTTCTCTCCTGGCGCTGTCGAGGTCCTGCCGGACTCTTTTTTGATTTTACCAGCGGTCTCGCCTGCGACCAAGGTTCTCGCTGGAGGAGCCACAGTGACCTCCTTGCCCTTGGCTAGGGCTGTGGCCTTGAGCTTCTTAGGGAGCAACTTGGCAAGGGGCACGACAGGCTTCCGCTTCTGATCTCTTGTCTTCGACAAGGATTTTGGTTCGTTCCTGCAGGCCGCGACGACGGCCTCCACGCATGCCTTTTCGGAAGTGAGAGCTTTGCCACTCGCGTGAGGCAGGTCTCGCGCCCCTGCACATGTAGCAGTCAGTAAAAGAATTCTCAACCAAATTTGAAGTAGAAGGGCAAATGATACCTTCGTCGGCGAGCACGGGAAAGAGCGAGTCGACATTCCTCCTAAAGTAAGGGACATCGTAGTCCTTCTAGAAGAGGATTTGGTGGAGTTTGGCCTCATGACATCCAAGGTTGGGAGGGCGGTAGGTCAATTCTTCTTGTTGAACGAGCGAGAGAGGGAGGTTGCCAAAATAACCAGATACGATGATGAATTTGCGGATCCAGTGGTTGTTCTTATTGGCGAGACCCACTACCTTAAGGTTGTTGCCGGAGAAGAAAGTGATCTCGTCTCTCTTGGCTCTAAAGTCGAAAAGCTTGCGGAAAATCGGGAGACTGAACTCTATCCGCTCCTCCTGCAGATAACAAACGAATACTACTAGTAGGGCGATGAAGTTAGGGTTGATTTGTGCGGGAACAACCCCGAAGTACCGCAAGGTCTGGCACACCTCCGACCATAGTGGGAGGTGAAGCCCTACCTTGAAGTGTTCAGCGGGTATTGCGAGCTCGCTCAGCGAGAAATGGTTTAATGATTCCTCCTTACCCGGGAGACGCGCGGTGAACCTAGGCGAGATGTAGAGCCCGACTAGCGAGTGGAACTCCTCCTCCGTTAGATTGCAGTTCATGAAGGGGTAGTCGGAAAAGGCTGCGACGCACTTGATTCGGCCATCAGTATCACCCGTCATTGCGCGAAGTAGCGGAGCGAGAACGTAAAAACATGAGTGCAAGAAGAGAAAAATTGGAGAGAGTAAGGTTATGAGCTTTCAAAGCGATAGTTAATGCGGTGGGTGTAGGGGACTATTCATAGAAAATTTTGGGCGGGAAGGATCCAGGACAGGGGGTGTGCGGATAGCCAACTCGCCGCATCCCGCCTTGGTCTCTGATTCGATCCCACACTCTCCCTACTCGTCGCCGAGTTTGAGCAAATACTAGGCTTAAAGACAGGTCAGCATTGGAAAAGAAAACCAGGACGCGAGATCGTAAAAAAACATCAAACATGCATGCACATTCACCGTAAGTCTAAGCCAACACAAGATTAATATTACAAGTACAATTAGAAAAAGAAGGGGCGGGAAGACGAGTGCTGGTAGGCCCATCTGGGGGCCATTACCACCTTCCCCGACCTCTCGTCCCTGCCCTAGGAAGCATGCAAGAATAATGATGCACACAAATGGCTTGCAGCTCCTGTTATGCCAAGCGCAGCTGATCTTCGACTTGCAGAATATGAATCTCAGGGAAGTCCGTCCTGCTGCCAGCTTCTCCCCGCAACTCGGCCATCAATTGTGTATAGTTGTTTTCCATGCAGAGAAGCTGTTCCTCAGTGGATTCTTGGTTCTCCTGAACCCAGTTGTAGATCTCACATAGCACAAGGGTATGCTTCCGAAAAAGCCGAGTCATTCACCTTTTCAGCACCACTGCGCCCTTCGGGTCGCCCAGGAAAGCAACAATTAAGTCAGGAGAGGGGGGGTGAGAACTCCTCATCGATGTCAACATCAGTCGATGAGACTTCGTTGTAGTCTGCAGTGGATAGGTTCAGCCGAGTATGATCTCATTTTAGTGAGAGCAAGGAGAGAGCAGTTATTTACCTGGCATGGTATCCGTGCCCCTGCCCGGGTGCTGGCGAGAGGTACTAGGCCGCCCCTCGAAGTGTGTGTCGAAGGTGATGTGCGCCTTCCCAAGCCCTGTGTGGAGAAGCGTCTGATCAGTGGTTGGGTTATCGAATTGAGGTAGGAAGTTTAGAACCTCATCCACTGGAGGCAATGATCCTGAGGCGAGATCCGGGAGAATCGGGCGGGCTGAGGACTTGTGTGGTGAGGCGCCTTTACCCGTGGTCCCAAAGGTGGGAGCTGCGAAAGGTACAAGTAAGAGAAGGGAGTAGAAAAAAGTGTGCAAAGGATGACTTACCGACGGTTTATGGGAGGTCATCTGGGGTGGTTTGGGAATTAATCTCCGGGGTCGGCTTATCGCTCCCGATTTCGAGCGAATGCAGCCTGACATTCAGTGACCCCTCTTCGGTGTCTTTCTCCTTTGAAGCATTCTCCTACGAGTAGCCGCAACGATGTAAATTGTCATCTTTGAGAAGAGTGATGAGTGGAGGGGTGAGTGCAGATACCTGTGGTATCACAGGGAGTGATGGAATTAGCGGGATGGATCCTCCCACCGTCAGGTCGCGCCTGACCATCTTGGCCTTTTTTATCTTTGGGGATGAGCTCGAAGCCTTTCGAGAAATCCAGAGAGCAAACCCGACAACAAAAGATTTGACCTCCACTCTTACATCGGCAAGACAGTCCTGAACTTCCTTCGAGAGCGGCATTGAGCTGAAGGAGATAGAGAGAGAGAGAGAGTCGAGAAGGATGAGAATAGCAAGCATCACCTACCTAAGGCTGGATGTATATATAGCCAAGTGGCGGGACACACCAGAAGATTCCCACCAAGTCAGCAGACACTCACCGAACATCTAGGCTTGGATGTTTCTTTTCGAGCTTATGCCAATCTCGAAATGAACGAGGATTATGTACAAACCCATGTTCGCCGAGTGGACCCCTTAGAGAGTCCTAGGGCTAGAGGGCTCCATAGCTCAGGGTGGCCGATCAGGCGAGTGAGGCAGACGAGTAGGGTCGTCGGGCCTGCACTCGCCTCGAGGCCTGAGACTCGCGCGCACCATAGGCGAGTGTGATAGTCAGTAAGCACTCACTCAGGTTGGCGTGAGCGAGTGCTACTCTCATCGGGCACTCGCCCCCGGTCAGGCATAGGCGGGTGCTCTTCTTCTCGCCTAAGCATTCGCCTCCCCCTCATAGAGTTATGTTTTGGCATGCTATCATCCATTCAGAACTGCAGAGTTATGTTGTTGACAAACCAATTTGGGCTACGTATAACATTTCTGAACAACGGAGTTACGTTGTTTGTAGACTACACTTGGAATTCTATAAATAGACCCAGTCGGTAGATTTGAAGAGGATCTAGTTCTTTTAGGTTCCTCCTCCTTCGGTTATTTTGGGTTGACTGCGAAAGCCCTCCAAGGTGCCTAGCTAAGCTTTTGGCTTGGGAGGAGAAGCGCTCTTAAGATCTTCCAGGTGTGTGGTGAGACCTCCATGCTGCAGCCCAGAGTCAGTTTTCAAGTTCCGAGTATTTGGTCAGGAATGCAAGTTCGGGAGAAGTAAGTGCAAGCTACCCCCTTGGTCTGAACTCTCGTTGAGACCAAGTTTTGGTTTCAACATATATTGTTTTTTTTTAATAAATTGGGCTTAGAGCTTATGAAATAAAGTATCCCTAATAAAATAAAATATAATTAAAGCTAATATGGTTTGGTTCAGTTTGACATTCCGAACTGAACCACACGGCTTTTCAAAAATTGGAACCGTGACTAAACTGTGGGCTACTAAAACTAAACCGAACTGTGCGGTTTGGTTTGGTTTGGTAAGGCGGTTCAGTTGGTTCCGGCTTACACCCCTACACATAATGTCCGCCTACAACAAAGGCTCCTTTGTCGAAAAAATTTGGTGGGGGATTAAATACGGTCGTATGATCCAGTATCCTACGACTGAGTTGTTTTCACTGAATACTGCAAATGCCGTCAGTACTATCGGTATTTTGATTCATCATGTTGTTTTTCCATGAATCAACGGTTTGAAGCGCGTTCCCACAATGACCTTAAATGGGAGAAACACACCTAAATGTTTTTCCCGTTTGGCACAGTGGCGACGTTCATGATCATAGAGTTAAATTGTCATGCGTTAATGCCGGTCTAAGAAACTTCATTCACTTTTATGTTCAAACGGATTATGTTTGTTAGGTGATCCTCAACGAATGACGGTTTCACTCCTGCGTTTATGACCGTCGGCACTATGCCTGACATGGCCAAAATCGGGCACAGCTTGACTGCACAAAAAATTTTTGGGGACTGGGTGTGTATAATGTTTGAAGTCCGAGAGAGTTTTGGTCCGTCTGATCTTTTACTGGACTGCTAAAATTGGACTGCCAGTGAAATTCAGGTTTAAAATGGGCAATGTTATAAGCAGCCCTATAATGGCTAAACGTAGTCCATTTATATTCGTAGTCTAATGACTGTAAGTGTTTTTAGGACTACGAGTAGTCATTTTAGGTGTTTTTAGGACTGCGAATAGCTATCGTTGGACTGCTAATAACATTGCCCTTAAAATATTATTGATGGGGAGAAACCCTTTTTTTATGAAGAATGAGTGTGCACTTAGCCTACTCCCCCATGATCCCCACAACATTAGTGAGATCACGGGTTTGACCGCCGCACGCAATCCGCACACGCAATCGCGCTGGGTCCCGCTTCCGGTGCCCGACCGGGGTCGGCCAAGCCGTCGGCCCCTCTCCCTCTTCTTCCCGCCGACCAACCTGAGCACGCCCGGCCTCCGGCCAAGGAGGGGGCCGCCCCTTGCGGCCGTGCGACACGAACCCCCACCGGCCGCATCTGGTCTTGCCCGGCCTCCGGCCGGCGCGGAGGCCGCGTCTCCCGTCCGCCCCCACGCGGCAGCACGGAGCGACCACCCCACCGACCACCCCCTTGTCGCGCCCCACGCCTCGCGGCCGCGCCTTTGTTGCCGCACGATGTGGCCAACCCCGTCAGCCATACCCAGCTTCCTGACTGCATCCGGCCCTCTGGTCAGACGCATTGGTCGGTTACGCCTGGTGCGCCCAGCTCCGCCAGCTTCGGTCGACCGCTCTTGTGGTCGGCCGGCACCTTGTCGGCAGGAGGTGGACGGTGTCGGGGCCGGCCGCCTCCCTCGCTGGGAGAGACATTCTCTCGTCGGCCGAGGCACCGCCACCCTCCTCCGTCGTCCGATTGGTTCGCTGTAATAATGACAGTTCGTTCGCCGGAAAAACCGCCCGCGTAACTTCCGCCGATAGTGGGAGGCATCATGGTCATGATGGCGGTCTGCATATAGCGCAAATTATACGCCTCGAAGTCATTTCAAAAATATTAACTTTGTTGGTTACGGTGTGCGGATAGCTACCGTAGCCACCTCCTAGAGGCTATAAAAAGGCCTCAGGCCTCCTCATTTTTCACCTTTTCGCTCCACAACTTTCTTTTTCCTCAGGCTAGAGCTCTGTCGGATTCCTCCTACGTGCCACATTCAAGCCGCATTCAAGCCGCATTCAAGCCATCTTCAAGCCACCTTCAAGCAACCATCGAGCTACCTCCTCTTCACCGAAAGCCGCTCAAGTCCGCGACGTACAACGAGAAGGAGATTTTTACCACATCAAGCATCTTGTTCTTCCACAATTCCCCGAAAAATAGTCTCGTGCGGAGCAACCTGTTGCCCGCCACGAGTCTGCAACTCTCTCACCTCCAAAGTGTAACGAGTAGCGGCCTGACGCCCTCGATTCTCTGTGAAAGTTGTAACCACAAACAAATAGTGGAATTCGACCAGCACAGACCTAGTTGCGTGGTTTTTTACCCAGCTGAGGGGTTTTTCCACGTAAAAAACATCGTGTGCATAATCTCTCTCTCATTGACTGTGTGCGCGCTTGATCGCTTCGTGGGCTAAGACGGTCCAAGTAAATCCGGTCCGACCGAGACGTCGAGTTTGGCCGCAACAATGATATTCAGTCGGATTTTAAAGCGTGCGATATCTGGGATAATATTTTTAAAAAATAATATTTGGGGATGCGTATCATTCTTAAGATGCATGTCTCGTACAAAAAAAAATATCGATTTGGCACGGTAGCGGCGACCGTAAACTTGATGGTCAGGAAAAGTTGTTAGTCGTTCGTGAACGTTCAAAGTCATCTAGGGCTCTGTTTGGCGCGGCGATGGAGGTCGTGAACGTTGTGGATATGAACTGTGTTCATGAACGCCCAATCTTGCTTACGGAATTTCATCCACCTTTATATTCAAAACTATTTTCTTTTCTTGGAGGCGGCCATAATTGTTGTTGTTATTGTGGGTCATTCGCTACGCTTATAGACCGGTCAAAACAGACCATCATAGTTTGAGATCGGCCGAGTACGCAAATAGTAAAAAAAATTGAACGGTTGACAAAGAGACTTTTAAACGTGGAAAATCCGAAAATGGTGAAAAGTCATGTGGTTGGTTCGACGCCGACCAAATTCCACTAATTCTCTAAGTGTTACAGGTTGCTACGTTCTCAAGGGTGACTATTCGTCGTTAGTTATTATTGCGGACTAACTCGATGCCCCGGTCGGACCGGATTTACTTGAATCGTCTTAGCTCACAGAGCGGTCGAGCCCGCACAGAGTCAATGAAAATGAGAGGTTGACACAAGATGTGATGACGTGGAAAAATCCCTCAATTGGGTAAAAAACACGTAACCGGGTCTATACCGGTCAAAGTCCACTAGCTTTTGGTGATTACAACGTGTTTGGAGAATCGGGGTGACAGGCCGCTCCCGTTACAACTCGGGGAGAGAGAAAAAGACTATGACTTCCTGCCGGCAACAGGCTGCGCCGCGGGAGTGACTTGGATGCTGAAGTGCGAGGGATTGCCCTTGTGCTCTGATGCTGGGGGCTGCGTGCGCTTGCTTGCAGGGGTCGTCTTCCTCCTTCGGCTGGCTCCGAGACTTAGGCGGTTTCCTGCTGGTGGCGCGTTGGTGGATCGTGGTGGATGGAAGATGACTTGAGAGAGAAGATCGGCAGAGCTATCACCTGAGGAATAAGATGACCAGAAGCAAAAAAGTGTAGAATGAGGAGGCCCTGGGGCTCCTTTTATAGCCTACGGGAGAGGCTCATGGCGGGCCCCACCACTAACGTAGTGGGTGGTTATCCACCAGATCAGACGGCGAGGAGAGCCCCCCACGATCGGACGGCAGGTAGGCCGCCCACGGTGATGGGGTGCCCGACCGGAGGAGGCGGCCGGCCGGCAGCTAGGCCGGCGACGGCCTGGATGACGGCCTGACCGGCAGCTTGGCAGCGGCCTGCGGCGGTAAGGACGGCCTGTCCATGAGCTCGGCCAGCACCCAGGCCGCCGGCGGCCCGACGGCTTGGCCGCGGCCTGCGGCGGTTCGGCCGGCCTGGCCGCGAGTCGGGCTAGCGGCCAGGCGGCTTGGCCGCAGCCTGCGGCGGCAAGGCTGGCCTGACCGCGAGCCCAGCCAGTGCCCAGGCCGCCAGCAGCCCGGCGGCCAAGCCGCCGGGCTGCTGGCGGCAAGGCCGGCCTGAATGCCTGGCTACGGCCTACAGCGACAAGGCCGACGGCTGCTGGCCAGGCCCGTGATGGCGGACTAGTCCGGCGGCGGCGGTTCCCCCCTAAAGGGGGTGGTTATGGATGAGAGAGAGGGAGTGGGCCCTCCCCCCCATGATTTCCTCGTCATGGGTAGTTCATGGGGGGGGAGTTGACTTGGTCAACCCCATGATCCCATTTTCGGGGGGGGGGGGGGGGAGATCATGGGGGGAGCTTTTCCTATAAATAATGGTGGAACCCATCAATTGTCCCCCAAATCCTTGTTGTTTGGGAGCGAAGCGAGCGAGAGAAGAAGGATTTTCCCGCTAAATTTTCCTACCTACTGTCATGACAACCTCCGGTGAAAAGATGGAGGCGACGAAGGGCGGTGCTTCCAAGGTATTCAGAGTAAATTTGCCGATGAAGAAGGACCGACCGGTGAAGGCACCGAGCGTGGTCGCGCGTGCCCCGTGTCGCGCGTGGCCGCAGGCTGCGCGCATGCACCCAGGTCTTGCGCGGCCAGGTCGCGCGCGCACCGGCGGGCCATGCGCGCTGACAAGCCGCTTGCGGCCATTTTGCGCGTATCCCGGCCGCGCGCGCATGAAGCAGGTTGGGCGCACGAGGTTGGTCGTGTGTCAGGGGTGTCTAAAAAATCGGGCCCACCGATTCGGACCGGCCCGACCCGGTGAAAAGTCTGGTAGGCCCGGTCCCGGGCCCAGACCGGGCCATGGGCCCCGGAAGGGCCCCATAATCGGTCAATTGCCCGGGCCGGGCCGGGCAAAGCCCGGTTACCGGTCTTAGCCGGGACTGGAAAAGCCCGGGGTAAGCCCGGGCTTGCTCTTAGAGCCGTTGGCTGCTACTTGGGCTGCAAATAGCAGCCTAGCTGCTATTAGCAGCCTAACTACTATTTGCAGCCCAAAAAAATAATTTTTTTTAAATAAAAAAAAAATCTATAGACCCCCCTCCATTCTCTCTTTCATACACTTCATACCCCTTCATCCCCCCACCCTCTCTCTATTCTCTCGTAATTTCTACCCTTCTACCGTCCTACGTCGAATATGTCGTCAACACAGGCGTCTTCTTCATCATCCATCGCTCACGAAGTGGTGGAGCACAAGCGTACGACGCCGGTTTGGGAATATTTCGACTTAGTGCAAGTCGGCGCAGAGCAAAAGGCGAGGTGCAAACAGTGCTCGAAATTACTTTCGATCACTGGCAACTCGACACTCGCAAGACACGTTAAGTCTTGCGCAGCCAAACAAGCTCCTCCCGAGTCGACCTAGGCGCAATTATCGGCATCCGGACAAATCTGGACGTACGATCAAGGTCGGCAGCGGGAGCTGCAGGTGAAGAACATCATCAGACGTGGATTGTCGTTCAGCCACTACGACAATGAAGAAGAAACCGAGTACATCCACCAAGGGCTACAACCCAAATATCACCTAGTAAGTCGATCTTCAATTAGGCGTGACGCACTTAAATATTATTTAGAAGCAAAACAAACTTTAATTAATTTTTTTGAAAATTTTGAGGGTCGAGTGAGTTTAACGAGCGACGTTTGGACAAGTAGTATAAAATTAAGATTATTGTATGTCTATAACGTGTCACTAGGTCGATCCCGTTTCCTGGGATCTAAATAAGCGAATAATTTGTTTTGAAAGTTTCGATGTCCCACACACCGGTGAGGCGATTTATCAAATAATTTCAAAATGTGTGTGTGAATTTAAAATAAAAGATAAAATTATGAGTATTTCTTTCGATAACGCCACAAATAATACTACCTCAATTGAGTGGTTAAAACGTGATTTGAAACCTATGTTAAACGACGCTTTTTTCATACTCATTTCGTGTGTCACGTTTTAAATTTAGTAGTACAAGATAGTTTATTGTATAAGGAACCATACACTAATAAAATACGTTTAATGTTACAATTTATTTATAGTTCTAAACAACGACGTCAAGATTTTATAAAATTCCTAACCGGGCAAGGTCCAAAAATTTTGAAACCTTTATTTGACATGTCAATTAGATTGAACTCTGCATATATAATGTTAAAACGAGCGATTGGCCAAAAAATACTACTAATGGAATTTTATACTTTATTAGGTCAATATGAATTAACCGAGTCCGATTGGGCAATTTTAGAAAATTACATGGATTTATTAGAATTTTTTTTATGGCGACAAATAGTTTATCGGACGTATATTATCCTACTAGCCCGCTAGTTATTTAAAATATTGTTAATATTTCACAAAAATTAAATTATTTTAAACAGTACGCCGGATGGAGCAGTTTAATAGAAATAATGGAAAAGAAAATTTTAAAATATTATAGAGAAATCCCAGTTATGTTTTCACGCGTCACCGCTTTGAATCCTCTTTTCGGCGTAGACAGTGTAGAAAATTTTATAGAAGAAATAAATAACAATATAGACATAAATCTAAGTGATTCAGATTTAAATAATCTAAGTATTTTAAATTTTAACACTATTTTTACTGAATGCTAAAATTATTACGATAATTTATACGGATCGCGGCCCCGAGAGAATGTGTCGCAACCATAAACATATAGTAGTTTTAAAAATAAAATGTTAGACTTAGCCTCTAGGAAAAAAGCGCGCACCATTGTTGAAATCGAAAATCGTTCTCTTGTGCAGTTCACCCTTGGGGAAGGGGTGGTCGCGCACATACTTCGCTCCTGCAAGAAAAACAACAAGGAAAAGAGAGTAAAGGACTAGACCAAGGGCCCGACGCGGAGGTCCTACCACAAACCCGAAAGATCACTGAGCGCTTCCCTTCCTTAGCCAAATGTCAGGCTAAGGTACCTCAGAAAGCGTTAGGAGACTGGGAGACAAGTAAGCATGCCCTCTGAGATATCTCTTGGGTCCTATTTATAGATTTCTGAAAACGGTCTGCAAATAACTAACCTCTGCCGGCCTTAAATTACTGAAAACCCATTGGGCTGGCTTGCCAACAGCCAAATTCCGCTGTTTTAAGTAGCTATGTGCAGCCCACCTGGGTCTGCCAACAGCGAGACTCCGCTGTTTCAACCGGCTATGGGCAGGCCAGCAGGGGTAAAATGGTAAAAAACACCTCACAGACTACTGGGCGAGTATCACCCAACAATCTCTACTCGGCAAGGACGGCGGGTGCTTGACGAGGTTAGCACTCGCCGCTTCTACTCGGCCTTTGGCGAGTACGGGCCCGGCTGGCCCTACTCGCCCACTATTTACTGAATGCGGGAGTGGGGAACCATCACTCAACGCTGAGGCACGGGCTCGGCCTGCCCTAACCGTGTGTCGCGAGCTCGCTAAAAGGTCAGATCTCGACGAACGGGGCTTGGCGAGTACAAGCTCGCTCCTCAAAAACATCCCACCCTGCCTGGGCGAGTCGGAGCTACTGTTGAGCTCTTTAGGGCGGGGGTAAGCCGGCCGATGAGCAAACTCGCCTCACTCGATGCTAAGAAAAAGGCGTTGAGTGAGCTCGCCTCACTTAACGCTGCGACAGAAGGGGCTGAGGGAGCTCGCCTCACTCAACGCCACGACAGAAGGCGTTGAGTGAGGTCGCCTCACTCAACGCCGCGACAAAAGGGGTCGAGGGGGCTCGCCTCACTCAATGCCACGGCAAAAGGCGTTGAGTGAGCTCGCCTCACTCAACGCCGTTGCAGGAGGGGCTGAGGGAGCTCGCCTCACTCAACGCCACGGTAGAAGGCGTTGAGTTAGGTCGCCTCACTCAACGCCGCGACAAAAGGGGCTGAGGGGGCTCGCCTCACTCAACGCCGCGGTAGAAGGGGCTGAGGGAGCTCGCCTCACTCGACGCCACGGGCCTGGTTCGCCTGGGTCTTGGGCTGGACTTGGGCAGTTTGGCTCTTGCCGACCCCACTCGCCGGATACGGGGTTGTACAACAATATCTAGTAGTTTAAATGAATTAGGGTTGTACACAAAAACACAATTTCGTGATTTTATGTCCACAGACGAATTAGAAAATTTCGATATTTTAAAATGGTGGAAAGGTAAAGTAAATACCTATCCTATTATAACCTATATGGCCCGAGATTTACTAACGATCCAAGCTAGCACGGTAGCTTCGGAGTCTGCTTTTTCTCTTAGTGGCAGGGTTTTGAACAAGTAGATAAGCCGACTAAGCGAAAAATCGCTCGAGATCTGCATATGCTACAAGGACCACCTGGATGCGATGAAGAGGAAGCAGCATATTTCAGCGATCTAGGATAGCTCATCGGACATGGAAGACGAGATGGACGCGATCAACTTAAACTAGACAACTAGACCACTTCTTGTATTTTTGTCATTTGTAATTTTATGAGTCATTTGTAATTTTGTCGTACTTCTTGTATTTGTCATTCACAATTATTATTTTTAGTGTTATTAATTTAATAATTTAGAATTTCCAAATTTTTGTATATTTGCAATTTTCTGTATATTTGCAAATTTCTAAATTTGTATAATTTCGTTACATTAATAAAAATTTTATTTTCCAATATTGCGATGTTGTGTTTTTTTATTTTTTTTGTAAATCCTATGCTTTGGTTTTTTTTATGAATAAAAAAAACAATTAAATTTTTTTAAAAAAAAAAAAACTAACCGGGCCAAGCTTAGCCTGGGCCTGGCCTGGGGGGCCTTACCAGGCCCCCCCAGGGAGCATAGCCTGGCCCGGCCCGACCCGGTTACAGTGCAAAGACCGGTCCGGGCCCGGTTCGGAAAAGCTCGAGCCCGCCGGGCTTTATGCGCACCACTATCGTGTGCGCGGCTGGTCGCGCGCCTGGGCCGCGCTCGCCCAGATCGCGCGTGCGGCAGGCCGCGCGCCCGGGAGGCCACACATACGGCAGGTCGCGCGCGCGCAACAGTCCGCGCGCACCCCGGTCGGGCGCGCACTTGGCTGCGTGTGCATGGATCCTATTTTGCGTGTCTTCCTTGCTTTGCGCGTCGCTCGGGCTGCATGTGCTCGGATGCGTGGCTCAAAAGCCTTCATTCTTTGACTAAACCTGACTTTTTTTATTTTTTTCTGTGCAAGTCTCGAAGCGTTCTCCCGGCCCGATGCGTCTGCATTCCTCTTTAATCGAAGACAACGTGGAAATTTGGAGGAAGAAATATGGTCTTCCTACTGATTTGGAAGTGAGGATACCACGTTCCGAGGAGCGAGTCCAAAATCCTCCTCGCGGTTGGCTGACGATCTGCGAAGTTTCCCTGAGGTCCGGCTTCTGCTTCCCTCCATGTGAGGAGGTGATCGAGATCTTGAAGTTCTGTGGGGTGCCAATTTCCCAGTTCGTCCCGGTTCGAATTGCCCGAATTATGGGCTTAGTTGCCTTCTTTCGCGAGCATGGAGGTCGTTTTTCTTTGGACCAATTTCGAGATTGGTGCGACGTCCATTCTAATGGTGGTGAGCGGGTGGAGATTCGCAACAACAAGAGTTGGTTGGAGTTTGAGCCTGCAAGGACCGTGTTGCGTCGTCGACAAGTGTATCGGTCATTGTCAAGTAATAATTTGGGAATAGTTTCCCCGAATGTTGATCTCGAGGGAATGCAGGAAGGGTACGTGATAACGTCGTGTGAAGATTGTTACTAAGAGTTAAAATAAACAACAAGGGGGTTGGTTTTTGGATTCCTAATGCTACATAGCAAAAAAGAACACTACAGCGGGTTGCCGGCACCGCTTCGCTTGGGTGATGGAGTGAGTTCAGGCCGCTATGCCGTGCTTCGTTAGGCGGATGGACAGAGAGCAAGTTCGGAGAGTGAGGGTCGTAATCACCTCTTCATCAACCAACTCTAGCCTTTGCCAGAGTGGTTCAAGTGCGCGAGTGAGTGGATATGAGCGGAGGTGAGTGCATTACAGGTAACAACAGAGCAAGTAATTAACTAAACAAACTTCATTCATAGACAAATTAAAAGTAAGTTTAGTTTTATTACAAGCTTAAGAGTACATTCCACAAAGATAAGAGGTAGAGTAAACCGAAAGAGGGAAAGCATAGCCGTGGTTCTTGGTCGGAGTGGTGGGTTGTCAATCCACTTCACGACTCTGACCGTGGTTGCTACTGGATGCAAATGGGTCGTCAATCCACTTGTTCTTCTCCGTCTTCTTTCCTTTCCTTCAATCCTTTTTTTCCTTTTGTCCAGATAAATAACACCAAAGTTCTCATTGCTCGCTGTTGGTGGCCAGAAGCTCTCTGAAGGTTGAAGATGACATCGGATGGCCGGAGAATGCTTCCCGGAGGGTGGAGATGAGTGGAGGATCTGTGGAGGAGAGGAACGGTGCTTCGCGCGCAGCTGTGGAGCGAAAAAAATGACAAAACGTGCCCTAATTCGCGGAGCAGGGCCTTATATACGGAAGCAGAATAATCAGAGCGCACGATCAGTGGTGTACGACCAGTAGTCGTGCGCACAGTCGGTTGATGATTGTGCGCTCTGCTCCAGAGAAACCTGCAGCTGGACAAAAATATTAGTATATATGCGCACGATCAGTGGCGCACGACCGGTGGTCGTGCGTACTAGATCCCCTGATCGTGCGATTGGCAATGTGAGAACTTCAAAAAAAATAGGTAAACGCGCACGAGCAGTGGCGCACGACCAGTAGTCGTGCGCACTATGTTCAGTGCTCGTGCGGTCGCCCAGGCAGAATTAGGAAAATGGAGAATATAGTGCGCATGATTAGTGGCGCACGATCAGTGGTCGCGCGCAATAGGTCCAGTGATCATGCGCAGTGTTCCTGTACCATTTGAGATTTCCCGAATAATCCTGGAACACGCACACGACCCTTATACCTGCAGTAAAAACAGAAAGGCCACCAAAGTGTGCACACCACATTCTCCAGACACAGAAAAACACCAAGTAAAGGGCAAAAGTACAGAAACAACGAAATCACACTGAAAACGGGTCTAAGGTGCACTTAACATAAAATAGACAGAGAAACGAATATAAATAATTATGGCTCTCAAGTGTAATGCATTAACGAGAAAACTGGCCCAGATGAGTCCAAAAATATGTATATAACTTGGACTCATCAGACCGCCGACATGTTAACACTTTGTTTGGGTATGTTAAGAATTCATGGGGCCTTCCCGAGGTGTGGGATGCGCTTCCTGATCGTTGTCGTTGCGTGAGGAGGAAGGAGCGAGATTTTTCCCCGGTGCTTGAGTTTTCTGAGCCTCGCGAGCTAGCCAACCGCCTTTTTAATATTTACATCTATGTGGAGGAGAAGCGTTTGTTGCGGTGTGGTATCTTTTTGAACACAACTCAGATGGCCGGGACTTCTCAAGGAGGGGGCTGAAAGAGGAAAGCGGTGGCGGCCCCTCCTGATGACCTTGACGCGGTGGTGGCGGCGGCTTCTTCTGATGCTTGTCATAAATCGACTCCCGAGGTGCAGATACTTGCGTCTTCAGTTCCTCCGGTGTCTTCAGATACAGTAGCTCCACGAATGTCCTCTTCCTTGGGGGCGATGAGTGATGCGATAAGGACTTGATTTGTTCCCAATGTGCTTTTCCTTATTTTTTCTTTGCTATTTGATGCTAATTCTGGATTTTTCTTTGTGCAGATAGAGACCCAGATGCAGATTGCGGTAACTTGGAATAACCATTACGTGAGTCTGAAGGATGAGAACCTTGCTCTCCAGGAAAAGCTCCGGTCGACGTCGAGCTCGCTTGCCTCCCTGAAGGTGGAGCATGATCGGGATATTGCGCGGTTTCGCCGGATCAGATCGGGGCTGAAATCCGAGCTAGTGGATGCACACACATCCTTGAAAGTGGAGAAGACCCTGGTGGAGAGGACCACCCAGATGTTGGAGCATTCGAAGGAGGAGACTTCGGGCTTAGAGACCCAATTACAGGCAGCGCGGGAGGAAGCCACCGGTCTTGAGACTCAGCTTCGGGCAGCGAAGGCACAAGTGGAGATGTTGTCCTCTGATGGCCATGCGTCGGAGTTGAAGGCTGCGGGACTTGTAGAGTACCTGGAATCATTGGATTATATGCGATACCATAGTCTGATTGTAGAGGAGGTTCGTGACGATATTTGGTCCAAGGAGGTGGAGCCTCAAATAGACGATGTTCGTGAGTTAGCACTCCGACGCGGTGTTTCGAAGGCCTTTCGCTTCGTTAGCAAGAGCCTGTGATGTGACACATCCTTTTTCAGTTTTGCAGATATTTTTGAGGATGAACATTCTGACTCAGATGTCGAGGACTAGTGGTACTCATATCTTTGTCGTTGTGTATTTTCATTCGGTTGTTTAGTTGGGTGTATCGTACTTGGCCCCTTGTTTAGCATTGGTAGTTGTTGTCTCTAGGCGCTGATTGTCCTTCTTATATCATTCCAGCTCTGTTTTGTAATGACATTATTATTATTTTTATGTCATCTTAGCTGTTTTGTTTGCACGGCTCAAGTCCGCGACTTAATTTGCACGAGAGCTGCTCGTGGCTTTATTTGCACGAGGGCTGCTCTCGGCTTGGTTTGCGCGAAGGTTGCTCGCAGCTTAGTTTGCACGAGGGTTGCTCGCGGCTTCTTCGTGAGGGTGGCAGGCCCCCACGGGGTTGCACGAGGACTGCTCGTGGCTTTATTTGCTCGAGGGTTGCTCGCGACTTTATTTTCATGAGGGTTGCTCGCGGCTTAGTTTGCGCGAGGGATGCTCACGACTTCTTCGTGAGGAGGAAGGCCCCCACGGGGTTGCACGCGGGCTGCTCGTGGCTTTATTTGCGCGAGGGTTGCTCGCGGCTTAGTTTGCGCGTGGGATGCTCGCGGCTTCTTCGTAAGGGGGGCATACCCCCACGGGGTTGCACGAGGGCTGCTCGTGGCTTTATTTGCACGAGGGTTGCTCGCGGCTTAGTTTGCGCGAGGGATGCTCGCAGATTCTTCGTGAGGGGGGCAGGCCCCCATGGGGTTGCACGAGGGATGCTCGTGGCTTTATTTACGTGAGGGTTGCTCGCGGCTTAGTTTGCACGAGGGATGCTCGCGGCTTCTTCGTGAAGGGGGCAGGCCCCCACGGGGTTGCACGAGGGCTGCTCGTGACTTTATTTGCGTGAGGTTTGCTTGCAGCTTAGTTTGCACGAGTGATGCTCGCGGCTTCTTCGTGAGAGGGGCAGACCCCCACGGGGTTGCACGAGGGCTGCTCGTGGCTTTATTTGTGCGAGGGTTGCTCGCGGCTTAGTTTGCGCTAGGGATTCTTGCGGCTTCTTCGTGAGGGGTGCATGCCCCCACGAGGTTGAACGAGGGTTGCTCGTGGCTTTATTTGCGCGAGGGTTGCTCGCAGCTTAGTTTGCGTGAGGGATGTTTGCGGCTTCTTCGTGAGGGGGGCAGACCCCCACGGGGTTGCACGAGGGCTGCTCGTGGATTTATTTACGCGAGGGTTGCTCGCGGCTTAGTTTACGCGAGGGATGCTCACGGCTTCTTCGTGAGGGGGGTAGGCCCCCACGGGGTTGTACGAGGGCTGCTCATGGCTTTATTTGCACGAGGGTTGCTCGCGGCTTAGTTTGCGCGAGGGATGCTCGCAGCTTCTTCGTGAGGGGGGCAGGCCCCCACAGGGTTGCATGAGGGATGCTCGCGGCTTATTCGTGAGGGGGGCAGGCCCCCACGGTATTGCACGAGGGTTGCTCGCAACTTCTTCGTGAGGGGGGCATGCCCCCATGGGGTTGCACAAGAGTTGCTCGCGGCTTAGTTTGTTAAAACCATTTCTTGATTAGACACTAATGAAGTAAATAGCGAAAAGATAGTCTTTACAAGCTCGAGCTCGCGATTTTTACAATAGTAAATAAATAATTGAGCGAAAAAGGAAACAGCTCAAGGATGGAAGTGGCTAGAGCGGGATTGGAAGACATCCAAGAGTGATTATTGGAGTATTGCAGTGTAGTCAGAATCATCTTGGATGACGACGAACTATACGTCATAGGATGCTTGCCGAGGTGCTTCTTCAAGAGTGACCGGGAGAGTGATGATGTCAATGACTAGTACTGGGGTGTTCCCCGAAATATGCGCGCTGACAAACGTTAGCTCGAGGTGGCCAGTAATTAGCTTGATTCGAATGAGTGTTGATAAAAGCAACACATTAACAGTAATCTCTCCGTCCACTAGAACTTGGTTCAACTCGGTAGATGACTCGCCAATTCTGACGGTTGTAGATCTCATTCTGACTGGGAGGCAGTCTCTTTCTTGATAGGAATTGATCAACCGCCCCTAGATTGGTCAATCGCTGGATTTCTTCCTTTAGCTGATTGCATTTGTTAGTGTTGTGGCCATGACCCCTATGATACTCGCATTATTTGGTAAATCTCCTCGACCGGGGGCGAGCAGCCTGGGCCTGCACAAGGCCGGATGGTCACGAATTGCTTCAAAGATCCTGCCTTGAGGGGCGTTGAGCGCCGCAAATCGGCGCAACTCTCGCCCTTTGTAGGTATTGGTGCGTTGATCGCAGTTTCTCTTATGCTTGGGGTACACACCGTTCTCTAGTTTCCTTTTCTGGACTCTACTCGAACTTGGATTTTCCGGTGTTGGGCTTTCTGGCCGTCATGAACCTTTTGATAAAGAGAGCTGCGAGTTTAATGTAGGTAGCTATCTATCTCTTCTTTTGTAGAGAATGAAACCAAGCTCGAGTTTTCCCTTTTAGTGTTGTCAGAAATGTTTGGACCATGAGTTGATCTGAAGCGTTGCGAGCGTGCATGATAGCTTTGAAATACTCCACGTGTGCTAGTGGGTTGCCTATTCTGCTGAAATTACGGATTTCAAGGCCATCTTCTAAACTCGGGGTTGCCCAAGAGTTAGGTGAGTTGTTGTTGAGTAGATATTCATTTAGTCTTTGCTTCGTGGCAGAGGCATTGGGACCCATCACATTTCCATCGCTCTCTTCATAATAAGGACAGGCGAGGTGGTGATCGTACATCTCTTGGAGTGATACAGCGGGTGCGAGAGAGCTACTTGTGCTTGAGAATTCCTTCTCTATGTCGTACTCCCTGTGCAGCCAATGCCTTGTTGAGGCAGAGAGTTCTTCTGATGACAGCAAATCAGCTTGCTTGAATGGCTGATGTCGGATCATTCCGCATTGCGTGCATCACGTCAATGCGGGTGGTATTCAGAGGGGAGTATTCTTGAGGTGGATGTTGCCCCCCAGTCCCTTGAGGGTTACGCCGATGGGGCACAACCTGATGCCATTCTTCCTGTCCCGTGAGAGTTTGTCCTCCTCTTTGCAGAAAATCTTGTGTCGGTCCATGATTTGGTAGAGGCGGGGGAATGGCTGGTGCTGGTGGCAGCGTGGGAGCAGGAGGTGCTCCCAGGTTTCGGAGCAGGGTGAGTATTTCAGTTTGTAGCTCTTCTATCTAACGAACACCATCCTCCAGGGTGGTGACGGGGGCGAAAGCGATTTCAGTTCTCAGAGGCACGTCCATCAAAGAGTGGGAGCATGCGTGTCCGCCAAGGGATCCTTCAGTGGTGCGGACGCTTCTTTTTGCCATTGAAGCAGAACTTGGAAGCGACAGAGCTGGTGATCTTGTTTTCCAAAGGATATTGGGAATTGTGTTCCCACAGACGACGTTAAACTGTTGCAGACTAACTCGATGCCCCGGTCGGACCGGATTTACTTGGACCGTCTTAGCTCACGGAGCGGTCGAGCGCGCACACAGTCAATGAAAATGAGAGGTTGACACAAGATGTGATGACGTGGAAAACCCCCTCAATTAGGTAAAAAACCACGTAAATGGGTCTGTGCCTGTCAAAGTCCACTAGCTCCTGATGATTACAACGTGTTTGGAGAATCAGGGCGATAGGCCGCTCTCGTTACAGCTTGGGGGAGAGAGAAAAAGACTACGACTTCCTACGGGCAACAGGCTGCGCCGCGGGAGTGACTTGGATGCTGAAGTGCGAGGGATGGCCCTAGTGCTCTGATGCTGGGGGTGGCGTGTACTTGTTTGCATGGGTCGTCTTCCTCCTTCGGCTCGCTCCGAGACTTAGGCATTTTCCTGTTAGTGGCGCGCTGGTGGCGCGCTGGTGGCTCGAGGTGGCTAGAAGATGACTAGAGGGAGGAGACCGGTAGGGCTATCACTTGAGGAAGAAGATAACCGGGAGCAGAAAAATGTAGAATGAGGAGGCCCTGAGGCTCCTGTTATAGCCTTCGGGAGAGGCTCATGGAGGGCCCCACCACTAACGTAGTGGGTTAGTGGGTGGTTATCCACCAGATTAGACGGCGAGGAGAGCCCCCCACGATCGGATGGCGGGTTGACCGTCTACGGTGATGGGGTGCCCGGCCGGTGGAGGCGGCCGACCGGCAGCTTAGACAGCGGCTTGGCTGTGTCCTGCGGTGGCTTGGCCGGTCTGGCCGCGAGTCCAGCCAGGCGGCTAGGCGGCTTGGCCGCAGCCTGCGATGATAAGGCCAGCCTGGCCGCGAGCTCGGCCAGCGGCCAGCCCGCCGGCGGCCCGACGGCTTGGCCGCAGCCTACGGCCTGCGGCGATTCGGCCGACCTGGCCGCGAGTCGGGCTACCGGCCAGGACGTCGGCGGCCAGGCGGCTTGGCCGCAGCTTGTCGTCAACCTGGTCGCGATCCCATCCAGTGGTCAGGCCGGCGGCGGCCCGACACGCCCGACGGCTTGGCCGCGGCCTGCGGTGGCAAGGCCGGCCTGGCAGTCTTGCTGCGCCTGCGGCGGCAAGGCCGGTGACGGCGACGACCAGTCCAGCGGCGGCGGTTCCTATCATAACCCGTATTTTCTCAACAATTATATCATATCAGAGCAAGGGAAAATACGTGTCGTGATGCTACGTCGTGCAGGGGATAACCTCATTCACATACAGCTCAGCTATCTTCTTCATCAGATAGTCGATCTTATAAGGGATGAAGTGAGCACACTTCGTTAATCTATCCACAATCACCCAAACTGAATTATATCCCCTAGGAGATTGCGGTAAACCTGTGATGAAATCCATCGAAATGCTCTCCTATTTCTAAGTCGGAATCTCAAACGGTGTCAACTTGCCACCAGGCCTTCCATGATCGACCTTCACATGATTTCAAGTATAGCACTCTAAAACAAATTTAGCTATATCTCCCTTCATCCCAATCCACCAGGCAATCTGCTTCAAGTCATGATACATCATGGTAGATCCTGGATGATAGGCAACGCTCGAACCGTGAGCTTCTCTGCATAACATATCTCGGATGTCCATAACAGCGAGGATGCAAAATCTGCCGCGGTACTTCAACGTACCCGCATCATCAATCGATAAATCAGGTAACTCCCCCTTCTCAGCTCGAAGATATAAATGCAGTAGATCTGGATCGTCTTTTTGATGTGACCTCGTCAGCGCAATCCAAGAAGACTCTGTTGCCACCAAACTGCTCTGCAAATCGCAACACCCCACAGAAATGTCCATCAAAAGAAATTCTTCCACCAACCGCTCGGCGAAGAGATTAAAATTCTTCCATGTCTTTCGACTTAGGGCATCAGCCACTACATTAGCCATGCCCAGATGGTACTGGATCTCCACATCGTAGTCAACAACATACTCTGACCATCGCCGCTGACGCAGATTCAATTCCTTCTGGGTGAAGACATACTTTAAACTCTTATGATCAGTAAAAATCTTGCACTGCGCGCCATAAAGTAGATGCCTCCACAACTTCAGCGCAAATATCACGGCTGCAAATTCCAAGTCATGTGTAGGGTAGTTTTTCTCATGTGTCTTCAATTGCTTGGACCCATACGCAGTCACTTTCCCGTCTTGCATCAACCGCACCCAAGTCCAACATGCGATGCATCCACAAAAACATCATAACCCATGCCTTCTGTTGGCAGAGTCAAATCAGGAGTAGTGCACAATCTGTTCTTGAGCTCAAGGAATGCTTCCTTACACTTATCATTCCAAACAAAAGCCACGTTTTTCTGAGTCAATCGAGTCAACGGTGCAGCTAAGGTAGAGAAACCTTCCACAAATCTCCTGTAATAGCCGTCCAACCCTAAAAAGCTCCGAATCTCCTTGGGTGTGTCAGGTCTCCTCCATTCTAACACCGCAGTTATCTTCTCTGGGTCAGCTGAAATCCCATGCCTATTGATCACATGGCCCAGAAACGAAACCTGAGGCAACCAAAACTCGTACTTACTCAACTTGGCGAATAACTTATGGTTCCTCAAGACAGATAAAACCAAACGCAAATGTTGGTCATGCTCCTCAGCATTGCGGGAATAGATCAGAATATCGTCGATAAACACGACTACAAACTTATCTAAGAATTCCTTGAACATTCGGTTCATCATATCCATAAAGGCTGAGGGCGCATTGGTCAAACAAAATGATATTACTAGGAATTCAAAATGTCCATGCCTCGATTGAAAAGTAGTCTGTGGAATATCTGACTCGCGGACCCTAAGCTGAAGATAACTAGAACGAAGATCAATCTTTGAAAACACCGCGCTACCGCGCAACTGATCGAACAAATCGTCGATCCTTGGCAGAGGATACTTGTTCTTAATAATGACTTTGTTAAGCTCTCTATAATCGATACAAAGCCGCATCGATCCATCTTTCTTTTTAACAAATAGAACAGGAGCACCCCAAGGAGACGAACTAGACCTTATAAAACCTTTTGCTAACAACTCATCCAGCTAGATACGCAACTCCGCCAGCTCTCGCGGGGCCATCCGGTACGGCGCCTTCACAATAGGACGCATACCCGGCTCCAAATCGATCATAAACTCAACATCTCGATCAGGTGGAAGACCAGGAAGGTCATCAGGAAACACATCAGCAAACTCGCGCACAACAAGAATCTCTTCAAGACGTGGCAAAATACCAACGGTCCCCAAAACGGAGACCAAACAAGCAAAACAGCCAGAAACTAACAACGTCTGAGCACATACTGCAAAAATGACTGGAGAATCTTAGCGCGAATCTCCATTATCACTCACAGGCTGACCGTTGTCCTTTCTGAAGTCCAAGCGCTTGCCCTTACACTGGATCACATCATCATACCTGGACAACCAGTCCATGCCCAAGATAACATCAAAATCTTCCAAGTCAATCATCTTCAGATCTGGCCTTGCTAGAAAATCCCCTAACATAATCGGACAGTCTTGAATGCCCTGATCTGAAACGACAGAATCACCAGAAGGGAACCTGACGCAAAAGGCATCCCCAACTCGATCTAGATCCAAACGGTATCAATCCACGAAGGCTCTAGCCACAAACGAGTGGGTAGCGCCAGAGTCGAAAAGAACACGCGCCCAACGGTTCTTTACCTTAAAGCTTCCTAAAAGTTGCGCACGCATCTAAGGAAACAATAACTATAACGACAAACAAAAACATTTTAAACAAGGGAAAAAGTCTAACCTGAAATAACCTGAGTCGAAGTCTGCGCTTTTTCTGAGGAAATCACGTTCAACTTTCCCTTACCTTTATCCAAATTCTGAGGCGGTGGCAATGCTTGGAGTGGCACTGGCTACATCACAGGCTGAAGGTGTGGGAACTGAGCCTTGATGTGTCCTTCCTGACCGCAATGAAAACAGCTTCTTGTCTACATCTTGTCCTTTCCCCAACAATGGGCAGCATCATGCCTTGGTCGCTTACATGCCAAACAGAATAACTCTTTCCTGGGAGTACCTTGAATTACATGCACCAGTTCCTTATTCTGAGCTCCTAACCTTTTGAAACATCTCTTAAAGGGGTGTCCTGGCCGGCCACAGAAGCTACAAACCTCCTTGCTCTTCTTCTTAGAAGCAGCACCAGGTACCTGCAGGCTCTTTCCTTCAACCAACTTCCTCTTATCTTTTCTCATCAACTGCACTCTTTGCTTGGCATTCACAATTGCCTCAACTCTCAAAGCATCTTCCACCACTCCAACATAGCTTGCTGATCCATAAGCACTTGCTAACTATTGGACATCACTTCTTAAGCCACCAAGAAAACGCTTAACTCGATCCGCCTCGGAACCTACCATGCCCTGAGCAAATCGACTCAGTTTGTTGAATTCAATCTCATACTCACTAACTGTGAGCTGTCTCTGCTTCAAATGTAAGAACTCATTCCTTAGGCGGTCCTGCTCGACCGAGGGTAGAAACTTTCCCAGTAACATTTCTTTAAAGGACTCCCACGAACATTCTTCCTTCAATCTCTCCTTTTCTCGCAACCACCAACTCTTTGTTAACCCCTTAAGCTGATATGCGGCGATCATCACTCTCTGATCGTCCATGACTCCAGAATAAGAAAACATCTCCTCAATCGCTATCAGCCAATCATCCAAGACCATGAAATCTGCTTTTCCATCATAGGTAGGTGGTCCAAGTCGCTGAAACTGAGAGATAAACGTCATCTCTGGTGGAACCACTACTAGAGGCACCAGAGGAGCAGGAGGGGCAGGAACAGCTGGACCCACAACAGGGTTCTGCACTCTCGGAGCTATCCCAGACACAACTGATACCAACGACTGAATCTGGGACTGCACATCCACCAATTTCCTGGACAAGGCCTCATTGCTCTGTCGCAGACTTTCTATCATTGCATTGCTCTGAGCACCCGAAGACTCGCCCTCAGATTGGGGAGTCTGCCTCGTCGTATGACACTTCGACATCCTATAATCGAATTAACACGAATCAAGACCTAGCCCAACAGCTAGCACAAAACTACCCGGTACAGACAAACATACTTAAATATGAACTTCAACTGCTAACTTGCTCTGGGAGTTTTCAATGATGATATTATGCTTAACCTAGGATGATTCACCATCATCACACTGACTCATGTGCCTAGACCATGAATGCATGAATTTATATTCCTTTTAACTCAAAACCCATGTGTGTACATGTGTCATCATGTAAATCTTTAGTGTGGCACGTTGTGCTTATACTATGTTATGCTATACATGTGGTGCTATGCAGTCTAAAAAGACCTTAATGCATGTTATGAGTGGCGTACACATGCAATGTTATGCATCACATACTACATAACATTACATGCAATGAAAAGAGAAAACGTGCTAATGGGCATTCATGTGGTGAGGTTATGCATCCCATACTACATAACCCTTACATGTTGCCACCTATGGTGGATCTATATATATACAAACATATATTATGTATCCCATACCACATAATATGCCCCGTATACTTCTTGTCATGCTAATGAGTGTAGTGCTCATGCTTCAACCAAGACGCACTGATGACACATCGGTGTGTGTATGATATGACACTAAACAACCAATACTAACAAGGAAAGGTTGCCTGACCAATTGTCAAGCAACCTCCCTCTGATACCAACTGTCACAACCCGCATTTTCTAAACAATTATATCATATCAGAGCAAGGGAAAATACGTGTCATGATGCCACGTCGTGCAGGGGATAACTGCACACGCTCAGGCAAAATCCCAGACTCTACACCCTTTGAGAAATTAGAGTTTAATATGAAAGAAAATCATTTAGGTTTGAGGGCCGTATCCCTCGGCACAATGGATCAGCTAGTCCACAATTAAACATATATGTATACGTAGCAGAAAATACTTTAAATAGCTTGATTTGACATTCTATATGAGTATAAACGTCCCCAAAGAACAACTCATGAAATGCATGACTCTAGATTTACCATAGTATAAGAAAATAACTTTTGCGTTCTTTGGAAAGTAGTGCTTTAGTTTTATAAATATGAAATGCATGAGGTACATATAGTACTACTCTTAGGTTTTTAAAATACCTAACATGCAACCTATCATAAATCATTCCCAGAAAGTAAGTAAACAACCTCCAAATAGACAAAGGTAGCAGTTTACAGTTCATATCTAGCATCACAAGTAAGTCACCAGTGAGCGTCAATAACCTGACATGAACCCACTAATGAGTATGTATGTCTATACAGAAAGAAGTAAACTATCTCACAAGGTCGAAGAACAACGATCTCAGCAACCCAGGAGGTCACAAGCAAGCTCCACCAAAACATTAGCCGCTCAACCGGCTACAACCTGAACCTAAGGCATTCAAAAAAAGAATGCCTCAGCAAGCATATAATCAAAAGAAACTAGAACAATAAAAAGAAGGGCTTACCAACTCAACAACATGTGCTATTAAAAGAGCAAAAAAAAGAACTGAACCATATAGTAAGGGTAAAACACTGCCTAAGGCAACAACCCAACGTACCTAGTGCGAGAAATAAATAACATGCCATGCTAAAAACTGCAGAAGCACATGACAAGCATATGCCAAAATAACCACTTTAACGACAGGAACTAACAGTGTGAATCATTTGCAGTGGTAGAGCCATGGATCTGGGTTGGTGATAAAAAACAGTTCTCATCCAAACACCCAGACCATAAATACTCAAGGGTACAACGGTGGCAGCCTAAAGGTCCAACACACCCACAAAACCAGCCCAAACCAGGGCCAAAATGGTACCAACACACCAACAAAACCAACCCAAACTAGGGTCAAAATGGTGGGACCACGACTTTACACCCAAACCACCCATTACAGAGTCAACAAGCAAACCACTTACTATAATTCACGACTCGGCCTATACAACCAGCCGAAAATATCAACAAATCGACATAAACTCACCCCAACCACACTAGACGCCTTTTGCCGATTTGTTGATATTTTCGACTGGTTGTACAGGCTGAGTCGTGAATTATAGTAAGTGGTTTGCTTGTTGACTCTGTAAGGGGTGGTTTGGGTGTAAAGCCGTGGTCCCACCATTTTGGCCCTAGTTTGGGCTTATTTTGTTTGTGTGTTGGTACCATTTTGGCCCTAGTTTGGGCTGGTTTTGTGGGTGTGTTGGACCTTTAGGCTACCACCATTGTACCCTTGAGTATTTATAGTCTGGGTGTTTAGATGAGGATTGTTTTTGGTCACCAACCCAGATCCATGGCTCTACCACTGCTAATGATTCACACTATTAGTTCCTGTCGTTAAAGTGGTTATTTTGGCATATGTTTGCCTTGTGCTTCTGCAGTTTTTAGCAGGACATGTTGTTTATTTCTCGCACTGAGTACGTTAGGTTGTTGCCTTGGGCAGTGTTTTATCCTTACTATATGGTTAAGTTCTTTTTTTTGCTCTTTTGAAACACCTGTTGTTGGGTTGGTAAGCCCTTCTTTTTTTTGCTCTAGTTTCTTTTAATTATATGCTTGCTGATGCGTTCTTTCTTTGAATGCCTTAGGTTCAGGTTGTAGCCGGTTGAGCAGCTAGTGTTTTGGTGGAGCTTGCTTGTGATATCTTGGGTTGCTGAGATCGTTGTTCTTCGACCTTGTGAGGTGGTTTGCTTCTTTCTGTATAGACATACATACTCACTAGTGGGTTCGTGTCAAGTTGTTGACGCCCACTGGTGGCTTACTTGTGATGCTAGATATGAACTGTAAACTGCTACCTTTGCCTATTTGGAGGTTGTTTACTTACTTTCTGGAAATGATTTATGCTAGGTTGCATGTTAGGTATTTTAAAAACCTAAGAGTAGTACTATATGTACCTCATGCATTTCATATTTATAAAACTAAAACACTACTTTCCAAAGAACGTAAAAGCTATTTTCTTATACTATGATAAATCTAGAGTCCTGCATTTCATGAGTTGTCCTATGGGGACGTTTATACTCATGTAGGATATCAAATCAAGCTAACTAAAGAATTTTCCGCTGCGTTACATATACGTTTAATTGTGGACTAGCTGATCCACTGTGCCGAGGGATACAACCATCAAACCTAAATGATTTTCTTTCATATTAAATTCTAATTTCTCCAAGGTGTAGAGTCTGGGGTTTTGCCTGAGCGTGTGTAGTTATCCCCTGCACGACGTGACATCACGCCATGTATTTTCCCTTGCTCTGATATGATATAATTGTTGAGAAAATGCGGGTTGTGACAGTTTCCCCATAAAGGGGTGGTTTTGGATGAGAAAGAGAGGGAGTGGGCCCTCCCCCCATGATTTCCTCATCATGGGGAGTTCATGGGGGGGGGGGGGGTTGACTTGGTCAACCCCATTATCTCATTTTTGGGGGGAGATCATGGGGGAGCTTTCCCTATAAAGATGGTGGAACCCATCAGTTATAATGAAATTTAACGGAATGCGAAATCTGAACTTTGAGTTGCTCTTGAAGGTGAGGTTCGAAGGGGGGGGGGAGATTTTTGACGGTCAAAGGTGATCTTCAAGTAACCTTCAAAGGAAATCTTCAGAGGGGAGGAAGGTTTTCAAAGGTCGATGAAGATCATCAATGAGAGTTTCGAACACCAAGGGACAACTTTGAAGGATCTTCGAATGAACTATCGCGGGCGTTAAATGCCAGGTGTCTTCAAATGAAGTAAATAGTGTGTGAAGGGGGATCCCAAACCGAGCCAGGTGGGTTCTCGCCAGCGACGTCTCAGTAGCCAAATTTCAGTGAGCCTAGCGTAAAGGTTGCCCTTTCATCTCAACGGAAGGATTGGTCGTCATCTCAATGGAGAAGACATTCTTCCTTCCCAGTGGTACAACGTCAAAGAGGTGAAAAATTTGGGGTTCCACCCCTATTTAAAAAGAAAGGCGCGAACCCATCCAGACTCGCGAAGATTAACCTCGGCAAATAAAGTTTGGATCATTCTTTTTGAGCTTTAAGCGGTCAAACAAAGAGTGAGAATTGTTTACAACTCATATTCGTCGAGGTGAGGCTCTGCCCAGTGTCGAGTCCCCTTATCTCCAAAAAAGGCCATCAACCTAAAGAGACGCGAACAAGAGAGCCGGCGAGGAGGATCAAGGGCTCGTCTATATTACCTGCGAGCTCATCAAACCCATAGATCGAAAACTCGCATATACCATCGGCGAATTCGACAACAAAATCTTGTTCCTTTAGCGACCAATCTCCCATAATCCTCCCAACCGGTTTCAACATGCCAAATCGAGCCCTACAAGCAAGGTCTCGACATAAGATGAACTCGCAAAAAATGACATGACAAACTCACCAGGAGTCAGGCCCCCAACATTTCAAGAGGAGAGTGACTATTCACAACACTTATATACCTCATCTCCAATGTTACCAAAAAACTTCTCCGTTCATCCCTTATGTCGAGCACATCTCTGATTTAGGAAGGAAAGTTCTTATATATTTCCTGGTTAGTGGTGGAAGCTCCTCACAGTAGCTTGCGAGATCCCATTTATTGCCTATCCCCTTATGCTTTCTCTATCTCCCCCTAGTTTAAGTACGTTCGTCTCGATCGCCAGATAAGTAATCATTGGTCGCAACCGGTCCCAACTTTTATAAACCAAGATAACCATGATTCCAACTTTATAAACTAGCGATAGTGCACGGCCTCCCGTACGACCGTGACAATATTTTATGGCAATGTCCTGGCCAGACGACACTCCCGCCGATCTCGGCCCCCAACTATGAGCAACTATCACGTCGCGTCCGAATATTTTTCACAACCGCACAGGGCCATGCAGCCCGTGCACTGTCAAGCGTTTAATATAATTAAAAATCGAAGCACAATATTAAGGACAATTTTTGTTCAGTATTTAATATTTACATTCTGACCGAAAATAGAGTTGGTCGAGCCGTCCAAATAAAATTTCCCGGGCCGGTGATTTTTCCAAGCCGCCCATTTCATATCGCTCTTCGCGTGCTTGCGAATGTGTGCCGCCAGCCGCTTCTTCCGTTTTTTTTCGCCGTACCGCGTTCTCTGCTCTTCTTCCATCTTCTCTCCGGCCAGTGACTCCGTCCTCTTCCTTCGCATGGACAAGTTGACTGCCGGCGTCAACCCTCCCGCCACCCATCACTCGAAGAAGCCCTGCTCTTCCTTCTCCGCCTCGAGGAGGTACTTTTAACCTTCCGTTTTTTTCTCAGAAATGGGATAATGGAAGGGTTTCAGTCACTTTCTTTGTATTGCATGCTCTCATCGGGGTTTTTGATGCTCTTGTTGTAGTATCGTGAGAGGTCGGGGGAAGGATTTCCGCAGGGGAGGCGCCGTTACCGGCGGTGATGATCGGATTGACGCCCTTGGACGTCTGCTGTAGTTGTCAATCATTACACTATATCTGCGTTCTGAAACCTTTTTGGGACCCTATGGGGTTTTCCACTTCATAATTTTATTTTGTTTGAGTATTTTTGATTTCCTTTTCAGGACTAAAATACTTCGTCATATGGCCGTCGAGCTGAACTTAGAGATAGGAAGTCATGGTTACGTTCGTGTTGATGACTTGTTGAAGCTGAATCTAACTACGTACACTAATGCGCCATTGAGAGCACACACTGTTGAGGACATCAAAGAGGTATAGAAATCACCACCCTTTTGATGAAGTTACTCTGAAATCAAAACAGTGATTCTGCTAGAAATTATACCTTTTTTCAATGGACATGGTTTTCAAGAAGCTGTATTTATACTGTCATAAAATGAAACCCCATTGATGCCAATATTTTGAGTTTTCAATTAGTCCCCTTCATCTCAATTAGTTCTCATTCAATCCCCCCACCTCATAAAAAGAAAATGAGCAGAAAGTAATAATGAAATAATATAAAATTATGAGAAATACATTTTATATACACATACACACAAGATTAGGTATCTATACTATCATAAAAGAAAACCCTCATTGATGACATGAAGGAGATCGCGTGATGGCAACGCTAAATATCTCCACCAGACACTGCACACATGGAAGACCATGCAACAACCAGAGTACTTTCACGTACGAAAAATTGCGATCATGGAAGCTATTTCCGCCAAAATCTATGGAACGTGGACCCCCAATTCTAGCATATTAATCCCTACATAAATCTACACTTAAAATGCGACTAAATTTAGAGATTTTAAAATGCTTTAAATCTATGTTTTTCAAGAATTTTCATATTTGCACTTGTCAAAAGTTTTATATTTTAATAATGATCGTATATCCAAGCAATAAAAGTTATATAGAATAAAATCTTCAATGCAGGTTAAACCTGTGTTTAGTAAAATCTCATATGAGGATAAGGTCTTATGCTTGAATACAAGACTAGATATGTGAAAAATGACATCTTGTGTATAGGACAAAAAACTAGTATTTTGACAAAAAATAAATATAGCTGTGATCATTACACACTTTTTATTATATTAATCAGTGAAGCCCCTACAATGTTATATTTGTTAAAAGAATTCCACTTCTTTATCATATTAATTGGGTTTTGTTTGGGGCATTTGTGGAGCTTCATTTCGGTGGCAAATGGAGTCCGGTGACAAATTGAGGTCCTCCTCTTCGGCTGGCAATGGAGCCCCACTAGAAATGTTTTTCATTTCCCACCAAAGGTGGGATGCCACTGGAGCCCACGCTGTTTGGGGTGCCTTTATCTTCCACCGCTTCGATGGTAAATTGAGCCGCACCGGTGGCCCAAACAGAGCCTTAGCGTCAACAAACTCATTTTAAGAGCCAATCTACTTAGTGTGTGTAGCATTACTCCAGTGTCTATACTACTGCTACATATTTATATTATTTTTCTTATGCACATTTGCTTTGTCTTTTCCATTGTCTTATTTTTGGATATGATAGTCTTTGAATCTATCCATATGCATTAGATTTAAGTGACTTATTTCACCATCGAGAAAAAATGAGCTCTTCTAGGCTCCAACAATATTGTTTTTGGATCACAATCCTAGCCACATCATCGAAACCATTATTGTTGTTTAATATCAAGACTGTTCTCTGAAAGTAGTAATATGATATTATATGCAATCAATGTTTAGCCAGATAATAACCATTCAACCCCCCAAATAGACATGTTTACTTAGCCTAGTCCAAGTGGGACATAAATCAAGTAAATGTATGCCCTTACGAACAAGTGCCCAAGTTCTAATCAAAATACGAATTCTTGGAAAACAACCTTCAAAATCAAACTAAGAATATAAAAATGGATGGTGATCTGTAATGCATCAATAACACCTATACAACAACACTCAAGTGTTTATCTCACTATATTGGGGTCGGCTATATGGGTCCTTTGTTGCCATTGCGCCCTATCTTTTGTCTAATGTGCTCTATATCTTGGATGCTCCACCCACAGTTCTCTCATCAGTCACTTCTGTTGATTCGCCTCGACGTCTTGGACATACTCCCCTCCCAATCCTCAAGAAAACTCTGTCCGATGTCTCCCTCAATGACTTTACTTGTGAATCATGTATCTTCAAAAAACAACATTGTTTGTCTTTTCTCCCTAATTGTACTCAGAACAATGCTCCTTTTACTTTAGTGCACTTTGATATTTGAGGAACTTATAAAATATCTAGTGTTTATGGTTATCCTTACTTTATTATCTTTATTGATGATTACTCTCTCAAGACATGGTTGTATTTACTTCATGATCATTCTGAATTAACTTTTATTTTTCGTGTCTTTATTACTGAGACTCATACTCGATTTTCAAGTCATATTAAGATCCTTTACACCGACAAAGCACATGAATACACAAGTACTGCTTTTAATAATCTTTGTATTGAGTTTGAGATCATTCATCAAACTTTATATGCATATAACCCCAAAGAAATCGTGTGGCTGAGCGGAAAAATCATCACCTTTTTAAGGTCACACGCTCACCAGTGTTTCAAATGCAGGTTCCCAAACTTTACTGGAACTTCGCGGTTTCTACAGCCTGCCACCTTATCAATCGCATGCCCTCCATTCTCAACTTTGTGGCTACTTTTAGTCTTCTTTTTCCTTCCACGCCTCCATTTTCCATCACACCTCGCGTCTTTGGATGTATCTATTATGTCCATTATCATGACCTTTCCATTGACAAGCTTGCTACTCGAGCTACAAAATATATGTTCTGGTTACTCCCGCACTCAAAAAGGGTATTTGTGCTACTTTCCCGACGATCGCAAAGTTGTCGTTTTTGCAGATGTGACTCATCAAATACAAACCTTTTCACTCTCTCCAAGTATTAGTGGTTCGGGTACCCTGTTCGTGATTTGGAATTAGTAATAGTGGTTCGCGTATCGGAAATTTGGAGCCCTTACCCCTTTGGAGTTCGTTGTGAATCGTTACGAATCACAAAAGCCTCAAGTATCTTTTACCAGCAAGAGCTCAAAATTAGTCAACCTCGGTGGATAATGTTTCTTTCAGGTTGACGTGGGTACCCAATACCATTAAAAAAATGTGGTGGCAAATGCTCTCATCAGAAGGGGCTCAAAATTTTCCCTCATTTTTTTTTCTTTTCAGCCCAAGAACTTGGTGCAAGCGTTAGAGAGACAGGAGACCAGTGTGATACCACACAACAATATTAATTCTGCAAGTTTGAGTTGGATAGAAGTACCTTGTGATATTAAAGACAGGGCTGGACAGACTTTAACTTTAGATCCGAAGATGATAGAGATTTGAGAGTTGTCTCAGACAGCCAGACAGCCAGACAGGTCAAAAAGAGATGTCCATAATTCAGAGTGGTTTGATTCTACATGACATTAGAGTATGCATTTCTTATGTTAGTCATCTTTGTGAGAACATACTCTTTGTGGCTCAAAATTTCAGATAATCTGTACATTCGAATAATACAAATATGTATACAGGTCTTAAGAAGATAGATTGGTGGTCAGGTCTGAAGAGTGATGTTGCAGAGTATGTTGGGAAGTATAAAGCGTGCAAGTTAGTTAAAGTCGAACGCTAGAGACCAGGGGCAAGCTGTAACCGTTACCTGTTCCAGAGTGGAATTTTGAAGATAGATCGATGAACTTTGTTCATGGCCTTCTCAGATTATAGAGTGGATTCATGATGAGTTATAGTTGACCGTCTCTCCAAGGCTGCTCACCTCAATTCTAGAACAAGGATGGAGTTTGTAGTTGTATATAGATGGGATAGTTCGATTCAAGGTTGTCAGGATTGCGATCCGGATCATAAGATCTTACGATCCAACGATCCAGATGTTGTAAATCGATCCTGATTTTGTAAAGCGATCCTTGATCCGAACTTACTATCTGATCCGATCCTACCTCAAAATGATCTCATTTAGGATCTCGATCCTGACAACCTTTTCGATTGCATGGTTTCACAAGACTATTATTTCAGACAGCGATGAAAAATTTATCTCTACGGAGAGGAATCACGCACAAAGCTTTTGGGGACTAGGTTATAATTTAGTGCAGCATTCCACCCCTAGACATATGAACAGACATAGCACACCAATAGGAGTATGGATGACATGCTCAAAATGCGCATTTTAGACTTTGACGATAAGTGAGAAAAATGTTACTATAGTAGGGTTTCCCTATGATATTAGTTTCCTGGTAAGTTTTGGAATGACCCCCTTTCGAGGCTTTGTATGATATACGTTCTCGGACTCGGTTATGTTGGTATGAACGTAAAGAGAGAATTACTAACAGGAAATTTTGGACCGACAAGACGACATCTCGAGCCAAACTTATTCAGGAGCGCACAAAAACAGCTTAAGATCATCATGCCATATATTATGATTAGAAGCATAGATTAGTGGAATTCAATGTTGGAGGTTATGTATATCTGAAGGTCAGACCATCCAAGGATGTCCTTTGAATCAAGTGGGTGAAGAAATTGAGTCCAAGGTTCGTTGGTCCATTCGAGGTAACTGAGTGCAGTGGTGAGGTTGCATACAGGTTAGCCATACCAGAGGAAATGAGTGGATTATATGGTGTATTCTAGGGGTGCAAGTTGAGTTGAGCCGGCTCTAAAGCTCGATGAGCCGGCTCGAAAAAAGCTCGACTCGAGCTCGAGCCTGTGAAGCTCGAGCTCGAGCTCGAATATTAATGTTCATGAGCTCGCGAGCTGGCTCGCGAGTTTTTTATTCCAAAATTTTTTAAAAAAATATATATATATAAAATATGAAAAATATATATAAAAAATAAGAAAATAAAGCTCATGAGCTAAAAAGCTCGCGAGCAGCTCGAGCTCGAGCTCGAGCTCGCGAGCTCAAAACTCGAGCTCGAGCTCGATAATTTGGCATTGAGCTCGAGCTCGAGATGGGATAAATGAGCTCGTCGAGCTCGAGTTCGAAATGAAAAGCTCGAGCTCGAGCTTGGAAATTTTGCCAAGCTCGACTCGAGCTCGACTCGAGCTCGACTCGTTTGCACCCATAGTGTATTCCACGTCTCCTATGTAAGGAGATCAGTCAGAGGCTCTAGTCAGATAATCAGTACCGAGGAAACACCAATCGATTCAAATCTTAGTCTCAGTATTAAGCCAGTTATAATAGTGAACTCAAGGATTCAAAAGCTCGGGATCAGAGAGATCCGTTTAGAAAAGTCTTTTAGATGAACTTTAAAGCATTGATGTTTATGCATTTCTTTTGACTCATGTATGCTTGTAATTTTTGAGGGCGAAAATTTTTATTAGGAGGGGAGAATTATAACATCATAAATTAAATTACACGTTGCCTCTCGTAATTGGGAATCCAATTCAAATGTTTTCGATCGTTGTCGGGTGTGATCGAGATATTTTTAACCCTTACGATAAATTTCTCGTTCTTATCTTAATTTAATTAATTTATGAATCTTGGTGTCGTCACAATTTAGTTTTGATGCTCTCTTGGAGTCGGTTATGTTACGCGTTAGTAGAAAAACCTCCGCACCCTAATTTTTCTCGCAGACGCTCCCAGTCGGGCCGGCGAGACCGTCGCATGCTCCTCTCCTCCGTCACGTTCTGGGCAAGAGGAAATCTTGCCGTCTCCGTCCTTTCCTTCCCAAGCAGCAGGCGACGCATCCAGTTTTGCTTCGTCGGCCCTAGGCGTAGGGATCCCTACCAGAAACTCTGACCGACTCCCCTCTGCTGAGTTTCGGTGCATAACCAGCCTTTCCCAGCCACTGTTTTAGCCTGGTAAGCCCATTTTTCACATCCAGTGGTTATTCTTTGGGTGAAGCTTGTTTTCCCTCCTTCTATTCCTTAAACTGTAGATGAGTAAGTTATGGTTATGACATTTCCTCTTCTGCAAAAATCTTTGAAAGCCCTAATCGAGTTTCTCCAGAAAAGACTTGCGATCAATCAACCCTATTCTTCAGATTTATTCAGGGCTTGGATCCTCTAAATCATGTTGGTTCAACTACTCCAGGTTTAGGCGGGATCAATTTCGTTTTCAGAAATTACAAATCGGCTCAGATAGAGAAGTGGTAATTGTTTCCCTTTCCCTCTTAGTGAATTAGTGTCCTTACTATTTTATGAAGAATGAGTATATGTTTAATCTATTTGTTGTAGGGGCCCTTGAGGTGATTTAAGGAAGGGAGACTCGTGTCAATCATAGATCAAGTTAGGGATTTCAGAATTTTCCCTAAAAGAATTTATACCATCGCACCGCGCCTTCGAGCACCGCAATTCACCTGTAAGAAATTCAATTTTTCTTGGCTAAGCATATTACTGTACACAAATGCATTTTTCTAAGTTATATAACAATGTTTTGGTAATTTAATTATTTAAGACAACACCAACAATTAAATTACTTGCAATGCTTGATGAAACCAGTTATTGAGTGCCATGTAATATACACCGTATAATTCAGTTACATCCAGCCACAATAAGAACAAACAAAAATAAGTATGTAGATATATGCTCAAATATAAAAGGAAAATGCTAATTAAGTTAAGGGCTTCATATTAGCGACCTCATTCTCATATGGCCTGCAGTCCGTATGAGCCTCAGACGTGGTGTCAACATACACATTTCCAAACTTGGAGTTTTTCAGTTGCGAGCCATACTCCACTCAGGGAGCACTTCAGTTCAGTTCAGGTTGTCTTCGGGCCGCCATTCCAACATCAGTTTAAACCTGTAAATCGTAAATCATAGTAATAGAACACTAGATTTGTAGAAAAGAATTCAGTATATCAAGAGTCAGTATTAAACATATCAAATTGTTTTTAATTTATGATCTAACTATGTCGGTATACACACTTGAAGGTTACAAGTTTCTGCAGTCAAAAATCACGATTTAGATGATGAGGAAATTATTATAGCGGGTTATGAAATTAAATACTAAATAATAGCAATCCAAAGTCAGAACCAAGTTAAAGGGGTAAGACACACTTAGGCTAAAATATCAGATTCAGTTACATGAAAAACTTTAACCTAGTGTATTTAACTAGATTTTTACTCCCGCGAGTGTCTCACTGAACACTAGTCTAGATCAATTCAGAAAATGCCGAGAAAGGTTCACCCTCATATTTTGGTGGAGGCACATCACTGTGTTCACAAGGCCAGTAGTAGGCCACCGTACGAGTTTCAGACTTAGGGTCGATGACTCTTGTTTATAGATATGAAACTTCTCAGATAAAAGTCTATGTTCCTCTTGAATGACATTCAGTTCAGGGTACCATCATGTTTGCCACCCAGACTACAATGATCAGTTTGTGTGCGATTGCCATTAATAACAAAGGTTAATAAGTTAATCTTGCAATCTATTGGAACTTACAACAGATACATTTCAGAAACTTCTAAAATCATTAACCAGTAGAAATCAGAAAATCAGAACTCATGATAAGTCAAATAATGAACAAATCAAAGTACGAAATGATAAGATTAGTTGTACTCATTATTATATATTTTCAGTACAAGAAAAGTTTTTTTTTTATGTGTTGCTGGGAGTAGTAGTTTTTCTTACTCTCTAGTGGGTCTGACCTAGTTTGGAGCTTGTTTTTACAGGAATCACATGTCAGGGGTTTTGCATAGGTAGGTTATTCCAGGTTTTCAGTACTTCAGTTCATAGTATATTTTCAATTTTATATGGCTCTGTGAAATCAGAACTTGAGGTGCATTTTTCACTTAGCTGCATTTTCTTTCTTCTGCTGTAAGCTTTCCTCTAGTACTTTTTATTTTGCCTGTTATATATCAGTTTTAGTATCGTTGCTTAGTTTACTTCTTGTCGCGGGACCTGACCGAACTACTGATTAGTTGTTAAACTAGGTTGGAGTGTTACACTAAATTTCTAATGTCCTAATATTATAAAATTGCCATTGTAATACTTCTTATTCAACATCTTAATAGTTTTAACTGTCAGCACTATATTACTAAATTACCATTAACGGTAATTAAATTTCGGACTGTAATAGAGATGCTGTGCGGCCGCATGAAAATCAATCATCTTAATTGATTTGTTCAAGGGGATGTGTCGGAGCTAACTTGTATCAAGTATATTGATACCAAGAGAACTACTTGAAGCACCAGTGGGAAATGACTGCGTTCAGACTCATTAAGTGAATAGGGTTTGACCCAATTTTTTTCTGCACTTGGTCTCATCCACCTCTTATGGGCGTTGTAAATTTGTAATTTTCTGTCGTACTATATGGAATTGAAAAAACACCATCATCATTTTGCCTGCAATTGTCGGCATGTCAACTGCAATCTCCGTGTCATAGCAACTTCTTTTTAGAAAGGCATGTTCTCTTATCCCTTAATATATAATAAAGAGCGCCTTTGGTCCTCTTAGAGGCTTAAAATTGGAAACACTAAAAATTTGTTGAAGCAACCTTTTTTTGCAATTCGAAGTAATCGAGAATACTGGTGCTTGATGGTACGAATATACTCTTTCCTGCCTCTTGTTTTTTTTCAAACTTGTTGATAATTGTAGAGAAGCGAGGAACAAACGAACCCTTGCGCTCGCAAAGAGTTCATTTCCCCATGAAATATTTAAGTGTAGAGAAGAGGAAACGAACAACCTCTTGCACATGCAAAGAGTTCATCCCCCCTAAGAAAGGCACTTCTGTATTATTTAAATCCCAAATTGCTTTTGGTTCCTTTCATAAAATTCATATTTGTGGGCCTTAGTATTGTTGGATGGAGGTGCCCATATGTATATCCATTGCAGATTGATGGAAGGTTTTGACATTAAAAGTTATCTAGTTGGTTTTATGTTTCAATCTTTAAAAGCCTGATCAAGTGGTTTTAGGTTTCAACCTTCTTTCTCTTTTGTGACAGACCTGTTTTAGAGGAAGTGGTGAGGAAAGGAGGAAGATAACTTAAAGAGAATAACTTGTATTGAAATTTAAAATATACCTTTGGAAATAGAAGAAGAGGACAATGTAGAAGAAAATGAACTCTCACTGCACAATCATCTAAACTGTTGGCTCTATTCTCGACACCAGGTCCAGGTTTGGAAGAGATGTTGCATTACAAGCCATTCACAACTTGGGGTGATCGTTGCACACAAATTTGAGTGGGTGGTGAAGGACAGGTTGAAGCCACAAGTTCTAGGTTTAAAGCTGAAGCATCCATTCAAACTATAGGATTCCATATGTGGTGTATATTGAAGAGAAGTTGCTAAAAACTTAACCAAGATATTCTTATCTTATTAATTTCAAAGTAATAATGATATTTAAATATTAATGCATGAAAAAATTGCCAAAGCAATAGGAGGTTCGGTTAAAGCATGAGGTAGACTTATTTGATAACCTAGTCATCCTTATGATTTGACTCCAGATGTCTGGCTTGTAAGAACTACACTTAGGTGGCGTTTGGTTAGATTTTGTTGGTGCTGTGTGGCGGGGACGCACCACAATTTGGATAAAAATGGCGTTTAGTTCCACTTTTTTCCAAACCTGCATTTATTATTTTCCGCCGTTTTCTTTTTATCTCCAGCCGTGGTTTTTTCTTGCGGTGGACAGCAGAAGCCGCGAGCGAAACCCTATGCTCTCGATCGCGATCCGCTCCCAATCTCCCCTTCCCTATCGACGATGGCGTAAACCCTATGCTCTAGATCTTCTTTTTGGTTTGTTCTCTGGTTTGGTAGTTCTCCTCTGGTTTCTTCTTTCTGCCATTTCGTAGCATTAGGTCGATTTTTTCTTTTTGGCTTGTTCTCTGGTTAGGTATTATAATGGTAGGCTGATATCTTCTTTTTGGTTTGTTCTCTGCTTAGATGTTAGGTATTTTCGTTCCCAGATTTCAGCAAGTTTTTTTCCCAGATTTATTGATTTTAGCAAGTTTTCTTTCCAACTTCATTGATTGCTAGAGTTTTCTTCGCCTCTTTCCCTCTCCAATGTTTTTTTTTTGCTTCAAAATTGTTTTTTTTGTTTCAAATCTGTTAGGGCAAGCAATATAACTTCAGTTAATGAATTCAAGGTTATCTTTGTTGTTAATGTTAGAATTAGGTAAAAACACACATGTTAAATTATAACAAGCACCCCCTCTTATATAGTGAGGGGAGAATACAAGGCTAAAAGCACACCAAAAAAATAAAACTCAACATAACTTCTAACACTCCCCCTCAAGTTGGGCATGTTATATTTCTCATGCCCAACTTGTCAATCAAGCCATAGTGAAGATTTGCCCCAAGACTCTTTGTAAGAATATCTGCAAGTTGGCCCTCTGAGGGAACAAAGGGAATACATATGATCTTCTTCTCAATGTGTTCCTTAATGAAATGTCTGTCCACCTCAATGTGTTTTGTGCGATCATGCTGAACAGGATTGTTGACAATGCTAATGACAGTCTTGTTGTCGCAGTACAACCGAATAGGAGCAGTTTCACTCAACCCCAGATCACTCATGAGGGAGCGCAGCCAGAGTCCTTCACAAATGCCATGTGCCATGGCACGAAATTCTGCTTCAGCACTAGACCTGGAGACGACTTGTTGCTTCTTGCTTCTCCAAGTGACAAGATTTCCCCCAATAAATGAACAATACCCAGACGTGGATCGTCTATCTTCAACACTTCCTGCCCAGTCAGCATCAGTATAAACTTCGATCTTCATGTCAGAATTGGAGGTGAAAAGGATTCCTCTTCCAGGTGAAGTTTTCAAGTATCTCAAGATCCGATGGGCAACATCAAGATGTCTGGCCCTCGGAGAGTGCATGTATTGACTCACAACTCCAACGACGTAAGCAATGTCAGGTCGAGTATGAGACAAGTAGATCAATCTCCCTACAAGTCTTTGATAACCTTTAACATCTTCTATAAGATCGCCATCATTTCTTCCAAGATTGTGGTTAACCTCCATGGGAGTGTCAGCAGGTCTACAGTCTACACCCACTCAGACCCGTTTGTTCTAAGAGATCAAGAATGTACTTCCGTTGAGAGATGAGAATGTCGTTCTTAGATCTGGCAACTTCAATACCCAGAAAATACTTCAGTTTGCCAAGATCTTTCACCTCAAATTCTTGTGCGAAGTGTTTCTTTAAGGCTTTTACTTCATCAATGTCATCCCCTGTAATAATGATGTCATCAACATAGACTATTAAAATTGTTACCATGTTGGCCCTCTTTTTGATAAACAAAGTATGATCAACATGACTTTGTTTGTACCCCAGGGAGACCATAGCGCTATGGAACCGTCCAAACCACGCCCTTGGGGATTGCTTTAGGCCGTAGAGAGCCTTCTTCAATTTGCAAACTTTTCCATCTGAACCCTGAGAGATAAAACCGGGTGGAAGGGACATATACACTTCTTCTTCCAAATTGCCATGAAGGAAGGCATTTTTAACATCCAATTAGATGAGATCCCAACCCTTGCATGCAGCACATGACATCAGGACTCGAATAGAATTCATTTTTGCGACAGGAGCAAAGGTTTCTTAATAGTCAATGCCAAGAGTTTGAGTATACCCTCTCGCCACTAATCTTGCCTTGAAACGTTCCACTATGCCTTTGGAATTTTGTTTGACCGCAAAGACCCACTTGCAACCAACTGTTTTTTTGCCATGTGGAAGGGTGGTTAAGTCCCAAGTATTATTCTTCGCCAAAGCTGTCATTTCTTCTACCATTGCCCTTTTCCAATCAGGATGTTCAAGTGCCTCCTGCCAGGTAGATGGAATAGAGACCGAAGCAAGGGACGACACAAACCCTTTATAAGAGGGAGTCAGCGTATCATAGGAAACATATTGAGATATAGGGTGTTGAGTACTCAATCAGATACCTTCATGGAGGGAGAGATCTTCTGACAGAGTTGGCATAGGGTCTGGGAGCATGGGATTAGCCGTTGTGTTCTGACCTTTACGCCGTCGGGTGTAAACCTGTAAGGGACGAGTAGGCGGAGGAGAAGAGATAACGGGAGGAGCAACGGGAGAAACAGTTGGATGATCAACCGGAGAAATAACTGGTATGATATTCTCGCTAGAGGGAGGAATCAGAAGGGAGAAGGTAGGAGAACTCACTTCAACAGCAGGCTCCCCCTAAAGTGAGGTAGCATAATAAGGAGTAGAATCACGAAAAGTAACGTCAGCAGATACAAGTGTCCGACGAGTAGGAGGGTGATAACATTTATACCCCTTTTGAGTAGGGGAATAACCAATGAAGACACACTTGAGGGCGCGGGGGTCGAGTTTAGACCTCCCAGGAGAGGGAATGTGGACAAAGCACGTACTCCCAAATATGCGAGGAGGAAGAGAGGATGTCGGAGAAACTCCTAAGGTGGTGAGAGGAGTTTGGTTACCAAGGACAGGAGAGGGCAAACGATTAATGAGATAAGCAGCGGTAAGGACAACATCCCCCCAATAGAACTTGGGGAGATGCATAGTAAGCAAGAGGCACCTGGTAACATCTAGCAAGTGACGGTTCTTTCGCTCGGCTACCCCATTCTGTGACGGGGAATGAGCACAAGAAGTTTGATGAATAATGCCATGAGTGGTAAGGTAGTGGTCAAAGGAAGAGTTGATATACTCTTTACCATTGTCACTGCGTAAAATTTTTATGAATGCAGAAAACTGAGTAGATACCATCTTATGGAAGCGTTGAAAAATAGAAAAAGCTTCACCCTTATGTTTCATGAGATAAACCCATGTCGTTCGAGAAAAACAATCAATGAAGGAACTAAACCAGTGACATCTAGAAATAGAGCCAATAGAGCAAGGCCCCCACACATCAGTATGAACAATATGAAAAGGAATAGTACTAGGTAAAGAAACATGATTAACAGGGAGACGATGATGTTTTGCAACGTCACATACATCACACACAAAATTTTTAAAACAACTAGAGGGAAAAGTAGATAAAAGACGCTGCATAGTGGAAACAGAAGGATGGCCAAGACGACGATGCCAGGTGAGCAGCTGGGATGACTGGGTGGCATGAAGAGCGTGCAGAGAGGTGGACCCGTTGGAGGGGTCAAACACATACAAGCCGTCCTGCAATCTACCAGACCCAATCGCCTTCCCCGTCTTCAGATCCTGAAAAACACAATAAGTAGGAAAAAAGGTGACTGAGCATTGAAGGGAAGTAGTCAACTGACTAACATAAAGTAAACTGCGGGTGAAGTTTGGAACATGGAGGACAGAAGATAAAGTGAGAGATGAACAAGGTATGGACCTTTTTCCAGCAATGGAGGAAAAGGATCCATCAGCAATACTCACTTTATCTCGACCAGAGAGAGGGGAATAAGACACAAAACCTGAAGCCGATCCAGTCATATGATCAGTAGCTCCGGAGTCAATAATCCAATGGGGAGAGGAGCAAATTGTAGCAGAGTGAGCACCTGGGATACCTGAATGGGCAAGGGCAGATGAGGAAGAAGCAGTAACCGACTCAGTAAGAAGGCCCTGCATCAAGCGGCGAAGAGTCTGCATCTCATCAGCAGAAAATGAGGACATAGTTGCAGGAGGAGGTCCAAGAAGACCCTGAGGGCTGCTCTCAGGAATCTCAGTCAGATGGGCAGAATGATGTGAATGGCCAGAAGTGCGTCCACGACCTCGCCCCCCACGGGAAGAAGACCCGGTCGCAGGAAAAAAATCCCGCCGGTTAATCCATATCAAGACCGGCGGGTGCAAACAGGAGAGAAAAGAGAGGAGGCGGGAGAGAGAGGAGAGGAGGAGGGGGGGCGCTGCTACGGAAGCGGGCGCGCGGGCAGGCGCAGGCGAGGCGAGCGGCGGGCGAGCGGCGGAGCGGGCGAGCGGGCGGACAGGCGCAGGCGGGCGAGCGGGCTAGGTTACGCCGGCTCTGATACCATGTTAGAATTAGGTAAAAACACACATGTTAAATTATAACAAGCACCCCCTCTTATATATTGAGGGGAGAATACAAGGCTAAAAGCACACCAAAAAAATAAAACTCAACATAACTTCTAACCGTTAAAAAAATCAATATAACTCCAGTTAATCTCCTCTTATGTATATTCTTCTTGCTCCATTTTGAAGGCATGCTGTTAACTGTAAATAAGAACTTTACTTTCACTAATGATGTAAAAGTTGAAAAAGATGATTATCTATGTTCTGTTTGGTAAAAACATTTGTGGCTAATTTTTTGTTAAACATCAGGTGGTGTGTGTGTTGTATGTGTGGTTTATGTGTGTGTTGGTATGTGTTGTGTATGTATTATGTGTTGTGTGAATGGATGTGTGTTTTACATCAGGTGGTTTGTTCTGTTTTTTTTCATATATTTAATAGTTGGTAATTATGTTATGGAAAAAAAAAATTCACTCAAAATTCCGTTTTGTTTCTAAACAACTTTTTCAAAACTTTGTTTTTGGAAACTTCATTTCACCAAAATAATTTTTTAACAGAACTCCGTTTTCCAGAATCAGCACTTTTTCTATCAGCAAATTTTCATCACCAGCTTTCTATCAGTAACAACCCAACCAAACAGAGCCTTAGAATTTTTCCTGGCACCTTGTGATCGGACAATGATAAATAAGCTTAGAAGTAGTCCTGACAAAGCTGAGTTTGCTGAATACTAAGCCAATACAAGTTTTACTGCATCATGTTTACTTCCGCGGATGGCTGAATTAGCCTAAAAGTTTTACCAAAAAAGGAAAGTCTAAATGACATACCTTGTAAATTCTAAAAAAATGCTATGTATTTTATTTTAGTGAGTGGTTGCAGAAATTTTCAAACTAAAATGTTGGGTAGAACTAACTTTTCTCTTTTATTGAAATAGTCTACTTTCAGTATGGGATTCTTCCCTTTTTTTTCAATCATGAGAAGTTCCGAGGTTAAACTTCATTTACTTATTCTCTGTTTTGTCAAAAGGTGCAAAGTCTATATGTGTGTGAAGTAATATGGTGTGTATATTTTTATTATTCCTTTTCAGGCAGTAAGAAGAGACAATAAGCAGCGGTTTAGCCTTTTGGAGGAAAATGGTGAGCTTCTAATTCGAGCAAATCAGGGTCATTCAATTAAGGTGATCTTTCTTTCTCTCCAACAATGGGTCTATATAACCCACTCTATTCAATGCCTTTTGTTGCGCATTTATGATTTTATATTGCTAAATGGTAGCAAAAATTAAATGTTAATGGCTTATATTTGATTATAGACAAGCTATGGATTAAAAGTTTATCTTTGTTTGTGATGGCTATTGAGTTTTGTTAAAAGAAAATCATGTAAAGGCTCAAAGAAAGGCCCATCAAAGGCCCTCTTCCTCCTTATGTATTAGTTCCACATCTTGAATGAGGATTTCTGTCTCTCTTTCTCTTCCTATATAAGTGTACTCATACTTGTATTTAGACACAAAAGAATTAATAAAGAATATTTGGTTATTCCCAAATATTCTTGGCATTTTTCTACATGGTATCAGAGCTACCGGTCCTACACCTTTTTTAAAGCTCTCCCTGCTTCCTGCGGCCTCTCATATCCTATCCGCAACACTCCTAACTGCAGCTCTACCTGCGTCGTGCGACCTCCCTGTCCCTGGTTCTAACCGCAACCCTTCCTCCCGTGGTTCCACCAGCCACTTCCCCCGTCCCCTTGCTTTTATAGCTACACTCCTCCTGCTCAGTGGGTTCCACTAATTTAGTTGTTCTTCGCGGTCTCTCCTCTCACCGCCAGTCTTGGTCTTCCGCGGTCTCCTCTTCTCACCACAGTTCGCTGCAGTCTCCTCATCTCACCGCGTCTATCTGGGTTCAGTTCGCTGCTCTACCTGCTAGGTCGGGACTTGCTTGTGGCCAATTGCTTCTCACAGGTCACTAGTCGCTCGTCCTAGCTGCTGACCACTGATCTCTGCTTGCCCACGACCTTCTTCTTAGGCCGCTACAGCCTCTTAGCTTGCATCCGCCAAAGCGTGCTCTCAGACCGTCGCTGTTGATCTCAGACCGCAACTCTTGCTCTTAGACCGTCGCTTTTGCTCTCAGTCCGCCACGGCTCTGCCGTCGTGTTTTTCTTCAGACCACTGCTCCGCAGGTCTCCACGTCGCAGATTGCTCCCCTTGCCGCAGCCGCAACTTCCCCAGTCCGCCGCTGTCGAGGCCGCCGCTGTCCAGGTCGCCGCTTCCTGTTCGCAGATTCATCAGGCCGCCACTCCTAACCGCGTTTCTTCCCTAGTCCGCGTTTCTTCAGGCCGCCGCAGCTTCCTGTTCGCAGATTCTTCCCCAGTCCGCCGCTTCCTGTTCGCAGATTCTTCTAGCCGCCGTAGCTCTCCTAACCGCGTTTTTCTAGTCGCGACTGTTTCTTTCTCTGGCCGCGTTTCTCAGTTCGCACCTCATTCCGTTTTTGTCTTGCTTGTCGTCTAACCGCAAGTACCTCCCTTTCGCCGCCACCGAGCTTGATGGCATCTCCTGAAGCGCCTTCTCTTCCTGCCCGTGCGGCCATGCCTGTTCCCGAGGTCCGTGACGAGTTGAGAATCAACACTTCTCTTAGTGGGAATAAGAATTTTGTTGAGTGGGTGCACTCAGTTCGCCGGGTTCTTCAGACGAAGGGCCTCCTGCACCATTTGACTAAGGAAACTCCTTCCATTCTCACTGATGACTGGCTATGTGATGATGGTCGTGTTCAGACTTGGATCCTCAACTTCCTGGATGACGAACCCTACTGTATGGTGATGTATCATGAGACAGCCAAGACAATGTGGGATGATCTCCATTCTTTTTACTCCGGCAAGGACAATGTCCAACACCTGCTTGACATCATCAACGATCTTCAAAACCTTGACTCAGGCAGTGCTACTGACTTAACCTCCTTTGTTGTGCGCTCTAAGACTTTTGTTGAGGCCTGAATTCAACATCAACCTCCTCCTCCTGATCTGGCTGCTCAGCCCGCTCAAAAGGAAGCTGTTGGTATTGCCATGATGTTGACTCGCGTTCCACCTCATCTTCGCAGTGTTCGGGCTCAGATACTGTCTTCCTCTACGATTCCCTACTTCTCTGATGTTTTCTCCATGTTGTTACGAGTTACACCACCTCCCAACGCTACCGACCCTCCCTCACCAACTCTCCTACAACACTCTACTTCCTCACCCCTCCCTCCCTCTACCCGAGGAGGTCGCTCCGGCTCCCGCGGTCGGGGTCGTGGTAGCCGGCCGAGGCCTAAGTGTACCTACTGTAGTAAAGATGGACATCTTGAGGTAACTTGCTACCCCAAACATGGCCTGCCTCTTCGTCCCATTACCTCTGTTGCTGCTGACACCTCTCCTGCCACCCGTGTTGATCTCGATGAAGTGCGCCTCCAACTTCAGCAACTTCAAGGGTTACTCAACCGCCCGCCTGTCTCCGTTGCCTCCATCTTTAATGAAAGTATCACTTGTATCTCCACTAATCCATGCTGGATAGTGGACTCACTTGTTACTCACCATATCACTTCGCTGAAACCACCTCAATACTTGAACTCTCCGCATCTCAAGTTTATCACAATAGCTAATGGTGACACCGTTCCTTTCTCCGGCTCTGCTGATATACCTCTCAACCCTTCTATTTCTCTTCGCTCGACCCTTCATGTCCTGGACTCTCCATTTAATTTACTTTCTGTTAGTCGCATCATTGTCAATCTTGATTGCTCTGTCACCTTCACAGCTTATTCTTTTATGATGCAGGATCGACGAATGTAGAGTATCATTGGTAAAGGATGACTGCATAACGAGCTCTACCTTCTTGATATATCTCCTATCATTTGCTCCTCCATCTCCTCTGCAGACGTGCATCAGCGTCTTGGACATGCTCCTCTTCAGGTCCTCAAGAAGACTCTTCCTGATGTTCCTCTTCCAGCATTTACTTGTGATTCATGTATTTTGGGAAAACAACATCGTTCATCTTTCCCTCTTCATTATACTCGGATCGCAACTTCTTTTGATTTAGTACATTTTGTTGTTTGGGGTCCATACAAAATAGCTAGTCTTTCTGGTTATCGCTATTTTATCACTTTTATTGATGATTATTCTCGTATGACATGGTTATACTTACTTCATGATCGCTCTGAGCTTACACGTGTGTTCCAGGTTTTTATTCTTGAGACCCGCACACATTTTTCTTGCACTGTTAAAACACTCTGAACTGATAATACTCGTGAATACACTAGTCATGCGCTTGATAATCTCTGCTTTGAGTTTGAGATCATTCATTAGACCTCGTGTACTTGTACTCCCCAACAGAATGGTGTGGCTGAGTCCAAAAATAAACATCTTCTTCATGTTGCTCGCTCCCTCACGATTCAAATGCAGGTACCCAAAGCTTATTGACACTTTACTGTTTCCATGACATGTTATCTCATCAACCGTCTACCCTCCTCCGTCCTCAACTATGTCACTCTGTTTAGTTTTCTCTTCCCCTCCACACCGCCTTTCCCGCTCACGCCTCAAATATTTGTTTGTACCTGCTATGTTCATATGCTTGGCCCTTCCACTGACTAGTTCACTACCCGGGCAACAAAATATATGTTTGTTGGTTATTCCCGTACTTAGAAAGTGTATGTGTGCAACTCTCCCACCACCCGCAAGGTGATTCTCTGCTGATGTAACCTTTCTGGAAGACCAACCCTTTTGCTCTACTCCACCCCCTCGCTTCCACCACCGTTATTACCACGACCTGTCATCCCAGTTACGTCTCCCCTTCCACCACTCCTTCCAAATCCGGTTCCCGGTCCGCAAAAGCCACCTCTTCTTCGTGTCTATACTTGTTGTCCTCCTAGCTCCGCCGCCCCGCCGTAGTCGCCTTCAACCTCTGGCACCATGCGACCTGTTGATCCGACTCCTGCCTCTACAGCTCCTCCCATGGCTAATTATGTATCCTTACATCGCCTATCCCCGACGCTTCAACACTTTTCTACTTCATTATCCTCCATCTCTATACCTAATTCTGTGCAGGAGGCTCTCCAACATCCGGGCTGGCGGGCGGCTATGAATGAAGAAATGACTGCCCTCTGGGCTAATCAAACATGAGATATGATTTCTCTTCCTACATGACAGAGTGGTGTTGGATGTAAATGAGTCTTTGTGATCAGGCATGCTCCTGATGAGACAATTGACCGTCTCAAGGCCCGTCTTGTGGCTCGTGGGTTTACTCAGCAACAATACCTCGATTATGAGGAAACTTTCTCTCCGGTGGCCAAGCTCAACACGGTTCGTATCCTACTCTCCTTGGTTGTACATCGACAATGACCCTTACAACAACTGGATATCAAGAATGCCTTTCTTAATGACGACCTATAAGAAAATTTCTACATGCAACAACCTCCCGGGTTTGAGACCACGGGGGAGTCCCGAGTTTGTCACCTCAAGAAGTTGATTTATGGTCTCAAACAATCTCCTCGGGCATGGTTTGACAAATTCAGTAGAGTTGTCCGCGAAGTTAGATTTACTCGGAGCTCGACGGATTTCTCTCTATTTACTCGTCATCAAACAACAGTCACAGTTCTCCTCTTAGTTTACGTCGATGATATCCTAATCACGGTAGATGATTCAAAAAGAATACAAATGATCAAACAACACCTGAATTCTGTTTTCAAACAAAAGATCCGAGGAATCTCCGGTACTTCCTTGGCCTAGAGATCGCAAGACGCCCCAAGGACCTTGTCTTATCTCAACAGAAGTTCTGTATCGACCTTCTTCAGGATGCAGACTACTTTGGGTGCAAGCCGATTGATACTCCTGTGGATGTTAATCACAAGCTTTGTGCCCATGCCTATGACGCCGATCTTCTCCTTCCAAATCCTGAATACTATCGACCTTTTGTTGAAAAATTAATTTATCTTACAGTTACATGACCAAACATCTCCTTTGCTGTTGGGGTTGTCGGCCGATTTATGTATTCTCTTCAGATGTCTCACCTGCAGGCTGTTGAACGCATCCTAAGATATTTGAAAACATCCCCTGGTTCTACTCCAACGTTGGTTGCATATTCAAATGCGGATTATGTTGGCTCCCTGGATGATTGACGTTCCACCAACGGATTCTGTACATACTTCGGAGGTCACCTTGTTACCTGGCGCAGCAAGAAACAATCTGTGGTTGCTCGATCTTCAGCTGAAGCCGAGTTTCGTTCGATGACATCTGTTGTATCTGAGCTCACATGGCTAAAAAGTCTCCTAGGTGATATGAGAGTCAAACTTTTCTCACCAGCTACCTTACTCTGTGATAGTCAAGCGGCTATACACACAACTAAGAATCCGGTTTTCCTTGAACGAACGAAACACATTGAAGTTGACTGTCATTTCATTTGAGAAAAAGTTCAAATGAAGAAGCTGGAGTTAAAACATGTTCCTTCTACTGATCAAGTTGCTGATCTTCTTACAAAGGCCTTACATCGCATTCTATTTCATTAGTTCTTGTCCAAGCTGGGTGCTTACGACTTGTACGCTCCAGCTTGCGGGGGAGTGTTAAAAGAAAATCCTGTAAAGACCCAAAGAAAGGCCCATTAAAAGCCCTCTTCCTCCTTATGTATTAGTCCCACATCTTGAATGAGAATTTTTCTCTCTCTTCCTATATAAGTGTACTCATACTTGTATTTAGACACGACAAAGAATTAATAAAGAATTTTTGGTTATTCCCAAATATTCCGGGCGTTTTTCTACAAGTTTTTTATATTTTGTACTTCTTGATGGTGCCAATGATGTCTTTAACTCTTTATCCATAATGTATGGACCTAAAAAATTCCTTCTATCCTTTGGTTGAGGCTTCCATTGTAGTTATCATTTGGTATAAAGAGTAAAGCTATTTTTGATAAAAATCTTGATGATTTGATGGTACAAGACCATTTTAATTGATGATATAACAAATTACATTTGTTAGTAGACTGTGCATAAGTTTGGACTAGAGGGGAGCTGTTGATACGATGCGAACGCCACATGCTTTATTAGTTTATGCAGCCTCTGTGCATTTTTGTAATTTGTATTTCCCCAACTCGCCTATATATATGAGTGGTAGTTTCTTTAGATGACACTTTTGAAGTCTAGGTGTTTTGGGCTTTCTTGGAGAGTGGAGTGTCAAGGAGGACCCAACCTCCAAATGTTTGGCGAGAATTCGTTTTTGATTGTATCTTTTGCCATTTATTCCAATGCCTCTTTGTTTCCTTGATCTAGATACGACTCTTACGTATCAACTGGTCCGACCTGTCCTTGATTAGGGTTCTATCGAACCCTAAACCCCCCTCGCTGATACGCCGCCTCCTTCATCCCCCTGGCCGCTACACATCGTGTTTGCCCCGCCCCGGCTCGCCTCGTCGGCCCGCTCCGGATCGCATCTGGGATTGCCTCTCCGGATCGCATCGTGTCTGTCGCTAAATCCTTTGCCTCGTCTGCATTGCGTCCGCCACCACGGATCTCGTGTGCCCCGTCCGCCGCGAGTTTGTCTACTCTGGTCCGCATGCTGCGCATCCCCTGCGACCGATCTGCAATTCCGTTGATTGCTCCAGCCTCACCAATGCCGCCGGCTACTTCCAGCGGCATTTCCGCCTCGTGCAGCGACATCAACCACCGCCAGCTCCCCTTCCCCTATGCTACGCCTTTTGCCGGCGCCGTCCAACATTTCCGGGTGCTTACATCAGCTTCCAGCGGCCCTCCGGCTTCCTCACCGCCTTCCGGCGGCCCTCCTGCAGCTTCGACGGCCTTCCAGCGGTCGTTTATCCTACTCGCCGCCTTAGGCCGTGTCGGGCCGCCCTCCTACAACTATTACAGCCTTTCAGCGCTCCTTGTCGCTACTCCTAGCCGCGATTCATTTCCAAGACTCGGGCCTTGGCTCTCCACACCGACGAGAATACCTCAACCACTGCAAACTCAGACTCTCCGCGCATGGATCACATTGAAGCCCAGCTGGCGGACCTCACGCTCCTCCTTCAAGGACTTGCCGCGACAGTTAATTGCCCTCTGATCCCTCCTCCATCGCCACCAATTCGCCGACCGATCCAAAGCTTTGTTCACCGATCCAAAGCTTTGTTCACCGATCACCAACCAAACCTGTAGCTTTGTTGGATTCAGAAAAGTCGTCCCTATGTCAGATAAGGAAGGCATCATTTTCTGCCTCCTGCCCTTTTTAGAACATGGAAAAAAATTGCAGAGGATTTTTTTAATGACAGAATCACGAAGATTTAATGTTTCTCTCCTTTTCTTGTATTCTTCTCTGTATGCTGAAACCCTAGAATCAGAAAACAGTGTCACTCTTTTTTTTAGACACAACTAGAGCCATGTTATGAAAAGCGCTTAAGGCACCATGCACTAGTGTCCTAGGCACACCAAAGGCGCTCCTTGCACTTTCGAGTCCTTTTCTTCAACCCAACAAAGAAACAGTCTTAATGCAAAGAAATATGAAACTTTTGTGTTACTTAGGAATAATCATAAGGCCAAGAACTTGAACATTAGGCGAGCCCCATGTCAAAAGAGGGAATTTTTTTGTTAATGTGTTTTTTTGGAGATGGGCAAAAAACATAATCAAGGTTAGATTACATGATTTCCTATATGTTTCTATCATCAAGTGAGGGGAGTTACATTTACTTAATTTATTTTTTTACTGAATATTTTTTTTGAAGAGATGAGTGAAATCTGATTTCGACTTTTCCACGGATTTCAAAATGCACCAATCCATCTTTCATCACTAAAAGAAATCGTAATCTTGTCTAGTTTCTCAATTTTATAAATTCTTCTGGCTAAATTAATATAATAAAAAATCTATATCAGGCAAAATAATGCATCTATATTATCTAAACTCACCATATAATCACAGAAGCCGTCGTGATAAAACATATATATTATTTGTCACCCATACAATTCTTTAAGGAAACAAAAAGTTACCTGACATGTATGAAATAATGAAATGAGCATTCACTATATAATCACAGAAGCCGTTGTGATAAAACATATATATTATTTTTCACCTATACATTTATTTAATTGTTTTTTTGTTGATTTTTTTTTTTGAAGAGATGAGTGAAATCTGATTTCGAGCTTTCAACAAATTTCAAAATGCACCAATCCATCTTTCATAAATTCTGCTGGGCTAAATTAATATAATCAAAAAATCTATATTATCTAAACTCACCATATAATCACAGAAGCCGTCATGATGAAACATATATATTATTTGTCACCCATACAATTTTTTAAGGAAACAAAAAGGTACCTAACATGTATGAAATAATGAAATGAGCATTCACTATCAATGCAGTTTTAGCTTAGATTTTCTCAAAGACCTTTGACCTGTCTAACGTATACATACCAATATCAATTAAACAAATTGATGTTTCCAGGAGAGCATAACAAAACTGTTAGAGTACAACTGATTATTCAGTAATAAACAGAACATTAGACATTTCCGCACAATGAATTAAAAAGATTGATCTGATAAATGATGCCACAATTTGTTATCATGAGAAATGAATTTTCAGTGAACTGGTCAACCAATTCACTAAAACTTAGTGACATCACTGAAATTTAGTGAACTGGCTACCTAGTTCAATGAAATTCACTGAAGTGGCTACTCAGTTAACTAAATATTTATTTGAAATATGTTTTTAAATGCAATTTTAGTTTGTTGATATCATGGTAGATTTATTTTGTGTTTTTTGTATTTAATAAACTATATTTTGTTTTTTTTTCTTCCATTTTTGCGCCTCATGTGCCTTTAACGTGCATGTACCAACGCCTAGGCTCCAGTACCCCCTTTGTTCCTTTAATAACTTAGATCTAGAGCCACCTGTAACCTAGTTTTTCTTCATTTTCGAGACCTTGGACCAATCTCTCTTAGTGAGATATTTCTCCTTTCTGAGCTTTCACTAAAACTGTAACATCCGTAAATCTGACCCGAATATTTATTGTAAATTGTAGGGTCGTGTCGCGACGATTATTGACCGAGACAGCGTATCGTCAAGGTACAACGTTACTTTGCTCAGGGTCGCGTCCATTAATTGGTAACATATGTTAGCTATTATATTTTTGTGACGCACATAAATTTTAGTAGCGTTGTCTAGCAAAATCGGCTTAGAATTTAAGGAATTTGAGTGGCGTGTGTTGCGAATAGCAACTTAGTGAATGCTTTGGGGTGCCAATAGTAGTTCCCCCCCCTCTCGTTTAAGTTAATAAGAAAAAAAAAACCGCAGCCCGTATCCTATTAAAACCCGCACGTCTCTACTCGCGGGAGAAACAGGAAAAACCACACCCGACGTCCCCCGTTCCGCAAGGCCGACGGTTCCGTCTCCCGCGTGCGCCGTGCCCGACGCACTCCGTTGCCCTAGTCGTCGCCTGATTCTCCTCCAGAAGCAAAATCCGACCACTCCTCCCTCCTCTGCAGGCGCCGGGGAGTATTCCTTTTCATTCCTTGGCCTTGGAAGTACCGGGTTTCAACCCTAGCCGGAGGTGTAAGTTCCGTTTTGGTTCCGGTGAGTCGTTTCCCCTCTCGTCTCGTTTCCTTTGTGGATATTCTTGGATTTGGAAGTAAAGTAACTTAGATTTTTCTATTCCTTTTGTCCTATTTTAGGTTTTGGAGTTTTAATTCCACCGCGGAGTTAGGGTAGGGAATTTCGTGAGCCTAAATTACTCTCCGTTAAGGTAATATCCGAAGTTTAGTTTCTAATTTTGTAGCCCTAGTTGTTTTGGAATTTTTTTCCATTGGAAACCCTTAAGGGAAAATGATGAAATTAGGGTTGCCCTGTCTTGCAGGTCTTCGGTGGGGTCGGGGCAGCACTTTGAAGGTCCCCAGCAGTGGATTTACCTTCGAAATAGAAGATGTCGCCGCGCCGAGTCTACGAACGCCGCACCACCGCTGTAAGGAAATTTAATACCTGTTAGTTAGACATAACAAATGTTATATTTTGTATACGCATATGTAGGTTTCGTACAAGCAACATAACCATGCATAGTAAAGTGTGGCGGTAGGAAAATGGTCGCGGAAAACGTGTAGGATGACGCCCTTTTCCATGACCCAGTTAGTCAAGTTATGAATAATTATTTTAAGTACGAAACGTTACCCGCGTACGTAAGCTTGGAATTTGTCCAACCAAGGGCGTGAATGTCCCTTCAAGTCGACCACAAGAAAGTCAAGGGTCGCTTAGTAGTACACCAGAAAAGATATCCCTTGCAGAGTAGCGTCAGACCAAAAAGGTCAGCCGGCACACAGAGTCCTTCCGTGCTAGGTAGAGGCGCACTACCGTTCTCATGAGGTACATGGAACCTTATGAGTAGTACAGACTTGGGAATTATTTTCCCTTGAGCCAGTTAGCAGATTCGAGACCGTGTCCGCGTGACACTAGAACAATTGGGTTCGTAAGATGGTCTCGGGTCGTCAGTTTCAGTTGCGCGTTAGGAGCTACTCTGCCTAGAGCCTTCCTAGTAGATGAGCAGGTTAGAAGCCACCTAGAACTCAAGTATAGACCTGACATGAGACAGTACACTAGTTAGTGAACGCCAGGACTTGAGTTAGTAAAATGAAAGTCACGTGTTTAGTACGAGTAGATGTGTGACCAGAGAATAGTGCGAAGGCATGCATAGCACATAGCATAAAAGTTTTAAATGCATAAAATTATTTTCAAAGACATACATGCATTCATATGTAAAACTGGCTTTTAGTGTCACTAGGAGGGGTTATTTTTCCTTACTCTGACCCTTCGTGGGCACTGTTTTTCAGGTGACCCAGGTGGGAAGCTACGTCTAGGATGAGCTTTATAGTGGCGTCAGTTTGTACTATTTATCTTTTTCAGTTTACTCTATTTCAGCATGTACCTGTAGATGAGAACATTGTATCAGATTAATGTTTTATCTAATTTATTTCAGACTATTTATGGTTAACCAGATTTTCAGTTAATTCAGTTTTACTTCCTGTTTAGTGGCTCTGTGAATCCAGATATCAGGTATGTGGTTACCCTTAGTTTACTTTATTCAAACTTCCGCTGTAAGTCTTAAATTGCTTAGTATAAATTTTATTACCTGCTGCTACTAGTTTTAATACTGTTTCCTAGTTTTCTTTACATCGCTGACCCGGCCGGACGGCTGATTTCTGAAATACTGGGAAGGGGTGTTACAAATTGGTATCAGAGGGAGGTTTAGGATCCCTGGACCCTAGAAATCATTCACAGAGCCATAGGAGCGTATAAGAGTAAACTATTGTCAGTAAAGTACTTTAAGTTGCGATTAAGCCTTAGTGTTCGCTAGAGTACAAAATAAGTTGCTAGATCAGATTTCTTAGATGCTTGATAAATAATCAGATTTCCTTTATATATTCTATCAGGCACCACGAGTTAGTGAACCAGGTGAATCTTCACGCCAGAACCCGGTTCTTAGTGCAACCATGGGAGACGCTGCCATGCCACAGGTACCGCCAGTTCCAGCAGCTCCAGAGGGCACTGACATAGCATCTCAGATTGCCAGGGCGGTTACTGTTGCCTTGATGGAGTTTCAGAGAGGACTGGCTGCAGGATTTCCAGCTCCAGTACAAGTACCAGTCCCTGCACCAGCTCCTGCAGCAGCACCTGTGGAGATGACCCTGGAGCGCTATTTGAGAAATTTTAGAGAACTTCAGCCTTCGAACTACAGTGGGGATGAAACCCCGATGGATACAGATGATTGGATAGCTAACACCAGAGACCTGCTGAATGTGTTGGAGTGCCCGGAGAATAAGAAAGTTCCTCTGGCAGCTTTCCTCCTCCGAGGAGAGGCAAAAGTCTGGTGGGACAAATACCGGACAGATGATCCTGCAGGTAAAGTGTTACGATCAATTCCTTATTTTAGGAAGTAATGTGTAAATTTTAATATGGTATGATCGTTTTTTTTTTGGTTGGCCAGGCCGTACCCCAGACATGTTCGCTTGGGGCGAGTTCTCTAGAGCTCTTGCTAGTTGGTTCGTGCCTCCTTCCGCACGACGAGGTCTCCAAGAGAAGTATCTGAGGCTTTTCCAGGGGGACAGGACAGTTACTGAGTACGAGCGAGAGCTGACTCATCTGGCTAGATATGCGGGCGTGATGCAGGGAGATCAGACTGAGAAGTGCAGTCGTTTCGTGGATGGTTTGCGTGACTCGTTGAGACAGCCGCTGATGACTATGGTCAACGCTGATTACAGGAGCTTAGTGGATACAGCTCGCAGACTGGAGGCTGACCAGCAGAAGGTTCAGAAGCGAAGTAGTTTCCGTGCGAAGCGATCTCAGGATTCGCATCAGCCGCAGCAGAACAAGAATGATCAAGGAAAGAACTGGAACAAGAAGCCGAAGCCTGATGCTAAGAAGAATGGTCAATCTGGTGACCGAAGCAAGGACTACCCCACGTGTCCCAAGTGTCAGCGTCGCCATTCAGGAGAGTGTTTGGCCAGTGCAGGCGTATGCTACAAGTGCCGACAACCTGGACACATAGCTCGTTTCTGTCAGGAAGCTGGGACTAATCAGGTAATCAAGGTCCTTTTGTGTTGATTACATTTATGTAATTACGATAGATTTTTAATGAAATTTACTTCTTGCAGTCGAAGTTCGAGGTTGGTGGCCCTAGCAGGGTAGATAAGGGCAAAGCTTTGATGCTCACTGATGGGAGACCGCAGCAGGGTCGATACTTAGTGCAGCCCAGAGCGTATGGGCTGGGTCAGCAGGAGGCGAAGGATCAGGAGGATGTTGTGACAGGTAAGTGTTGTTTGCTTGCAAGTTGGTTTTAAATCCTCCGTAGTGGCACGTTAAAATTTTCATCCTTCATAAATCATTCATGTAGGCATCCTTATGATTCGTAACTTACTCTCTAAGATTCTGTTTGATACGGGTGCCTCGCACTCGTTTATCGCGGAATCTCTAGTGCGTAAGTTGGATTTAGAAGTCTTCCCCGAGTCAGTACCGTTGGAAGTCATGATGCCGAATGGATCCCTTCTGCAGACCAGAGACAAGTGCAGGATGCCAGTGCAGTTTGGTGACACTGAGATTATCGTGGAAGCTTTGCTGCTACCTATAGCAGGGTTTGACTTGATTTTTGGAATGGACTGGCTTTCAGCAGTCAACGCCAGGATTGACTGTAGGGCGAAGCAGATTCAGTTCGATGGCCCCAACCAGACATCTTTCTCTTTTCAGGGATTGAAGGGAGTAGTGAAGATGATCATATCTGCAGTCCAAGCGAGAAAGTGCATTAGTCAGGGTTGTGAAACCTTCGTAGTACTGATGAGCGAGGAGCCTAAGACTGTTTTGGCAGAGGTACCAGTGGTGCAGGAGTTTCCAGATGTTTTCCCGGAAGAGCTCCCTGGTGCCCCTCCAGATAGAGAGATTGAGTTCCCGATAGACTTGCATCCTGGGGCTACACCGGTAGCCAAATCTCCCTATCGGATGGCTCCAAGGGAACTAGCAGAATTGAAGAGCCAGTTGCAGGAGTTGCTTGATTTGGGGTTTATACGCCCTAGTACTTCGCCTTGGAGTGCTCCAGTGCTTTTTGTGAAGAAGAAGGATGGTAGTCTGAGATTGTGCATAGACTACCGTGAATTGAATAAGCTGACCGTAAAGAACAAGTACCCGATTCCTAGGATTGATGATTTGTTCGACCAGTTGGTGGGAGCGAGCACCTTCTCCAAGTTAGATCTGAGGTCGGGCTATCATCAGCTGAGGATTCGTGACGTGGATATACAGAAGACTGCTTTCAGTACCAGATATGGACACTTCGAGTTCGTGGTCATGCCGTTCGGGCTGACCAATGCCCCTTCAGTATTTATGGACCTGATGAACAAGGTATTTCGGGAGTATTTAGATCGTTTTGTCATCGTCTTCATAGATGATATTTTGGTGTTCTCTAAGAGTGCAGAAGATCATGCAGCTCACCTTAGGATTGTTTTGAGCACGCTCAGGAAGAACCAGTTGTATGCCAAATTTTCAAAGTGTGAGTTTTGGCTTTCAGAGATTGCATTCTTAGGCCACATCATCAGTCAGGAAGGGATTAACGTTGATCCAAAGAAGATAGAGGCCATTAAGAGTTGGCCAAGGCCGTCGACAGTTTCAGAGGTTCGCAGCTTTTTGGGTCTTGCTGGATACTACAGGAGATTCATCAGGGATTTCTCGAAGATAGCCTTACCACTGACTTCCCTCACTAGGAAGGGAAAGGGCTTGGATTGGACAGTTGAGTGTGAGTTGGCCTTTGAGAACTTGAAGAACAGATTGATGACCGCACCAGTTTTGAGTTTACCTTCAGGGCCAGACGGATTTCAGATCTATAGTGATGCTTCAGGTCAGGGTTTGGGTTGTGTTCTCATGCAGCATGGAAAGGTCGTAGCCTATGCCTCGAGACAGTTAAAGGTTCATGAGAGGAACTATCCCGTACATGACTTGGAGCTTGCAGCAGTCATTCATGCTCTGAAGATATGGAGACACTACCTCTATGGAGTGCGTTGTGAGATCTTTACTGATCATAAGAGCCTTAAGTATATCTTTGATCAGCGAGAGCTCAATTTGAGGCAGCGCAGATGGTTGGAGTTTCTAGCAGACTACGATGTAGACATTCAGTACCACCCAGGAAAGGCGAACGTGGTAGCTGATGCTCTAAGCAGGAGAGGCTCGTGTTTCTATCTTCTCACTCAGCAGGAGGAGCTAGTACGAGAGCTGGAGAGACTGGACATCGTCGTTGTGCCCCGTTGCAGTTTTGGTTCAGCTTGGTTGAGTTGGATGGAGATTTCGTGCGATATTAGAGATAGGATCAGGACAGCATTACCGTTGGATCCAAAGATGGCAGAGATTTGGATCTCAGTACAGTCAGGTCAGAAAGAGAGGTTCTCTATTCAGGATGAGTTATTATTGTATGATGACAGAGTGTGCATCCCAGATGTTAGTCACCTTCGGGAGGACATTTTGTTCGAGGCACACCATTCTAGATATTCGATACATCCTGGTAGCACGAAGATGTATGCAGATCTTAAGAAGACAGTCTGGTGGCCAGGTTTGAAGAGTGATGTTGCAGATTATGTAGGGAAGTGTGCGACATGCAAGTTGGTTAAGGCCGAGTGTCAGAGGCCTGGAGGCAAATTGCAGCCACTTCCCATCCCCGAGTGGACTTTTGAGGATATATCCATGGACTTCATTCAGGGTTTGCCGAGATCGCAGAGTGGGAATGATTCCTTGTGGGTTATAGTAGATCGACTCTCTAAGGTCGCTCATTTCATTCCTCTTAGGAAGACGGATCAGGGTCCGAAGCTGGCACAGTTGTATATAGACGAGATAGTTCGACTTCACGGTGTTCCCAAGACTATAGTTTCAGACCGAGATGGCAGATTTTCCTCCAGGGAGTGGCGATACGTTCAGGAGCGGTTGGGTACCAGGTTACATTTCAGCACCGCTTTCCATCCTCAGACCGATGGACAGACTGAGCGCACAAATAGGACTTTGGAGGATCTGCTACGGATGTGCATTCTAGATTTTGGAGGGAAGTGGGAGAAGTATGTTACTCTTGTGGAGTTCTCCTACAACAACAGTTTCCAGGAAAGTATTGAGATGGCACCGTTCGAGGCCCTCTATGGTAGACGTTGTCGGACACCGTTATGTTGGGCAGAGAGTGAGGAAAGATCTTCTATCAGAGAGTCATGGATTGATAAGACCACGGACAGAATTAAGCTTATTCAGGAGCGTATGAGGACAGCTCAGGATCGCCAGGCCAAGTATCATGATCAGAAGCACAGGTCAGTAGAGTTCAGTGTTGGAGACTACGTTTATCTGAAGGTCAGACCAGTCAGAGGAGTCTCTAGAATAAAGCGAATGAAGAAGCTGAGTCCCAGATTCGTTGGTCCTTTTGAGGTGCTGGAAAGAGTTGGTGAGGTTGCATATAGGTTGGCCTTACCTGAGGAAATGAGTGGGGTACATGATGTATTCCACGTCTCCTACCTTAGGAGAGCAGTCAGAGATTCCAGTCAGATCATCAGTACCGAAGAAGCACCAATCGAGACAGATCTTAGTATTGGAGTTAGACCAGTTAAGATAGTGAACTCAAGGATTCAGAAGCTCAGAAATAGAGAGATTCGCATGGTCAAAGTCCTTTGGATGAACTGTGGCCGTCCAGAGTATACTTGGGAGCGAGAGGATGAGCTTAAGAGCAATGCAGACTATTCTTTTCTCTTCGATTCAGGTATGGTTACAATTTTCGAGGACGAAAATCTTTATTAGGAGGGGAGATTTGTAACATCCGTAAATCTGACCCGAATATTTATTGTAAATTGTAGGGTCGTGTCGCGACGATTATTGACCGAGACAGCGTATCGTCAAGGTACAACGTTACTTTGCTCAGGGTCGCGTCCATTAATTGGTAACATATGTTAGCTATTATATTTTTGTGACGCACATAAATTTTAGTAGCGTTGTCTAGCAAAATCGGCTTAGAATTTAAGGAATTTGAGTGGCGTGTGTTGCGAATAGCAACTTAGTGAATGCTTTGGGGTGCCAATAGTAGTTCCCCCCCTCTCGTTTAAGTTAATAAGAAAAAAAAAACCGCAGCCTGTATCCTATTAAAACCCGCACGTCTCTACTCGCGGGAGAAACAGGAAAAACCACACCCGACGTCCCCCGTTCCGCAAGGCCGACGGTTCCGTCTCCCGCGTGCGCCGTGCCCGACGCACTCCGTTGCCCTAGCCGTCGCCTGATTCTCCTCCAGAAGCAAAATCCGACCACTCCTCCCTCCTCTGCAGGCGCCGGGGAGTATTCCTTTTCATTCCTTGGCCTTGGAAGTACCGGGTTTCAACCCTAGCCGGAGGTGTAAGTTCCGTTTTGGTTCCGGTGAGTCGTTTCCCCTCTCGTCTCGTTTCCTTTGTGGATATTCTTGGATTTGGAAGTAAAGTAACTTAGATTTTTCTATTCCTTTTGTCCTATTTTAGGTTTTGGAGTTTTAATTCCACCGCGGAGTTAGGGTAGGGAATTTCGTGAGCCTAAATTACTCTCCGTTAAGGTAATATCCGAAGTTTAGTTTCTAATTTTGTAGCCCTAGTTGTTTTGGATTTTTTTTCCATTGGAAACCCTTAAGGGAAAATGATGAAATTAGGGTTGCCCTGTCTTGCAGGTCTTCGGTGGGGTCGGGGCAGCACTTTGAAGGTCCCCAGCAGTGGATTTACCTTCGAAATAGAAGATGTCGCCGCGCCGAGTCTACGAACGCCGCACCACCGCTGTAAGGAAATTTAATACCTGTTAGTTAGACATAACAAATGTTATATTTTGTATACGCATATGTAGGTTTCGTACAAGCAACATAACCATGCATAGTAAAGTGTGGCGGTAGGAAAATGGTCGCGGAAAACGTGTAGGATGACGCCCTTTTCCATGACCCAGTTAGTCAAGTTATGAATAATTATTTTAAGTACGAAACGTTACCCGCGTACGTAAGCTTGGAATTTGTCCAACCAAGGGCGTGAATGTCCCTTCAAGTCGACCACAAGAAAGTCAAGGGTCGCTTAGTAGTACACCAGAAAAGATATCCCTTGCAGAGTAGCGTCAGACCAAAAAGGTCAGCCGGCACACAGAGTCCTTCCGTGCTAGGTAGAGGCGCACTACCGTTCTCATGAGGTACATGGAACCTTATGAGTAGTACAGACTTGGGAATTATTTTCCCTTGAGCCAGTTAGCAGATTCGAGACCGTGTCCGCGTGACACTAGAACAATTGGGTTCGTAAGATGGTCTCGGGTCGTCAGTTTCAGTTGCGCGTTAGGAGCTACTCTGCCTAGAGCCTTCCTAGTAGATGAGCAGGTTAGAAGCCACCTAGAACTCAAGTATAGACCTGACATGAGACAGTACACTAGTTAGTGAACGCCAGGACTTGAGTTAGTAAAATGAAAGTCACGTGTTTAGTACGAGTAGATGTGTGACCAGAGAATAGTGCGAAGGCATGCATAGCACATAACATAAAAGTTTTAAATGCATAAAATTATTTTCAAAGACATACATGCATTCATATGTAAAACTGGCTTTTAGTGTCACTAGGAGGGGTTATTTTTCCTTACTCTGACCCTTCGTGGGCACTGTTTTTCAGGTGACCCAGGTGGGAAGCTACGTCTAGGATGAGCTTTATAGTGGCGTCAGTTTGTACTATTTATCTTTTTCAGTTTACTCTATTTCAGCATGTACCTGTAGATGAGAACATTGTATCAGATTAATGTTTTATCTAATTTATTTCAGACTATTTATGGTTAACCAGATTTTCAGTTAATTCAGTTTTACTTCCTGTTTAGTGGCTCTGTGAATCCAGATATCAGGTATGTGGTTACCCTTAGTTTACTTTATTCAAACTTCCGCTGTAAGTCTTAAATTGCTTAGTATAAATTTTATTACCTGCTGCTACTAGTTTTAATACTGTTTCCTAGTTTTCTTTACATCGCTGACCCGGCCGGACGGCTGATTTCTGAAATACTGGGAAGGGGTGTTACAAAAACTGTTGTGAAGGGTTACATGATCTTCCTTCAAAAGTTTTGTGCTGTGGTTTTAAGTCTCTAGATAAAAGGTGTTTTGGATTTTTGAGCCTCCAGGAGGAAAAGGCTCTCCTCAGAGAGTTTCCAGTTGGAAAAATCTCTGTTTCCTTGAAATGACAGTGCTATCCCCCGGACCATGGAAGAGAGTACCCAGATTGATTGTGGAACTAGTATAAAATCTCTCTTGTCCTCTTCTCTATAAATTTAGATTTCTTTGTCTTTTTATTTCTACACTTTCTATTCTTGCTTTTATTTTTCTGTGAATATGGTGTGCATATAAGGAGTAATATCCATATAATCAATCACAAATCCTGTGATGGGGAGCCATTAGATCGTGCATCAGGAGAGGTTCGTCGCAAGACGGGACCCACGTTTGTATATTCGCTCAGGAAGGCTTGATCGGAACGCCGATCCGACTCCGCGGATGTTTCCAGATTGTCGCCGCGAGTCAAAACCATATATTATTTTAGTATTTTGCATTTATTTTCATGTATTTTGAGGGCCCCGCCTTCGGCCAATCATAGCCGTTGATTGCGGGATGCCCTAGTTTGTTTTTCTTATAAATAGGAGAGTAGGGGCTGGTTTTGAGATTCATTACAGATTTTGGAGATAGTAATCTCGGAATCCAGCGATCACCCCTCGGTGCCAACGCCGTGGAGGCCTAGGTGATGTCTTCTAGGTTGGTTTCTCTTCCCCAAACCCTTCCCCTACCTTTAGCCTTCATTTTCCAAGCCTCAAACCACTCCTCCAGCCGCTGCAGTCCCCTCAAAATCCAGCCGGCCTAACTGTTGTCCGGAAGCTCTCATTTTCCATTCACTGTCACTGTGCAAAAATGAAATTCACTATTCCTACACTATAGTTTTTTCCCCTTCTGTATATAGTTCCTCCAGCCCCCTCTCAATCCCCGCCGACCTGCCACCTTCAACCCTAAACAGCTGCCGGCTGTTTCACAGCCCAACAATCCAACTAGCCTCTTCCCTGGACTCCCTCCCCACCGATCACCCTACAACCAGTCTCTTCCATCCCGGCGACCCATCCACAGCCGCTGCCTACAACCTCCTTTCTTTCCACCGCCGTACATCATCCCCTATCCCGGATCCGACCCCCAAAATATCGGATCTATCCTTCCCCGCCCGGATCTCCCTCCTAGTGGTCGGATCTATCCACTTTCCGCTGAGGACAACCACCGCCATCATCGTCACGCCTCCGGTTCCACCTTCGATCGCCGATCTACACATCCGGATCCAAAATCTCCAGTGTCTCGGTCAGCCCGTTACTTTGGTGAGTGTATGTTGTATTGGTTTATGTGATTTGACATTATTATTGGATTGGTTATTGTGCTTGACCTAGATACGAACTTGTAGAGCTTTGTAGCGATATACTTATAATTTGCAGGTGAGATTTATTCGCCGCGCGCTTAGCCTTGGCCCTCTGAGCGGAGGAAAACCACTAAATAATTGCTGAATTGAATGTTTGTTTATTTCCTTTAATTAACTGCGTGAGTTGAAATTGTTATTGCTCAAATTATTTTATCGCCTTCAGTTTACATTGCATTTAGAGTTGGATTATAGGGTCACGTCCACACCCCTTCCCTAGAAGTCTAGGTTTTGCCCACCCCATAGCCTACCCTACATCACCCTGACTTTCGATTAATATCAGAGTCGTGTTCACATAACATCATCATTAGTGTTTCACATCATGATCATTCTCTTTTAGATATTAGGCTAGAAATAAACATGAAATCATGTGACATTCCTAAACTTCAATGAATTACAATTGTAAATGGGCATACAAAGTAGTTTTTCAAAATAATAGAACTGACCTCTATTGTGGAGAGATTAGGCAATGTACACTGATTTTTTCAAGTCTTGCAGAGGTAGCAGGCCGTACTTTAGGTAATACATTGACCTTTGGTTGATACCCCTGGCCCCATGCTATTTTAATGTATTTTCGGCAGTAAGAAACTTTACAGAAGTGCCATAATTGTTCATTGTAGTTCTGCCTCTAGGCCCTATTTTAATTTGTGCACTCTTTTCTGTAGGCTGTTACTTCTGAAAGCCTGTTAAAACCCTTACTATCAGCTGACGAACTACAAGGTAAAGTCAGAAAAAAAGTATAGTTATAATCTTTTATATCAATCTTAATTGTTAATCTGTGATGCAGTTTGCGTTCATGGAACCTATAGGAAGAACTTGGAGTCAATTTTGCAGTCTGGTCTGAAGCGCATGGGAAGGCTACATGTTCACTTTGCAAGTGGATTACCCACAGATGGGGAAGTAATTAGTGGTATGTTACTCTTTTGCAAAGATCATAGTACGTTTTTATTGCATGATTACATTCTAGTGTCAATATTCCTATTTTTATAATTACTGAATTCTAGCATGGGAAACTTACAAAATTAAGTTGAATATACGCATTCTAGTGCCAATATCCGGGTATAAATGGTTTGTTACGTTTATTGATTGTCACTGCCGCACTACGTGACTTTATCTGCTTAAAAAGAAAAGTGACGTGCTCTCTTGTTTTCAGTCCTTTCATAAGATGGTGGTCCAACAATTTAGTGGCACAATTTGTGTGTTTCGTAGTGATAATGGTGGAGAATATGATGACCGGGTGGCGTTTGGGGCCTATCTTGCCAATCATGACATCATTCATCAAACCACATGTGTCCACACATCCACTCAGAATGGGGTCGCCAAACGGAAGAATAGACACTTGCTGGAGGTGGCTCGATGTTTACTTCTTGCTATGCACATTCCCAAATCCTACTGGGGTGATGCAGTTCTCACGGCTGCGCATCTCCTCAACCGTCTCCCGTCTCGTTCCATCTCCTATGATACGCCCCTCTCTCGTCTCGCCAAGAACCACATCGTCCACACCTCTCATATTGATCCTCGTATCTTTGGTTCCGTCTGTTTTGTCCACGTTCATACCCTGCACCGTGATAAACTGGATGCGCATTCCATTCGATGTGTTTTCGCTGGGTACTCTCCTACCACCAAAGGATATCGGTGCTATCACCCTCCGATTCGTCGCTACTATTTCACTGTTAATGTTACATTCCGTGAGGGGGAGTCGTACTTTGGTCCTCGTCAGGGGGAGACAAGTAGTAACAATGACGAGACTATCAACTCTCCTCTTCCTCTTCCGATTGTCGACTCTCCTCTTCCACTTGTTATCACTCCTCATATTTTCCCTTCCAATGGTCCGACTACTTCCCCTGTTTCTTCCACTTCCGCTCCACTTACATACACATACTCCCGTCGTCCTAAGGCTGTTGAGCAAGTGCAGACTGTTGATGTTCCGCCAGCGCCGGTGACTGTCTCCGCTCCAGATTCAGATGATGACCTTCATATTCTTCTTGCTCGTCTTATAGGTAAAAAGGGTGGCACCAAACACCCCATTGCCAACTACATTTGCTATACTCACCTCTCTCAGGCCCATAAAGCCTTTATCTCATCTCTTTCATCTATTATGATCGCCATCTCTTGGATGTTGCTCGCAACCTTTGCATACAAATGAAGGTTCCTCGGTCTTATTGGGGTAGTGCTATTCTCCTCTTTTGCTTTCTCATCGACCGTATTCCCTCCTCCATTCTTCAAGGCAAGACTCCGTTTTCTATTTTATATCCCGAGGCCGAGCCGTTTCCTTTACCTCTGAAATATTTTGGATGTACGACGTTTGTTCACATACCTTCTCTTGGTCGTGACAAACTTTCTCCTCGTTCTGTTAAGTGTATCTTTCTTGTTATTGTCCGACGCAGAAGGGCAACTATATTTGCCATACTCACCTCTCTCAGGCCCACAAAGCCTTTATCTCATCTCTTTCATCTATTATGATTCCTAAGACATGACATGAGGCTGTTCAGATACCTGAGTGGAAACAGGCAATGGAGGAGGAACTGCGTGTTTTGAAACAAAATGAAACATGACAGCTTACTAGCCTTCCTCCTGGGAAGCAAACGGTCGGGTCCCGATGGGTCTTCACAGTGAAACAGAATCAAGATGGGGTGGTGGAGCGGTACAAAGCTCGCCTGGTGGCTCAGGGGTATTCCCAGGCTCATAACATTGACCACCAAGAGACCTTTGCTCCTGTTGCTAAGATGAACTCAATTCGAGTACTTCTCTCCTGTGCTGCGAGTTGTGGATGGGAGCTACAACAGCTCAATGTCAAGAATGCTTTCTTGCATGATGATCTGGAGGAGGTCTACATGAATATTCCCCCGGGATTTGTTACCGAAGGATCCAATGGGAAGGTCTGCCATCTGCAGAAATCTCTGTATGGCCTGAAACAGTCTCCGAGAGCGTGGTTTGAACGGTTTATCAAGACCATGATTCAGCTAAGATACACCCAAGGTCAAGCTGATCACACTCTCTTCATCAAGAGGAAAGGTGTACAGTTTCTATTCTTATTGTGTACGTGGATGACATCATCATTACCGGAGATGACTTGGAGGAGATTAGTCACCTGAAAAAACAACTGGGCAAGGAATTTGAAGTCAAAGATCTGGGGAAGCTGAAATACTTCTTGAGAATTGAAGTTGTGAGGTCTCGACGGAGGATCTTCATCTCTCAAAGGAAGTATACACTTGAACTTCTGGAGGAGACTGGGATGCTTGAGTGTGCTCCCGTGGACACTCCAATTGAGGCTAATCATTAAATTGATGCGGATACTAGTGGGGAGAAAGTGGATGCATCAAAATACCAACAATTGGTTGGGAGGCTCATATATTTGTCCCATACTCGCCCTGATATTACGTACATTGTGGGCGTCCTAAGTAGATTTATGCACTCTCCTTCTATACGTCATCAGCAAGCTGCCTTTAGGGTGTTGCGATACCTCAAGAAGACACCAGGGCGTGGGATTCTGTTCAAAGCTAATCAATCATTGAAGGTTGAAGTGTTTACAGATGCTGATTGGGCTGGTAGTCAAGATGACAAAAAAATCTACCACTGGGTATTGTTCATTTATGGGAGGCAACCTTGTATCATGGAAGAGCAAGAAGCAGAATGTTGTAGCCCGCTCAAGTGCTGAAGCAGAATACAGGGCTATGACATAAGGAGTTTGTGAGGGATTGTGGTTGAAGACCATTCTTCAAGATATGGGTCTCCAGGTGAACAAACCTGTTCCTATCTACTGTGACAACAAGGCAGCCATCAGTATTGCGCACAATCCGATACAACATGACAGAACCAAACATGTGGAAGTTGACAGACATTTCATCAAAGATCATCTCGACAAGGGGAATATCTGCACTCCATATGTGAAATCATTTGACCAGCCTGCCGATGTTTTCACCAAGGGACTATGCAGCGACAACTTCAAGAACAACACTGACAAGTTGAGAATGATCAATATATATTCCCAACTTGAGCGGGAGAGTTGAATATACACATTTATTGTCGCATTAATTGTCCCGTCAGTTTTTACGTTTCCTTTCCGCCATCACACTTATGCAATCCACGTGATATGTCACGTGTTGTGGTCCTATATATATGTTTGTTATTGCTCGTTTCTAGGGCATCATAATACAAAAATCATCTTTCCACTCATTATTACCTTATGGAAACACCACAATGGACCAGCATTTTTTCATTTCTTTTGTCATCCAATGATTCCTATTCCCTTTTTTTGAAGTGGAATGCAATTTATTCTTAGGACAACCTTAATCATCTCAAGAAGGCTTCCCTCTCCTAAACTGAATGCCGTAGCTTACATGTTAAGCATTTTCATATTAAACATTGTAAATGAGATCATATGTTGATGATTTAAACATGCAATCAAATTTTTCTCCCAACGATCATGAATGCAACCAAACACTAATGATTTTATCTGAAAAGATACTTCATTACAGTTATTTTTTTCTTGGATTTAAAAACATGATCTTGAACAAAATGATATATTATAAAATATATTTAATAGTATGCAATAATTTTATTTTGATAACAATATGTTTATTGTAAAGAAAGAATATTTAAAAGTTTAAAATCCTAGATTGATTTTAAGTTTTTTCAAACTTTTAAATTTATATTAAAAAAAACATGCAAACAATCAAATAATAAATGTTTTAAATGTTTTCATATTTTTATAATATGAAATTAAAAATTTGTGAAACAATTATACAAAAATGGTTGTAAGAATAAAACGTTAAAAAATCGAAACAATAAATCTAGCTGATTTAAATGTATTTAATATAATATATATATAAACGATTTAAACATATATTGCTAGTCTGCTAATATAACATAAAATAAAATAGCAGACGATATATTTAAAAGTTGTGTCGGCCGATATATATAAAAAAATCGGACATATTGACCTATAATTTACAAAACGACATAATCTATTTGTTTTTTGGAAAAAAAATATCGTTTTGCCCTTAAAAATGACATGTCAGGAGACATGTCAGACGGAGAACATTTAAAACAATCAAACTGAAATTATTATTATTTGTTGCTTTTCTTCTTTAAAAGTGTTGTTGTTTTTTCTTTAAAAACTTTAGAATTTTTTAAAGTAATGTTACTATTCTGTGTGCAGGAACAACTAATTCAATTTATGCTTGCTAATTTTGACTAAAATGTTGCTAAAAAATGAAATTACCTAAAGTAAGTTAACTATTAATCGTGCATGATTATGATCGCCTAAAACAAAACTCAAAGGTGACTAGTAAATCTACCAATATTGTGTTTGAGTTCATCAAAATATGAGTTTAGCTTTAAAGGCTTTGGGGTCAACAAAAGTTTGTGAAGCTCGTTCCCTTCACTTTGATAGATTGAGTTCGTGGAGTTGGAAACTATAGAAAAATGCGGCAAACAGAGAAATAATCCAAACATCTTATTAATTTTCTCTTATGTATACATACAAGTATTTGTACATTTATATAAGAAGAAAAGAGAGAAGGAATCCCATTTTAAGATGCGGAACTAATCCTAAAGAGAGAGAGGGCAATAGTCGGGTCTTGTTATTGGGCCTTTTTACATTGTTTATTCAACATTCCCCCACAAGCTGGAGCATGTAGATCGTAGAAACCAAACTTGGACAAGAACGAATAATATAACAGATGTGGTAAGGCCTTAGTGAGAATATCAACTACCCGCCCAGCGTCAGGAACATATTTTAATTCAACTTTCTTCAATTGAACCTTCTTTCGAATGAAGTGACAATCAATTTCGATGTGTTTGGTACGTTCATGAACTACAGGATTCTTGACAATGTGAATAACGGCTTGACTACCATAATAGATAGTAGTCGGTGAAGGAAGTTTAACACCAATGTCTCTTAGAAGGCTTTCCAACTAGGTGTGCTCGGACACAACAAAGGCCATTGAATGATACTTTACTTCGACAGATGACCGAGCGACTGCAAACTGCTTCTTGCTGCACCAAGTGATTATGTGTTTATTGAAATATGTACAATAACCACTTGTGGAATGACGATCATTCAGAGAGCCCGCATAGACACCATCTGAGCATGCAACAAGAGATAAAAGAGACGATGAAGACTTGTATACAAGTCCTTGTCCAGGAGCCGACTTCAAGTATCAAATGATGCATTCAACTGCTAGGAGATGAGAGATTCGTGGAGCATGCATAAATCGACTGATAACTCTAACAACAAAAAATATATCAGGTCTTGTAACTGTAAGATATATCAACTTCCCTACAAGACAATGATAATACTCTGGATTTGGAAGCAAAATATCAGAATCCGAGGCATGGACACAGAGCTTATGATTGATATTCATAGGAGTGTCTGCAGGCTTGCACCCAGAGAAGCCAACATCATGATGCCAAGACAGTACTTCCGCTGAGATAGAACAAGTCCATCAGGATGCCAAACAACCTCAAGACCAAGGAAGTACCAATGTTTTCTCAAGTCTTTAGTTTGAATAGCAGATGCCAAATGTTGTTTGATCATGTGCATTTCTTTGGCATCATCACCCGTAATCAAGATGTCATCGTCATAGACCAAGAAAATAACTGTGCCCGTCAGTCGCTGACGAGTAAATAAAGAAAAGTCAACCGAGCTCCGAGTGAATCCAACATTACAAACAACCTGGCAGTACTTTTCAAACCATGCTCGAGGAGACTGTTTGTGACCATAAAAAGATTTTCTTAGATGACAAACGAGAGATTTCCCCGTGGTCTCAAACCCGGGAGGTTGTTGCATGCAGACAATCTCCTGCAAATCGTCATTAAGAAATACATTTTTGACATCTAATTGATCCAACGGCCACTGTCGATGAACATCAAGGGAGATCATGATGCAGGCAGTGCTCAGTTTTGCGACAGACGAGAATGTTTCGTTGTAATCAAGATCGTGTTGTTGTATGAATCCTCGAGCCACCAAACGAGCTTTGAGTCGTTGAACTGTCTTATCTAAACCATGTTTGATGGTAAAAACCCGCTTACACCCAACACAAGATTGGCCAGGTGAAAAAGAAACAAGGTCTCAAGTATGATTGGCCCAAAGAGCAGTCATTTTCTCATTCGTTGCTGCGCGCCACCCCTGATGCAGTAGAGTCTCCTGTAGAGAGTTTGGAGTAGATATGGATATCAAAGCAGATGCAAAGTGGTTTAGAGCAGGAGATAGGCGATGTAAGGAGACATAATTTGCCATAGGATGTGTGATGGATGCTTGTGCCAGATTTTCAGGCTGCCTGATATCATTTGTAGAGGATAATTGTCTTAGAGCATCAGAACGAGAAGCTCGACGAGTGTACACACAAAGAAGAAGCGATTTGAAAGGAACAACAATGGTTATTGAGGTTATTAATGGTACATGGGAAGTAACATGGACGGTAGGATGTGGTAGTGTTGGAGGTGTTGGAGAAGCTAAGGAGGAAGAGTGAAAGAGTTGATGCTCGAGAAAGGTTACATCAGCAGATGTTACAACCTTGCAATCATCAGGAGAGTAGCAGACATAACTTTTTTGAGTGCGGGAATAACCAACAAACATATATTTGGTTGCACGAGGAGCAAGCTAGTCGGTAGAGGGGCCAAGGCAGTGGACATAACAAGTACATCCAAAAATGTGGGAAGTAACTGGAAGGGGGTGGGGGTGGAGGGAAATATAAGGCTGAAGGGAGTCGTATACTCGTATAGTTGAGAATAGAGGAGAACTTGCGATTGATGAGGTAACAAACTGTTGAAACCGTGAAATGCCACTAGAGTTTGATAAATTGCATTTGAAACATAAGAGAGCAAACGACCTCGAGAAGATGACGATTTTCCCTCTCTGCTACACCATTCTGTTGGGGTGTATAAGCACATGAGGTTTGATGGATGATCCCCAACTCAGTATATAGATTATTAAATTCACGACTCGTATATTCACACACATTATTGGCGCGAATTATTTTAACGATGTGTGAAAACTGAGTACGAGTTTCAACAAGAAATGCACAGAACACACGAGAAAGTTCAGAACAGTTGTGAAGTGAATACAACCACGCCATGCTTGAGTAATCATCAATAAAAGTAAGTAAATAACGTAACCTGAAACAATAGCTATTTTATTTGGTCCCCAAATGTCAGAATGAACTAATGAAATAGGAGCATCGCTCCGAGTACAATGAGAAGTAAAAGAAGTGCAATGTTGTTTGTCAAAGTTACAAGATTCACAAGTAAAGTCGGTGAAGGAGAAATCTAGAAGAGTTTTCTTGAGAATTTGAAGAGGAGCATGCCCAAAAATGCCGATGCCAATTAATAGAGGTGACGAAGGAGAGAACTGTGGGTGGAACTTGCAGAATGTAGAGGCCGTTGGACAATTTTCCTTCATCAATGATATTCCGTGTTCGTCGATCCTGTATAACAAAAGAAGAAGGAGAAAATGTTATAATGCAATCAAGTTCTTGAGTGAGACGACTAACAAAGAGAAAACTGAAAGGAGATCCCGGAACGTGAAGAACCGAGCGAAGAGAGATATGAAGTCAGGGGCACATCAGCAGAATCAGAAACCGGGTTGGTGTCACCGTTGGCCACTGTGATGAACTTGGGATGTATGGAGTCCAAGTACCGCAGTGGTTTTCGCGGAGTAATATGGGAGGTGGAGTCCACAATCCAAGTGGAACTATGAGAGAAACATGAGATACCTTCGTTAGAGATAAAAGCAACAAAGTCGGATGTACGACTGAGCATCCCCTGAAGATGTTGAAGTTGTGTGCGCAGATCATTAATTCTGGTACTGGTGGTGGAATTTGGTGCAGCCGCAATGAAGGCATGGTGTTTCGAGGGCATACCATGCTTTCGGAAGCATGTTGCCTCAAAATGACCAATTCGACCACAATAAGAACAGTGGGGTCGAGGCTTTCCGGCACGACCCCATTCTCGAGATCCGGCACGATCCCCACGTGCGGGTGAAGGAGCGAGGTGAGAAGGAGAAGCTTGCTGGAGGAGAGCCAGAGACAGTGCCTGGAGGATCAGGGGGTGACTTTTTAGATTATCGAGCACACATTTGATAAAGAAGGAATAGTGGGTGAGGAAAGGATCTGAGCCCGAACGCTGTGGAGATGAGGCAAAACACGGGCCATCATCATGGCGATGCCAATGATTTCTTTCTGGGCACGTTGGACAGCGAGATCCGTTGTTGGAGGTTGATGTTGAGTCCGGGCCTCGACCAGAGTTTTAGAACGTGCAACAATGAAAGTTAGGTCTCCAGGCACCTCTGAGCCAAGAGATTGAAGATCGATGATGATATCGAAGAGGTGTTGCGGACTGTCTTTTCCAGAATAAATGGAGTGTAGTTCCTCCCACATGTTCTTGGCGTTCTCATGATACATGACCATTCGATATGGTTCACTGACCATAGAATTGAGGATGCAGGATTGGACACAACTGTCATCTCAGAGCCAGTCCTCGGTCGGCTTAGTATGAGACTAGGAGTGGCCTTAGTCAGATGGCGAAGGAGGCCTTTGGTCTGAAGAACACTGCGGACGGAGTGCACCAACAAAGTTCTTCGATAGTGGTATTCTGAAGTTCATCACAAACTTTAGGAAGGGGAGCTGCATCACAGACAGGAAGAGATGGAGCGTCGTTCAATGCCATTGACTTGACACTTTCAGGAATGGTGATGGGTGCGGCAAGCACGGTCGACAAGAACTTGGGGCAAGAAAAAAAAAACTGTCAAGTATTGGTTTGCAGAGGATCACGCAAGGAGCCGGGCTATCTTGCGAAGAAAGAAAGCTTGCGGTCACGCGAGAAAAGAGGCTTGACCAACAAGTAGTCTTCGTCGGTAGGCAGGGCAATTTTAACCGCAAAAAATGCGCAACACGTTGAAGCCGAGCAGAGGAAAGCAACGCTGACTATTTCTGGTGGGCAGCGAAGCAAGAGACCAGACAACTTTTACCACAAACAGAAACGCGCGACAAGCTGAAGCCGAGCAGAGAAGAGCGGTTGCCATCAAAAGACGAGCGGCCAGAAGGATGAGTTCTCAAGGGATGCAGGGAGGAGAAGCCATGCAGATAGGGAGACCGAGGCGTGTTCGCGAATCATGAGAGTTCCTCCGAAATGAGTAACCAACGAATAGGTGAGCGCTGCGACAAACAAAAGAAACTAGCCGAGACGATCTCGCGAGAAGATTGTGCGAACACAATTGAGGAGGGAGCTACCTGCACGGATAGAACAACGAGCATGAGGAGACAGCCTTTTTGCCGAGGCACGTCAAGACCACCGGGAAGGCATGCACTGCAAACAGATGAAGCCGAGCGACGATTAGAGCGGATAGAGAGCCAGGCCGCAGGAGATAGCAGACTGGTGGGGCCAGATGAGCCGCTAAGCAGGTTTATAAAAACCCGAAGGAGGCTGCACCAGGGAGAAGATGATGGGAACCAGACACAGAATGACAATTTGCGGTCAAAGAAAGGTAGACTGGAAAGATGGTCAACAACAGCTCTAGGGCCGAAATAATCCAAAGAGCTCTGATACCATGTAGAAAACGCGGTAAATTGAGAAATAATCCAAAATTTTTATTAATTTTCTCTTATGTGTACATACAAGTATTTGTACATTTATATAAAAAGAGAAAAAAGAAGAAATCTCATTCTAAGATGTGAGATTTAAGACCTAAAGAGAAAGAGGGCATTAGCTGGTCCTTGTTATTGGGCCTTTTTACAATGTTTATTCAACAAAAAACAATCAAATATTAATAGATTAATTCGGAAAAAAAGATACAATTGATGGGAATGTGGTAGTTGGTTGATCCAAGAGAAGCCGTTGGGTCTGCTCCTCCAATATTAAGACCTTCTAATGTTGGTACCCAAATCCTTTACTTTCCTCTCCTTTATACACGAGATTTGCAATGCTCATAATTAACAGTTATTCTAATAGGAAATACTTAAAAATTGAAAGACATAAAAGGGAAATAACAAGATAAAGAAATAATACAATATGAAAATATTCTACTGGTGGCCGAATGGCCTTGTGTTCTCCCAGATTCTGTCTGGGGCCCCTTGTGGCTTGAATAGACCCGGAGATCCATGCACATATTAGTACTCTATGGTGGAATAACGATCTTGTCCTCAAGGTCAAAGTTCAAAAATTGATCCTTGAGTTCGGAGGTGAGGATCCAGGTAGCCTCGTTGGGGGGGGGGGGAGGCTGTGATATTTAATCATCACTTGCTCCATGGGCGTTCCTCGATGAGAATCGTCTTCTTGGGCAGAACTTGCTCCGATGTATATACGGGTGTTGCGCAAGTTGACAACTCCTATTAGTTTAGGAGAGAGAGAATGATTTCCTCGAACTTGGCCACATGAAAGATGGGGTTGGATTCTCCTTTGTGCTGATAACATTAACCAATGCGTTGTTGATGTAGACTGGGGTTATGATTTTCAAAACTAAATATTTTTAAGCAAAATAATTTAATTGTTGTCAAATAAAATTTAAGGTTTGAAAATGATTTTATTTTATTTTTTTTGAAAGAGGGGCCGAGTGGCCAAATTCAAAGCTTCGCGCGCGTAGCTATACTCGTTGTAATGAATTTTATTAAAATCGTTGAATTGTTTTAGAGGCAAATTTCTCAAGCACGACTGAGTTGAATATCTTGCAAGACTTACACTACCACAAGCAGAATCACAATAATAACTTATGAAATATCGATAATAAGAGTAGATTGAACGTTCGAAGCAAGCTTAGCATTATTTAATTGAATCACATAAAATTAATTTGATAGTTCGAAGCAGCGAAGGAGCGAGTGTTATCCAGGAGACGTGATTCTCCAAATATGGCGGTAGAAGCTTGTTGCCGTCAACTGTGGTTCAAAGATTGTCGGGGAGTGTGCTGTAGTCGGCGACTCAAAATGTTATGGCAATGGTAGGGGCTTCGTCAAATTTGCGTGGACGCAGAGGAAGAGCATGAACCGGCTGCAGATCGACGGGAAATGTGTCGGCGTCGACGAGTATCAGCGGTGAAGGGTTCGACAGAGGGCTTCTCCTCTCTGCCGGGGTCGAGCTCTGTCAACCCCGAGGGAATTGATGTCTCTGGGCCACAAATTAATGTGAGTCGATAAATGTGGGGTGAGCGACACATCTGGGCCACAAATTAATTCATGGGGTGTGGGTTCAGACGGGGATGCGGTAAGCAGTAGTGTAGTGGAGACAACGACAAGTGAACTAGGAGTCGTGGGGTTCCTCTCGCGTGCCCTTGAGATAAGACAATTCTTCTGAGGTCGAGCTCTGTCAACCTCGAGGGAATTGATGCATCCGTCGTCGCACCCGAGGACGCGTGATCTTGTCACGCAACAGTTATCTTTTTATCATTATTTTTTTAATTGCTATTTCATTTTTTGTATTTTATTTTCTTGCATCGATGCTATTTCTAGTCCCGACTCATTGGTTTGACACCCGGTGGGACCCTAAATAAAATAATTCGGTAATTCGAGTAGTTAGGACGTAAGGGCAAGCTTAACTTATTTAAGAATGTATAAATTTAATTAAGAAGAAAAAAATCTTATTTGGAAAGACTTTATAGGAATTAACTTAGTGGATCTCATTTTGAAATCATGCCCCAAATTATGCTCGATATCGTTTGGAAAATGAAAAGAGCTCGTTGGAAATTACAACCCGACAGCTTTGAAAATAATAATTGAAAAAAATATCAGTTTTGGAAAACATAACTTTGGAAACAAAAATTAAAGAGAGCAGCTGTCAATTTGGATAGTCTTGGACTCTAAAGACCAACGTGATATAGGAATAGAGCGGTCGGAAAAATCAGAGGAAACAAACAAAACCTTACTTTTTGTTTTTTTTCTTATGCAACCGGTCCTGTTCACGATCTTCTTTCCCGTCCTTCCCGATCCAACGACGACACCACTCCATCAACAACAGCCGCGAGTTTGTTTGACGGTCTCCATCAACAGTTTGTCGACTTCCTCCTTCAGCCCAGGCGAGCCCTCTGTCGAACCCTTCACCGTTGATTGACGTCGGCGCCGACACATTTCCCGTCGATCTGCGGCCGGTTCATGCTCTTCCTCTGCGCCCACGCAAATTTGACGGAGCCCCTTCCACTGCCATAACATTTTGAGTTGCCGACTACAACACACTCCTCGACAATCTTTGAACCATAGTTGACGGCAACAAGCTTCCACCGCCAGATTTGGAGAATCACATCTCCTGGGTAACACTTGCTCCTTCGCTGCTTCGAACTATCAAATTAATTTTATGCGATTCAATTAAATAATGTTAAAGTTTGCCTCTTACGTCATAACTACTCGAATTACCAGACTATTTTATTTAGGGTCCCACCGGTTGTCAAACCGATGAGCCAGAACTGGAAATAGCATCGATGCAAGAAAATAAATTACAGAAAATGAAATAGCAATTAAAAAAATAATGATAAAAAGATAATTGTCGCGTGACAGGATCACGCATCCTCGGGTGCGACGACGGATGCATCAGTTGTTGGGCCCAAACTTCCAATGATTTTGAATGACCCGCAATAACATGCTCTCAACATGGGTTGCTGCCTATGGACGACCAAAATTTGTTGTTTAATGAGGATTGTGTCTCTCGAATTGTAGGACACCACTCACTAGTGTTTATTTGTCATTTGATCCATGTGTCCCTGGGCCCCCGACGAAGTGGAATTTGAGTTGACTGGGGGCCTGTCCCGATCCGCAAGTCATCGTGTTGAAGCCTCCACGTGACATTCCCATGGAGTATGTTGCACGATAGTGGGCGACACTTTTGTAGACGATTTGGAAGGGTGATTCCCATGAGGCAGAATGGTCAGCCATGTTATACCATAACTCGGCCAATGGGATCCAATTGTACTATTGCTCGGAATTAAAACAAAATAAGTAGGTCTTGACATATATATTCAGAATTTCGTCCTATTTGTCAGTTTGAGGGTGGCAGACCGTGCTTGTCAATTGTTGTGTTTGGATACATTTTTTGGGTGGAGAACGTGGCATAAATTGCAATGATTCATATTTCATACACACCGAGAATTGGCGGCTGAGCAGGCGTGGGCGCCATTGTCGGCTGGACAATACGAGGGACATACGCTTGCTGTCGTAAGAGGAGGTTGTGCTTCGAGGTCCCTTGAGTTACCTGCTGTAGTAGGTTATGTGCCACTTTGTTGCATGAGAACGATGCTAATTCCACTTTCAGATGCGTCTCATTCTATCACAAACGGCTTTGAGAAATCCGTCATAGCGAGGATTGACACTGTGTAGAGGGCCCACTGGAGTCCAATGAAGGCCTATTGGGCTTTCAGTGACCACGTGAAGGGACGATCAACCCCGCTTCAGGCGATCCATGAGATGCCATGTTGTGCAACCATAATCTTGAATGAAGCGTTGTACTATCAGGAAAGGAGTACAGTTTCGGCCCTGGGCAACAAACACAATTTTCTTCAGATCTGTGGCTAGACCTTTCGTAGAAAAGATATGGCTGAGAGATACGCCACTTCAGAATACTCGAGTGATCATTTCTTGATGTTCACTACCGGCTAATGTTGTGCTTGAAGCTAGAGGACGCACCTCAGGTGGTCCACCTGTGGGTCTTCAATGAGGAGCTATAAACAAGAATGTCGTCGAAGAGGGCGAGGATAAACTTCCATAGGAATTCCCAAAAATGTCGTTCCTGGTAGACTGAAATGTCGGCAGAGCGTCAATCGGCCCAAAGGGCTTGACTAAAAACTTGTAGTCCTCGTCAAAAGGCAGTTTTCTGCACATTTATGACTCAACGCGAATATTGTGGTACCCTGTGCGAAGGCCCAATTTGTAGAAAAATCATTCGCCTTGAAACACATTCAAAAGTTCATGAATGAGAGGATTTGGGTATTTGTCTGCCACGATGGACTCTTGAGTTCCCTGGCCCACGCCAAAATGTCAGATGTCATCTTGCTTCCGTACGAGCAAGATCAAAATGGAAAAAATGCTCACACTCGGTTGGATAATCCCTGCTTGAAGCACATCTGCGACCATGCATTTTTTCGTGGTCGTAATTGTATGCCTGCACAAAAATGATGTTTACCCCCCGGTTGTAATGGTATGAGGTGATCCGAGGTGCGGATAGGATGAAGACCTGTCAATGGTGCAAAATCACCTAGGAATTTGGACAGAACCCGATTGATAGACAACCGTCCTTCCAATGGAGTTGCGGATCCGTAATAATACAAGGCAAAGAGGGGTCATCAAATTCCATAGTCATGGAGGCCCAGCTGGTCTTGACGTCCTCGCGAGTTCTGAGCCTTGTGACTTCATGAGGGGGGATGGATGTTAGCGATCGGAGAAATGCTGGCGGAGGAGCTTTCTTGCGGGTATGCTGCCGCCGCTGACCGTCTAAGGATGTCCACTGTGGAGAAGTTGGCCACATTGACATATGGTGAACGATAGGTCTGACTCATGTTCGGGAGGAATTCATCTTCCATGCAGCGGGCTTGCTCCACGACACTATGAAATGAGGCTGAGTTATGTATGCGTAGCCGATCACAGATGCGCGGCTTTCGTCCTTGCAAAATAGTAATGCTTCTTGAAGAGGCCCAATACATGAGTCAATGTTTCGGCGAATTGATGTAAAGGACCACTGTCTTGGATTGTTGGACGGCGGATATATGTTCGTACACATCGTACGGCTGCAACCATCGTGGCAATGACTGATAATTTCTTTAAAGGCCGGTGACATCAATCGTGCGTTGACCTGGCAAACCCAACGAATATAGTGGAGAGCTGACATATCCATGTAAATAGTGGTCATGGAAACTTTCTGGCGCTGTAGAGGTCGAAGAATTACTTTGTTCGTGCAATCCAACCCAGTGAATCTGTACCCTCGATGGTCGAGACGTCGACGTGATAGAGGTGTTTCACGTAGGGTGTGATTGGTGCTTGAGCGGCGGTCACATCGAAGAACTAAGTTTTGTGCTCTAGAATCTAAGTTTTGTGCTCTAGATGTAAGCCTGTATTAAGATACCCTAAAACTTGAGACATGTATCTGTGAGCTGCCGGTTAATGTTAATTATTGAATCGAAGTCAGTTTTACAAAATGGTCAAACTCACATTCAACCAGAAACTTTGGCCCATAGGTGAGTGCCAACCATGTGGTATTTTTACATGGGCATATGTTTGCCTATGTGTGGTGGGATTAAATCATGCCCTTGCATGCCTAAGCTATTTCCCGCTTACATGAGAGCTCTCCACCTCCCTCCTCAAATGGAAAATTTCAACATTATCAAGCCTATGCTTCAACTATGATGCATTCCCGTCTGGTTACGATGGGGAAAGTGATGCAAAATCAGCAACCAATCCATTTATATCAAAATTGACCATTTTCCCGCTAACAAGCTACTAACATACTGGAGATAGGGCATCATATAAACACCACAGATACCAATGTCTGCCAATCTGAAATTTGAGAAAACATGCAGCAAATTTATCAACCAAATATTTGAATCAAATGCTAAGCCACACACATTCATGTAGGGATTCAAGTAGAACATAAAATTGCATGTGGAACTTCGCCCTAAAAATTAGGGTTCACATAAATCTCACGATAACCTCCATAATCCACTACAACAAGGACCTCAACTGATAACAATAGAAACGAGAGGGGTGTGAAAAGGAAACAACGTTCTCCACGAATGGAGATAAGACATCGACCTTCGCTCCCATGGGTAATATCTTTTTCCTTGCCATCCTCGAAGGTCAAGTAACGAGACATTTTTCTGGGAAGCAATGAATTTCACGGACGAAGGAGGCAGCACCTCCCTTCTTCTTTGGCGTTGACCAATTCTCAATCTTCTGAGTACTCACTCAGTCACTCTCTCTTGACAAATAGCTCCTTATTGAATTATTAACTCTTATATCTTCGATTTACTGAACTGGCCAGTCCGGTTCCACCCTTGTTCGCACCGTCTAGGAGGAGTCTTCAATGTTCCAAATTAAACACAAATTTTACAGTTTTTGTTTGCTTTTAAAAGGAAAATTTTGAAGGGAGGAAATGACGGGTTCTTGCCTCTTGGGCATCATAATAAATCAAAGATCACACTCAATTGCACAACAATGTTGTGGCAGTTAACCTGCTCTTTATTTCCGACTCTGGCCCAAAAATCTTGAATTAACGAGGCGAGAACAAATGTGTGAGTTAAGGATCTTGATGTAGTGATAGGCGACCAAAACTTCACTAAGTGAAAATGCAAACTAAGGCTCTGTTTGGGATACCGGTGCCGTTTTAAAAGGAAGCAGTTCAAAAGGGAGATTCAAGACTGAGGTTTTAAAACTGAGGTTGTGTTTGGGTAAACTCTGGTCCGGCGATTTAAAAATTATATAAAAAAGTTTCACAGATTAATTTATTATTATATTTAATCAGCAAACCCCAGCACAATTATATTAAATTTATCATTAATACAACAAACCCCTCGGAGGCTCGGATAACCATTAATTTATCATTATATTTAATATATCATTAATATAGCATATCCTCCGACTATTCATCTTCTTCTCGTTAATTTCTTTCCTCCATTAACAGCGAAACCTGCCGAAAAATGCGGTGTTGAACGCCATTAATGGCGGAAAAAAGGCCCTTGTGGGTAATTAAAATCTAAACGGCCAGTCCAAGACGGAGGCTGGTGCTCGAATGGCCAGCAGCAAAACATCCTTTTCATGCCAGCCTTTCTAAAACGGACGTCCCACTGGTTTCCCAAACACCTCTCCTCCGGATCGGCCATGCCGGAATGGCGTACCGCTGGGTTGTCAAACACAACCTAAATGCAGTGCACATGCAATTTTGAGACGTTAGTCCGGATCGAGATCTCAAGCGAGTAATTAAAATAAATAAAGCAACGAACTACAATTTGCACGGTTGGATAACAAGCAATGATGAATAAAGGACAATTATAATAAACCAACGAGATAAGACGCAATTCCGTTCAAGTGCGCCAAATACGTTCTGCAAGTTATACGCCGATTAATGAATACGAATACTTGTGAAAATTAAAACCCAAAGCAAGAGTCTTTACCAAAGCAAACAATGAAAAGAAATTCAACATCCATACCTAGATTTACTCGTGCGTATGGCGGCGGGATTAGGGACAAGGAGTCTACGACAGTGCTGGCGTTCTCGGCTCAGGAATGGGTTCCCCAAGTGGGCTGTTGGGGGGCGTGCTGTAGAATCGAAGGATTAGGTCAAAGGGGTGGGGGGCTGGGCTACTGGAAGTATTGTGGAGGGGGGCTTTATGGGTGGCTGTTTGGTGGTCGGGGTGTAGTGGGGGTGCGGGAAGGCTGGGAAAAGGGTGGCCAGAGGCGGGAACCTTGTGGATCTGAAGGTGGGAGGGTCGGTGGAGGGGTGTCAGACTGGGACGACATGTGGGGGTGGTGGTGGATTTGTTCCGTGGATGGGAAGGCGTAGAATAGGGTGCGGGCTGGTGGAAGGTTGGTTGGGTTGGGAAGCAGGTGGACACTGGGATCCAAGGAGGGGAGGGAAGGAAAGGCGGGGCTGACATGGTCTTGTCGGAGATGGGAGGGGGCTAGCCGCAGGTAGTCGCACGGGAAGAGCCGCTCGATGCCAGAGAAGACCAGCTGGTTGCAAGAGGCAACTCTGATCCTTAATTTCAACCACATACATGAATATATATAGGGTGAGGGGAAATAAAACTAGGGCACCCCGATGGATGACTAATAATAATGTTCACGCCGATCAGGGGTTAAACACAGCACAAAATAAATAAACTAATATCAAACAGGCTCGGAACGAGAATCTGGGCGCATCCACAGACTCAGATTGCCCAAATGGGTCGTCGATTACCGCCTCCTGCGAGAATAGACGCGTGTGGGCCGTTGATCGCCATCAACTACCCCCGAATTGAAAGCACTCATCTCCGGTGAGTGAAGACGGTCGTACTCTCGACGTAAGTTTGGGACGAGTCTCTCGAGCTCCTCAGCAGAAATCCAAGTATCGTCAGAAACCGGGCGGGCAAGCCAATGAATTAAGTAGCGCAGAACCAGTCGACCGCCCATCGTAGTGAAGTCGTGACCAATGATCTGTAGTGCATCTCCGGTAGGCACAAGCGATTGTCACAGTGATGTGTCTCCGTCCGAAAGTGGTGCTGGTGGAACTGCCGGCGGGTGGTGTGGTTCTCCGAGCGGTGCTCAACCGTCCGCGATAGCCTAGGCATGGTGGATATAGAGGTGCCTGAGAGGGGTGTGATAAGTTGTGGCTCAGGGGTAGCTGGAGACAATGAGTCCACATACACTCGCTCCTCGTAGTAAGGAGTTAAATCCTCCACATTGAATACCTGGTGAATTCCCATTGCTGGTGGGATATCAAACTCATAAGCGTTCACACCAATTCGTCGAGTGACTGTATAGCCCATTCGACGGGCACTTAACTTCTTCTCTACCCCCTGTGGGAGGCTCTCAGGTTGAAGGTGGATCATGACCTGTTCTCCAACGTCAAAAACCTGCTCCCTCCTGTGCAGATTGGCCTGAGTTTTATAAATTTCATTACTAGCTGCGATCTTCCTCCGGACTGTCTCATGAAGTGCGTGTATATGCTAAATGAACGACTCGATAGATTCATTAGGTAGGGCCTCTAACGGGACGTCAACCAGGTTAACGGGTTTTCTAGGCTCATAACCTAATATGACATGAAATGGACTTAGACCCGTGGTCCTATTGATTGATCTATTGCATGCAAACTCCGTGACAGGCAGGACGGAATCCCAGGTGGATGGACTATTCCGAACGAGGTAACGCAAAAGGGTCCCCAGACTACGGTTGATAACTTCCATCTGTCCATCCGTCTGTGGGTGATAGACGATGGAGAACTTCAGTGTCGTACCGGTCTTCTTTCACAACGTCTTTCAGAAATAACTCATGAAGTGAGGTCACGATCAAAGACAATGGACGTGAGAAACCCATAATACTTGAAAACCTCCCTGAAGAACAAAGCACCCACGTTAGGGGCATTGAAAGTCCTATGACATGAGATGAAGTGGGCCATCTTCGAAAAGCAGTCCATGACAACAAAAATTGAGTCAAACTTCCGCAGCGTGCGGGGAAGCCCGAGTGCAAAATCTAAGCTAATATCTTCTCAGGGTCTATGGGGGATAAGTAATGAAATGTATAGACTCGTGAACTGTCGGGATCCCTTCACCATTTGGCAGATACAATAATGACGAACGACTCTAGTAACATCTCTCTTCAGGACAAGCCATAAGAAGCGGTACTCGACTAACGCAATCGTCTTATCCTGCCCAAACTGCCCCGCGGCCCCGCTCGCGTGCAGTTCCCTGATGAGGAAGTCCCGAAGGGAAGTCTGTGGCACACAGAGGCGAGAACTGTAGAATAGATAGCCATCAGAAATGATGAAACCCTCACGGGGTTCGGGAGAGTCCCTTGATAAGGCTGAGTAAATATCACAAATTCTGGGCACTCGGGATAGTCGTGTTGGATACACTCAAATCCTTCCACGCGCGCGCTCATGGTGTGGAGAATAGTGGTCTGGTGACTCAACGCATCAACCGGCTTGTTCTCAACTCCAACTCGGTGCTTGAGAACGTAGTGATACTCCTGCATGAATTCCACCCATTTCGTGTGACAGTGGCCTAACTTCTTTGAATGCAAATATCGCAAGGCATGATGATCAAAGTACAGGACAAACTCCTTGTGTAAAAGATAGTGACGCCAATATTGGAGCGCCTGCACGACAGAACAAAATTCTCGATCATAATTGGAGTACTTTTGCCAGGCATCTTTCAAATTCTCACTCAAGTAAGCAACTGGATGACCCTCCTGGTTAAGTACTCCACCGATGCCCACTCCAGACGCGTCACACGATACCTTGAAAGCCTTGGAAAAATCCGGAAGGCGCAATACAGGGGCAATCGACAAATTCCCTTTAATCTCTTCAAAAGCTCTGGTGGCTGCTGCTGTCCAGGCAAAATGCCCCTTTCGGAGGCAGCTCGTAATGAGGGTCATGATCGAGCTAAATCCTCGAACAACCTCCTATAAAAGATGGCGAGTCCGTGGAAGCTTCGGGCCTCGTGAATAGTAGATGGGATGGGTCACTCATTAATAGACTTGACCTTATTTTGGTCAACCGAGATACCACTCTCCGAGACAATATATCTTAAGAAATCCACGGATGTAGTCAGGAATGAGCACTTATTTAGATTGGCGTACAGATGCTCCTTCCGCAAGAGATCAAATACCAAAGGAATGTGGCCCAAGTGCTCAACGCGGTGCTGACTATAAATCAGGATATCGTCGAAGTAGACCACTAAGAATTTGCCCATAAAGGGCCGTAGAATCTGCGTCATCACTCTCATGAACGTACTCGGTGCGTTCGACAGTCCGAACGGCATAACCATCCACTCATACAGGCCATCCATTGTCTTGAAGGTCGTCTTCCACTTGTCCCATTCTCTTATCCTAATCTGATGATACCCGCTCCGTAGGTCAATCTTTAAGAAGATCTGAGCACCAGCCATCACGTCGAGGAGGTCATCGAGGCGGGGAATGGGAAAATGAGACTTTAACGTGATTTTATATTAATGACACAATTGTCGATACACATGCGCCAACTCCTATCCTTTTTTGGGGTAAGAAGGGTAGGGACAGCGCACGGGCTCAAACTCTCCCGAATAAAGTTTTCCAAAGAAGATTGTTGATCTGCCGCTTCAACTCGGCATGCTCCGTCGGGTTCAACCGATAGTGAGGTAAGTTGGGCAAAGATGCCCCCGAGACTAAATCGATGGCGTGCTGGATGTCCCTCAAGGGAGGAAGCTCATCATGGAGCTCCTCAGACATAACATCAGAATATTCGCCTAGCAAGTGTCGAATGTCTGGATCCACACTCTCCAAGACTATGAAGGTATCAGAAGCCATGGTAGCGGCCACCAAAAACATAACTCCTGTGTTTAAGCTCTCACGTAGAAAATCACCCTTTCTCAGGATGTGCAGAGCCCTAGCTGACCCGACACTAATAAATTACTTGACCTGACACTTGGGGGGATTCCGGGGCTGGGTCGGGGGAGGGTGATCTTCCGCCCCTTATCAAAGAAGACACACATGTTGGAATGAGCATAACACATGAAGTCACGATCGTATAACCAGGGGCGACCCAAAAGAACATGTGTAACGTCCATCGGGATGACGTCGCACCAAACTTTGTCTTCTACGAACGCTAGTCGGATCGACATAAGAAATCTCTGAGTAACCTGAATGGCCTACTTGTCCACCCGAAGGACACGATATGAATGCGGATGAGGCTTGGCAGACAGCTGCATCCTCTCTAAACCTCTCTTCGCCACGATATTCACACATCTGCCACTATCGATGGCGAGTTTGCAGGGGCCGCCCCACTCTAAAAATACATGTAAAATATCAAGGTGCGACACTAATCCTCCTCGGCACGTGGGGTGTGAAGGAGGCGACAGATGACTCCCAACTCTAATTATCTCTCAACATCGCTCTCCCAACCGTCCCCAGCCCATCAGTAATTTCCTCCACTACTGCGTCATCTACCTCAGTACTCGCCTCACCCTCATCCCCAATCACCAGGTTTCTTGTAGGACACTGAGCAGCAATGTATCCTCTGCCCGAGTATCGATAACACTGATCAGGTCGTGGTCTAGGGGCTCCCGGGACAATAGCTTTGACCTTAGCATCTGATGGAATGCGGGGAGAGGCGTAAGTAGTTCTCATACTCAAGTGCGAGTCGGAACACCTGCTCGACCGTCTCTATGCGGTGTGGAATAAGCTCTCTTCGCATTTCAGCCTTAAGTCTAGCTCTAAATCTAGAAGCGGTCGCGATAGGCTCCTCCAAGATGCCACTCCTCACTACAACTCGTCGAATCGTGTCATATACTCGACAACGAAAAGTGTTCCTTGCCGCAGTGCATAGAGTTGGTCGAGGAGTTGATCTCGATACGATGCGAGGTATTTGTACTTCAACCACTGCTTCATCTCGGCCCAGCAAGCGACAAGATAATATCCATCTCTTTAACGATCGCTCCACGCTAATCCAAAACATCTTCGCCTGGCCCAACAACTTCATCTTCGCGAACCAGACTCTCTACTCATCGCTCATCTCGTATCAATCAAAGAAGTGATCCATATCTAGGAGCCAGTCGCTAATAGCCTTCGGGTCCAGATAACCGTTGAAGGATGCCACATCAATACGAAGACGCTGAATAAGGTCGTCTTCATCCAGGGTGTTTTCACGACGATGCGCTAAATAATCATCGTTGGGCTCCTCAGGATCGTACTCGCGCCGAGCAGGTGGGCCACGACCTCTGAGGCCCGGTGGCAATCGTGGCTCATAAGGAGGACGGGGGTTACCCATCGGAGCGGGGTCACGATGATAATCATACGCAGGCTCGGGAGTCCCTCTCCGAGGAGCGGGGTCCCGACGTGGTATCTCTCTCACTCGTTTATCAAGCAGAGGTGGGGAGTCTCGTGGATCGTCCACAGGCTTCTCATAACGAGGCGCTAGGGCTTTACCTCTAAGAGCTCCTAACTGGTCGGCTCTAGTGTTGACCCTAGCGATGTCATTCTTAATGACAGCAAATTGCTCCAGGACTAGACACTGAAACTCCGCAGCCGTCATGTCAGAATTCGAACGGGCGACCAGATCGTCATTGACGTTCTGATCAGACATTGGGGGTTCAAAACAACCTACCACTGCGTAGCATAAAATGCGTCTCGAATCTCGCTCTGATACCAACTGATGCAGTGATAGGCGGCCAAAACTTCACTAAGTGAAAATGCAAACTAAATGCAATGCACACACAATTTTGAGACGGCAGTCCGGATCGAGATCTCAAGCGAGTACAACAACAACACTCGAGCCTTTATCCCACTATAGTGGGGTCTGCTATATGGATCCTTTGTCGCCATTGTGCCCTATCTTGTGTCATATCTCACTAATGCTCAAGTACATCATGTCTTTCCTTATAGTTTCATTTCAAGTCTTTATTGGTCTACCCTCCCTCGTTTAACATGTCTAGTGACTAGATTCTCACAATGCCTATCAGGTGTCTCTAATGGTCTTCTTTGTACATGTCCAAACCATCTTAGTTGAGCTTCTCGCAACTTCTCTGCATTCGGTGCTACTCTTGTCTTATCTCTGATACATTCATTCCTAATTCTATCCAATCTTGTGTTTCCACACATCCTCCTAAGCATTTTCAATCTCCGCAACTCCCTTTTTTTGCTCATGTACACAATTCACTGCCCAACACTCAGAACCATAGAGTATCGCTAGACTAATCACAGTACGGTAGAACTTTCCCTTAAGTTTTAATGGTACTTTACGATCACACAAGATCCCTGACGCGCCTCTCCACTTCAACCAACTCGCTTGGATTCTATGTGTCACATCTTTATCAATACCTCTGTCTTTTTGAACTATCGATCCAATCTCGTGTGTCCACACATCCTCTTAAGCATTCTCATCTCCGCAACTTCCTTTTTTTGCTCATGTACACAATTCACTGCCCAACACTCAGAACCATAGAGCATCGCAGGTCTAATCACAGTACGGTAGAACTTGCCCTTAAGTTTTAATGATACTTTACGATCACAGTATCACACAAGATCCTTGACGCGCCTCTCTACTTCAACCAACCCACTTGGATTTTATGTGTCACATCTTTATCAATACCTCTGTCTTTTTGAACTATCGATCCAAGATATTTAAAACACGGGAAATATCTTGTTCACCCAACTTAATAACGAAGTCATCCGTCCTTCTTGCACTGCTAAATTTAAGCTCCATATACTCCGTTTTTGCCCTGCTCAACCTAAAACCCTTCTTTTCTAAAGTATCTCGCCAAGATTCAAGTTTTGAGTTTACACCCTCGCGCGTCTCATCAACCAAAATGATATCATCCGCAAACAATAAACACCTTGGTATTGCTTGCTAGATATGTCTGGTGAGCTCATCTAAGATAAGAGTAAAGAGATAAGGGCTTAAAGCTAAACCTTGATGTAAACCAACAATGATTAGGAATTCCTGTGTTAATCCTCCAGATGTCCTCACCCATGTTACTGAATTTGTATACATATCTTTGATTATGCCAATATATGAAACATTTACACTTTTCTTTTCTAAGACTCTTCGTAAGATCTCTCTTGGAATTTTATCATAAGACTTCTCAAGATCAATAAATAGCATATGCAAATCTTGTTTTATTTCTCGGTAGTTGTCAATGAGTCTCCTTAAGAGATGTATAACTTCCATGGTCGTCCTCTCAGGCATGAATCCAAATTGATTCTCCGAGATGTTAGTCTCCCGTCTTACTCTTCTTTCTATTACTTGTTCTCATAGTTTCATGATATGACTCATCAATTTAATTCCTTTATAATTAACACAATTTTATATATCTCCTTTATTTTTATACAAAAGTACCAAGATACTTCCTCCCCATTGGCCTGACATCCTTTTTGACTTCAGTATCTAATTGAAAAACATGTAAGACACAAAATTCCTTCATTTCCTAGACATTTCCATAATTCGATGGATTTATCGTCTGACTCAACCGTCTTTCCATTTTCGTCTTATTTACAACATTTTTTTACCTCTGATACTTGAATTTTACGATAAAACGTTATGTTCTTATACTGATCTGATTTACTTAACTATTTCAAGTTTAATTCATTGTCCTTTGTTTCATTATAGAGTTGATAAAAGTATATTTTTCATTGCTTTTTAATATCCACATCATTCGTCAAAACTATATTTGTCTCATCTTTTATGCATTGTACTTGACTTAAATCTCTTGTTTTCATTTCTCTAGCTCGAACAATTTTATGTCACGCACTCCATCTTTGGTATCTTGTCACTTATAAAATTTTTCATAATCTTGATTTCTTGTTTTACTTACTGCCTGGCTAACTTCTTTTTTGACGACTTTATACCCGACTAAGTTTTCATCATTCCATCTATGTCTCATTAAGCTCCATAATCAAAATCTAGCAGCAATTAGATAAGGAGAGGAATTATAGTTACCATAACCATGATACCTTGAATTTCCGGGCTCAAAACCCTAGCTTGTTCATGTGCAGTTATTAATATAATTATTATTTATCGAACTAAGCCATAAATAATAAACAGAACAGCTTATAGCATTTCCCTACCGTAATGATAAGAACATGACATAACTGTGAGAAAAGACCAAGTTTCTCAAATAATTTTATTAAGGATATCCTCTCCCTGTGTAAATACTTATATAAAGGTAGGTTTTCTGTCCCCTCTTCAAAAATAAGAGGCGTTGAATCAAATTTAATCTTAGAGTACTACCACAGCTTCCTCTTATTTCAATTTTTCATTATCACAACTTCCATTACCAACAACCCAGGAAGAGAGACTAAAAAGTGAAGAAAGAACTGGGGGGCGGGGAAGCTGATTCCATTCCCAAGCGTAAGTAATTAGTATTTCAATGCCTCCGAGAATAATGAAGTAAAAATTTGTAATAGTTCACTGGAGATTCGGGGGGAGGGGGGTGGGGCACTGAAAACATCCATGTAAGATTAGTTGCTAGAAAATCAGGGCAGAAGGTGAAACACACGGGTTGCCTGGTCCTGGGCCATCCGTAGTGTGTAGGACTTCAACACCACAGAAGCCCAATCAATTTCGAGAAAATATCAGTTCAATCGGCTCCATTCCTCCTCACATCAAGAAAGGAGGAGCAGAACAAAGAAGAAGAGGGAGATTCCAGAGAGATCAAAACTTTTTTCCATCTCCCCCTTTGAGCTTCCTCCCAAAGCCACCCGTCCACCTTCTCCCTTCCTTCCAGAATAATCCAAGAGCCTCCTATATTTATCTTAAGTTTCAGGTTAATATATTCATTTAATAGTCACTTTACTATTCCTGTTAGTGTTCATTTAACATTCTTTGTAATATATTCATTCAATATTCAGTTTAATCTAACAAATATTCATTCCATGCTAAGCAAATGAGATGACAGACACTGTAATTCCCGGAGAATAAATAAAATTAGTCTCCCTGAAATTTTTCATCCACACCACCGGATCAATTTTTTTACTTGATGTCGCATTATAAAACTCTGGGTTTGCATACCTGAACCTTTGCCAACAGTGGTAAGAGACCGGTGATCTATATTAAATACAAATTACTACATAAATTTCTCAATGGTGGACTATGTTCTCATCATTAATACACAGAGCTTATACATTTCCATTGAAAATATTCAATCTCTAGTTTTTTCTCATCTTATATCATGTACATTATACCATGTAAAATTTGAAAGTCTTCTTTTCCTGAAGGTATGCGCAGAAATATCAATATTCTAATCTTCTTGGACGTAAGAAAGGCATTGCAAGGTAGAAATTCAATCCTCAACATTTTTGACACTTTCATGTGACACCATAGCAAACACGACTCAATGGTTCACAAATCTGTTCTTTGCAGACGGCATGAAGCTCTACATTTCCGATAACAAAGTTATCCTGACTGAAGGTTTTGACGGCGTGGTTCTGCCGGAGTATTTCGAGAAGATGGAAACTTGGCCGGGACGAGAAATAATACCTTTTAGAACAAAATTTTCGAGTTAAGCGTGGCTTTTGTATTTGTTTGTTTAGAGGCTTTCATTTTGTAAGCCTTACCATGTACTCATGGCTGACATTTCAAAATCATACCCAGTGAATGTAATTGAAATGGAAACAAATTTTTGTACAGTGCTTCTATGCCTGAATGAGTTTTAATTACAGGATGTAAAATAACAAAAATAATTGTTTTGATTATGGATAATGGGCTATCATTTGTGTTGCAGTTGTTGTACATTTATCTATCAATTTTAATATATTATTTTTCAGTTTCCTTCATTTGTCCAGAGTTCTGATGTATGCAACTGGTGTTATTGATTGCAATTTTTTTTTTCTGATAAAAATAAAAATCTGGAGCAGTGTTGTTTTTTGCTGGGGTCCAACATCTCTCATTAGAACCCATGATGCGTTGTGCTATTTAAAGGAAATAATAGTATTATTTTCATAAATTCGAGCTTATGGACCAGTTGTGTATGCATTTGATCCTACAAGTGGCATCAATGAATTGCCGTTAATAAATTCTCCCTTTAACTTGCTTGTTACTCAAGGTTTTTTTGCCTCAAAGAATAGGAATATTTAATGTGGGCTACATTTTTCCCCCTTCATTTGACCTTCCTCATCTGGTGGACGATTTAAGAAAGCCTGTCCGCTGGGATTGGCCCTAGAAAATTGTTTCAAAAATGTTGAAAATCTATGTAAAAGTTTGGTTCTTTTTAAAGGATCGTTTGGTTGGATAAAATTGAGGCTTTGAAATTAAAATTTATGATTCAGTTCTAATAAAAATGAACCTTCAATTTTTGTTACAAAATCTCAATTTCCGTCCATATGAATTGATCCTTATATTTTAAACAAGTTGAAATTTATGAGTTGTTTGTGAATATGTAACTCTAATTAATTTAAGGGCAGTTTCTACATTTTTTCTCTCAATGGACGCAAAGGTGTGTCCATTGGGGGCACCTAAATTGTATATTTTTGTGTTGTATTAAATTTTTTAGGGAGCAGTAGTTTTGGCTAGTCTCACTGTAATTTTTCCTAAAAAACACGAGTTACTCCGCACTAACTTGCATCATAATTTATTCTAATTTATGATGCCGTACTTCTAAAGACACCAACACCGGTGGAGTTTTCTCTCCCCCGGTACAAGCTCCAACGGAGTGTGTTTCACCACCGCTATGGCCGTCGAAGGTGGTTACTCTCCCGCCACCACTGGGACCGTCAGAGGGAGTGCGAGAGATCTGTGTGGGCTACGAAGAATATGTCGAGGAGGTCCGATGTTTCACGAATAGTTGTAATTCTCAAGGATAGGTCTTCTACCCCAAATCTCTCAAAGTTAACTTCACTGGCTCTCAACTGTTTGGAGTTTGCTAATCATGATTATGTTGTAAAAGGGTAACTTTTTACTGCTATTTTAATAGGAAATTGAAAATTAGTTGATTATAAGTTGGACTATATTCTATTGATGGCCACATTTTTTATATTTTTTGACTCCAATTTTATCATCTATTTCTTATATGGGGAGGTTCTTATAGAAGTTACTTTATAGTTAATTTTCTGAATCTCACACGATGCTAATGGCCAAGAGGAGGGGAATTGTATTGAAATTCATGTGGGGTTTCTTTTAACATTAATAATGCGGTGCAATTAATAATTATGAGTGTCTTTAATAAAATATGAGAATGTGCAGTGCCTTTAACAAATTGGCCTTTAACAACTCCCTTTTTAAACAAATCGACGGAAATGCTTTTCTACTTTAGGTTTGTTAAAAATATTTCAATTCAAAATCACATTTGACTCATTTTAGTTCATTTATTTAAGAATACATAAATTTCATGAACAAAAAATGTATAATTTTCATAAAAAAAACAAAGTATGGGATTCCCCCTGAATTTTCTAAGTCAAAACAGTAAGATTTTGATCAAAGACACAAGGGGAGCCAATCCGACCAAATGAGCCGTGCTCAAGAGATCGCCCCGAAAGGAGAACGGGACCAAGCAAGCCCGCGCGCTAGCACGACACGCACCTGCCCATGCAAGAGCCGCGCATGTGTCGTGCATGCACAGACACGACATGTGCACGCAAGCATCAGTGTGCGCGCTGCACGCACAACAGCCCGCGCACAACAGCATGCGCTCGGCAGCTCGTGCGTGGCAGCGCTGCCTCGGCAGCCCACACACGCGCCCGCGCCCGCGCGGCGCACGTGCGAGCGCCGCTCGCACGCCGGCGGCGGCCGCCGCAACCTTCGGCCGCCTCTAACCACCTCTGCCGCCGGGCAACCTGACCTGGTCGCCCTTGGGGGGGGGGCACTTTCGTCATTTCACTAAAATTGGTGATCCATGTGACCGAAACGGAGCGACGTCATTCACTAGTACAAATTCCGATATGGCGCAATTACCATCAAATTCCTTCAAAAAACTATAAATAAGTCATCAGAACTTCATAAGAAGACAAACAACTCCAGATGCTAGAGAGAGTTCTGAGGTTTTCCGGTGAGGTCACAAGACTTAGATCGTTCATCCGCTTGGAATTTGCTCTGCTCGCTCTCTAGTGTGAAGACACCTCAAGAAATCAAAGACGTGACATCCTTATCCACATTAGCGCTCTCATCAAGGTTCCAACTCAGCAAAAGCATTTTCATCAAGGCTCTGAAGACTTAGCGATTTTCCACTTGAGCGCTCCCGCACGGGCTTCAAGAACTTAGTTTGTTCTCTAATGTTTTCATATTTTGAAGTTGTAACAGAGAGGTGGTCTGTCACCCTCCGAGGAGATCTCTCAACTCTTGTAAACCCAAACAAACTAGTGGATTTTGGCCAAACACAGATCCAACTACGTGATTTTTCACCATTTTCGGGTTTTCCACGTCAAAAAAAAACCTTTGTCATTTGCTGTTGTTTTTCATTGGCTGTTTATGCACCTGGTCTAATTCTGAGCTAAGGTGGTCTGATTCTTCTAACCGGGAAAAAAATCGGGCGATCCGCAACAATTTGGCGCCGTCTGTGGGAAAGATGTTCCCAGACTCTGCAACCTCCTGGAAGAAACACTTGCCACACTCAAGCACCCAATCATTCAGCAACAATGCCAGAAAAGGCTCATCGCTTGAACCACACCGCGGTTCCCGCAAAAGCACCACCAGGCTCCGTGGGAATGCTTTTAGGCATGGAAGTGAAGACAATTGTAGGATCTCTAGCCCTGTCTAGACAAGTTTTCACCATAGCACGACGCGAGGAAGACTACCCCAACAAAAGTGCCCGCAGGGATAACACCATTCGCTTCGGGAACGAAGACATGTTAGGGGTGCGCATGCCACATCAAGACCCCCTCGTCATCAACGCTGGGATATGAGAGCCTTGCCTCAAAATCAAAAGGATTCTCATGGATAACGAAAGCTTGGTCGACGTCCTTTTCATGTTTGCGTTCTAGAGCACAGGGATCTGCGAAGAATCTCTTTGTCCGACGAACAGACACGAATGATCATGGGGAGTACATGAACTTCTTACGTGCCAATCAGAATATATTTGCGTGGAGTCCCGAGGACATGTCATGAGTAGATCCCCAAATCATCACGCACTCACTGAATATCAACCCATCATGCATACTCGTAGTCCAGAAGAAGCGTAACTTCACACCTAAGCGGCTTCATGCTATCGAGGAGGAAGTTGACTAGCTTTTGACTTCACAGTTCATCCGGGAAGCAGTGTACCCCACTTGGCTCACCAATGTGGTTATGGTAAAAAAAGCTTCAGGAAAGTGGAGGATGTACGTCGACTGCAACAATCTCAACCAAACCTGTCCAAAAGATAGCTTCCCCCTCCCCCACATCAATTAACCAACCCTGAGAAGATCAAGACATTAAAAGACATGTCTTTTCCTCGCACTATCAAGGATGTTCAGTATCTCAACGGAAGAATAATTGCACTCTACCGCTTCTTGGCTCGGACGGGGGACAAGTACCTCCCCTTCTTCAAATCACTCCGCAGAACACGTCACACCGGATTCCAATGGATTGATGATTGTCAAACTGCCTTCGAATACCTCAAGAAGTACCTGCCCACTCCCCCACTACTCTCAAATCCCACGAAGGGGAAGCTCTTTTCCTATATTTGGCAGTCTCGCCACACGTGCTCAGCTCGGTTCTGGTCAAATACAAAGGAGGAGTCCAACAACCGGTCTATTACCTCGGCAAGGTCATGTCCGATACCGAGAGCAGATATCCCACAACAGACAAAACGAATCCGGCCTTAGTGTTCTTTGTAAGAAAGCTCTGGCCATACTTCTAGGCCCGCACAACCAAGTGCTCATGCAGCTACCACTACGCACAATCCTACAAAAGCCAGAGATGTTAGGAAGGCTAGTTAAATGGGCAGTAGAGCTGGGAGAATTTAACATTCAGTTCCTGCTGAGATCTGTCATCAACTCCCAAGTCATAACGAACTTTATAGTAGAGTGCACAATCCCACCGAGGGACGCACCCAGCTCTGATAGCATGACTCCCATGCAGTGGACGTTGTACGTTGACGGAGCATTATGAGCTGAGGGAGCTTGAGCGGGCCTGCTGCTGATAAGTCCCGAGGGGGGCACTCTCGAGTATGGGCTCCGATTGAAGTTCCCAGCCACCAACAAAGTCGCGGAGTACTAGGGCCTAATTGCTTGCCTTCATCTGACCATCGACTGCGGGTTGAAAATCTTAACCAACAACACTGACTCTCATCTAATGGTCTCCTAGGTCGAGGGGGACTACGAGGAAAAGACCGAACAACTCGCGCAGTACCTCAAGATGGCGAAATTTTTCCTCGGGAAAAATCAAGTCTTACAAGATCTTCCACATTCCTCGGGAACAAAACACCAGAGATGATGCTCTGTCCAAGCTCTCTAGCTCTGCTACAGGGTACTAGACCCGCCGCCGCCGAGTCGAGGACTTGCTTATTCCCAGTATCTCGGGCCCATGGGAGATTGCCACCATCGCGGAAGTGGAGCCCTGTTGGATGGATCCTATCATCGCTTATCTTGAAAGTGGGTAACAGTCAGCAAACCTAGTGGAGGACTGACACCTATGAATCTGCGCTGTCTCATTCTCCATCATCGTCAATGAGCTATACAAGCGTTCTTTCTCCGAGTCGTACCTAAAGTGCCTTTATCCATCTGAGGCAGACTATGCTCTAAAGGAAGTACATGAAGGCGTATGCAGTGAACATTTGGGAGGAAATGCTTTGACACTAACGGTCCTGCGACATGGGCTCTACTGACCCACACTAAAAAATGATGCTCTTAGCTTCACTCGGAAATGTGAAAGTTGTCACCTCTACTGGAATTTCCCACATTAACCCCCGGTCGGGCTCACCCTGCTCTGAAGTGCATCTCCCTTCGCTCAATGGGGGATCGAATTACTCGGCCCTCCACCAGCCTTCGAGAAAATAAAGTTCATCATATTGGCCATTGACTACTTCTCTAAGTGGGTCGAAGCAGAGCCGCTGGCCAAAATCACCAAGGAGAACGCCAAACGGTTCATTTGGAAAAAACTTTGCCTGTCGCTTCGGCATCCCGACTACCATCGTCGCCGATAATGAGAAGCAATTCACAAAAAAATCTTTCACCAAAATGTGCGAGGACCTGAAAATAGAACTTCGTCATACGACTGTGGCACATACCCATGCTAATGGACAGCCCGAAGTCACCAATCGCACCATCAAGAAAGGCCTAAAGACCCGCCTTCAAGAGGTCAGGGGGCAGTGGGTGGACACTCTTCTAACATCTTATGGGCCTACAGGATGACAACAAGAACTCCAACTGGGGAGACAACCTTTAACCGTTGCTACGGATCAGAAGCGGTCATACTAGTGGACACCGGGATCTTAAGCCCCCGTGTCCAAGCTTTCGACCCAAAAGAAAACGAAGCCCTCCTATGGGGTAACCTAGACCTAGTACAGTAAGTTAGAGATGAAACAACTCAAAGGATCGCCGCATATCAGGGTTGTATGACTCGCTTTTACGACCGAAGGGTTAAGCCAAGACCCATCAGTATCAGGGACCTTGTCCTCCGAAACCTCGAAGCAGTAGGGATGGGCCCTCAGAAGGACAAGCTCTCTCCGACCTGGGAAGGTCCTTTTGTCGTTACCGCGGTAGTCAAACCGAGGACCTACACACTAAGGGCTTCAGACGGGAAGACGCTCCCACGGTATTGAAACACACAAAACCTGTGCCTATTCTACCAATAATCGATGTCAAGTTGCACAGCCAGACCTGCCCACTAATGTATCTTTTTTCAACATCGATGCAATAAACTCTGGCCTAGTCTACCACAACGACCGCTGAGAAGCTTAGGACCACTCTCTTAGGCGAGATCAGCGAAAGCCCTTTCGCACCTCTCAAACGAGATCGGCAAAAGCCCTTCTGCACCTCTCAGGCGAGATCGACAAAAGCCCTTCTGCACCTCTCATGCAAGATCGGCGAAATCCCTTATGCACCTTTCAGGCGAGATTGGCGAAAGCCCTTTTGCACCTCTCAGATAAGATGGACAAAGTTCCATCTCCACCTTCACCTGGACGGACCCTAGTCCTCCTAAGACATGAACGACAAAGGTTCTTCGCCACCTTCACCTAGACGCACCTCAGTCCTCCTAAGGAATGAACGAGCAAAGGTTCTTTGCCACCTCCACCTGGAAGGATCCCAGTCCTCCCGTGGCGCGGACGAACAAAGGTTCTTTGCTCCACCCAAACGGACCCCGGTCCTCCTAAGACGTGAACGAACAAAGGTTCTTCGCCATCTCCACCTAAACGGACCTTGTTCCTCCTGAGGTGTGAACAAACAAAGGTTCTTCTCCAACTCCACCCGGATGGATTCTGGTTTTCCAAAGGTGCAAACGAACAAAGGTTCTTCCCCACCTCCACCCGGACGGACCCCGGTCCTTTTAAGGCGCAAATGAATAAAGGTTTTTCATCACCTCCACCCGGATGGACCCCGGTCCTCCTAAGACACGAATAAACAAAGGTTCATCACCACCTCCACCCGAACGGACCCCGGTCCACCTAAGGCTCGAACGAACTAAGGTTCTATGCCACATCACAAGAAGCAGATCTCTAATTCCTTCCACAACGCCAGAACTAGGGGCAGAGCGACTCTCCACGTCTAAGAATCTGCCTCTGACATATTTCAACACCAATACAATGCCCATACGAAGCGCCACAAGCAAGAAGGGAATCACGACCTCATGAAAAAAGTGTTAGGAAAAAATTTTCCGGGCTCAATGCTTCGCGGATCACGACACACGAAAATTTGAGGGGCATTTGATGGGGTTCCCCTTGAATTTTCTAAGTCAAATTCAGAAGATTTTGACCAAAGACACGAATGGGAGCCATCCCAACCAAACAAGCCGCGGGAACCAAGTCGTGCTCAAAGGGTCCGAGATCTCCCGGAAAGGAGAACGAGACCAAGCAAGCTCGCACGCAAGTGCCACGCGCAAGTGTTACGCGCACGTGCCCACACAAGAGCCGCACATGCCTCGTGCACGCGCAAGCATGACATCCACACGCAAGCAATGGGTGTGTGGTGCACACGGCACCCCGTGCGCGACACCAAGCGCAAAGGCGAGCGTTGCGTGCGCACAACGCGCGTCGCACTCGCATGCTGGCGGCCACTGTCGCCACCGGCCGCCGCCGCCATCTTCGGCTGCCTCCGGCCACCTCCTCCGCCGGGCAACCTGCCCGGGCCTGGCCCCGGACCGCCCGGGGGCACTTTCATCATTTTGCTAAAATTGGTGATCTAGGTGACTGAAACAGGAGACGCCATTCCCCGACACAAATTCTGCCACAACGCAATTACCAACATATTCCTCCATATTCACCGGCATTCATTTGAAGACAAGCAACTGCCGAGGCTAGAGAGAGCTCTGAGTTTTTCCGGCGAGGTCGCGAGACTTAGATCGCTCCTCCGCTTGGACGTTATACTCCCTCTCTAGTGTAAATGCACCACAAGGCATCAAAGATGTGGCATCCTTCTTCACATGATCGCTCTCATCGAGGCTCCGACTCAGCAGGAGTGCTTCCATCAAGGTTCCGAGGATTTAGCGATTTTTTGCTAGAGTCAAGCCTACAAGCGGGTCGATTCGGTTCGGTTTTATGCAAAACCAAAACCGAACTGAATAGACTCAGTTTTTACACAACCAAAACCGAACAGAAACCAATCGGTACAGTTCTTTTCGATTCGGTTTTTTATGTGACGATTTAGTTTTCTATGTTTGTTCAAAGAGGAGCATCATTGTGCGAAGAGACAAAATATCGAAGTTAAAAGATAAAATATCTAAAAAATTACAGTCCATGTTATCTTGAAAAAGTTGTTGTTTTTATTTTGCACTAATTTATTTGTCAACCATAAATTTCTCATGTTATTTGTTCTTAAAAATTTATATTTCATGAGAAATATTCCGCTTGGACGTTATACTCCCTCTCTAGTGTAAATGCACCACAAGGCATCAAAGATGTGGCATCCTTCTTCACATGATCGCTCTCATCGAGGCTCCGACTCAGCAGGAGTGCTTCCATCAAGGTTCCGAGGATTTAGCGATTTTTTGCTAGAGTCAAGCCTACAAGCGGGTCGATTCGGTTCGGTTTTATGCAAAACCAAAACCGAACTGAATAGACTCAGTTTTTACACAACCAAAACCGAACAGAAACCAATCGGTACAGTTCTTTTCGATTCGGTTTTTTATGTGACGATTTAGTTTTCTATGTTTGTTCAAAGAGGAGCATCATTGTGCGAAGAGACAAAATATCGAAGTTAAAAGATAAAATATCTAAAAAATTACAGTCCATATTATCTTGAAAAAGTTGTTGTTTTTATTTTGCACTAATTTATTTGTCAACCATAAATTTCTCATGTTATTTGTTCTTAAAAATTTATATTTCATGAGAAATATATATGTTGGCCACTTGGCGCTAGTTCTATTTTATTGCTAAAAATAGAGATGTATGCTAATCAATAATAAGAATAATAGATATTGAAAAATATAACAGTAGGATATTGATATATAGAGGATGTTGGATCGTTAGGTTGAATCTATCTACAATATATTTTGACATGCAATACAATTATCATAACAAAATACTGAAAAAGTCACGTCTTAAAAATTTAGTCATAAAAAAATCCTCCCACGGTTCGATTCAACTGATTTTTTCATGGGGAAAATCGAACCGAACCGAATGAGGGTCAGTTTTTAACCACCCAAAACCGAAACCTAACCGAACCAATCGGTTCGGTCTGAAAATCTGTTTGGCTTGATCGATTCGGTCCGGTTCCACGGTTTTGATTTTTGGTGCACACCCTTAACTAAAGCGCTCCCACCCAGGCTCCAAAAACTTAGTTTATTCTCTATTATTTTCATATTCCGAACTTATAACAGAGATGTGACACGTCACCCTTCGAAAAAATCTCTCAGCTCTTGCAAAATCAACGAATTAGTGGACTTTGGCCCGACACAGATCCGATCACGTGGTTTTTCATCATTTCCGGGTTTTCTACGTCAAAAAAAACATGTCATTTGCTAATGTTTTTCATTGATTGTTTGCATGCCCGGTCCAATTCCAAACTAAAACGGTCTGATTCTCCGGAACAGAAAAAAACCGAGTGACCCCCTTTTATGTTAATTTTCTTTTTCAACGAATATGATATTTAATATCAAATTTTTTTTTGACTATTTTATTTTTAATTATATGGAGAATAAAAATAATTATATTCAGTAGATTTGTTAATATAGAGAATATGCATAGAAAATTTATTTATTTAGAAAAAAAAGTTTTTCTTTAATTGTCTAAACTCTAAAGTATACAAAAACATGATAGAATATTGATGGGGTTCCCTCGAAAATTTTCTGAGCCATGCCGGAAAGTCTTGGACCGAGGGCACGTAAGGAAAACCAACTCGGTCGGGCAAGTCGCACGCAAAAAGTCGCGCTCCCCCAAGGCTCGAAAACACCAGAGAAGAGGGCAAAGCCAAACACGCATCCGCACAAACAGCACACGCGGGCGCGTGGATTGACGACCCGCGTCCGGTTCTTCCGAGGTGCGAACGAATAAAGGTTCTTCGCCATCTCTACCCGGACGGACCCTGATCCTCCTAACGGGCGAACGAACAAAAGTTCTTCGCCACCTTCACCCGGACGGATTCTGGTCCTCCTGAGCCGCGATCTAACAAAGATTCTTTACCATCTTCACCTGGAAGAACCCCGGTTCTCTTAAGGCGCGAACAAGCAAAAGTTTTTCACCTCTTCCACCCGGACGAACCCTAATTCTCCTGAGGCGTGAACGAACAAAAGTTCTTTGCCACCTCCACCCGGACGAACCCCCGATTCTCCTGAGCTGCAAACAAATAAATGTTCTTCACCAACTTCACACAGACAAACCCCGGTTCTCCTGAAGCTTAAACGAACAAAGGTTCTTCGCCACCTCCACCCGGATGAACCTCTGCTTTTCTGTGGCGCGAACGAACAAAGGTTTTTCGCCACCTCCACCCGGACGAACCCCGGTTCTCCTGAGGCGCGAACGAACAAAGGTTTTTCATCAACTCAACTCGGACAAACCCCAGTTCTCCTGAGGCACAAACGCACAAAGGTTCTTCGTCAACTCCGCTCGGACGAACTTCGGTTCTCCTGAGGAGCTAAAGAACAAAGGTTTTTCACCACCTCTACCCGGACGAACCCCGGTTATCCTGAGACGTGAACGAACAAATGTTCTTTGCCACCTCCACCTAGACGAACCACGGTTCTCCTAAGGCGCAAAAGAACAAAGGTTATTCCCCACCTCAAGCCGGACGGACCCCGGTTCTCCTGAGATGCGAATAGATAAGGCTTCTTCGTCACTTCCACCTAGACGAAACCCGATTTTCCTAAGGCGCAAAGAACCAAAGTTTCGGGTCACCTCCACCCAGACGAGCCCCGGTCCTCCCGAAACACAAACGAACAAAGGCTTTTTGTCACTTTCAAAGGAACTAATCATGAGCCCTTCCAAGACAAGAGTGCATCCTCAATCCTCCGAGGAGTTTTTTACAGGATCAACCACGACGCCTCCCGCACCACTAAGCCAAAAAAAGAACTTCGAGCCTTGGGGCGCCATCTAGACAAAGGGGGCAAACATCCTATCACACCACTCTTCGGTGTCAGCTCCAAGGGCCTATGAACAATGGAAATCGCCAAGTCAATACGCCGCCTCATATATGCGCATTCAAGCAAGGGGGCACACAAGATGAAGCACTCCCAATTCAACGGGATGCCCATGGCTCTAATAAGAGGGGCAAAGCGTCCATGTGACACAGATACAATCAAATGATCTCTCGACATCAACATCAACACCACCTTTTGAGGCATCATCTATTCGGAGGACGGAATGCCCCCATACGCTGCGCAGAACCTCTCGCCTAGCGCAAGGCAGAGCACAATGTCGTGATTATCTTCATGTAAAGAACCAACCATTAAAGCAGTCATCTTGGGGGCCCCGTAACCCTCTGGCTTAACTCCGATCAAAGACCCTATGACTCTCAGTATTTAGCTGTCAAGAAAGCTCCTACCATCCCAAGGCGTAGATATCATCTACGCTCCTTCGGCCACGCCAGCTTGGCCTTCACCTCAAGCGACTCAGCCTCAACTCTTGACAAAAATGGACTTTAAGTCCATCTTCAGAGTCCTCTCAGGATAGACCTTGAATCCTCCCGCACCATCCGACAAGAACGGGTACCGAGTCCGCGCCACCTAGGCAAGGGGCAGATAACCCCACTCATCACACTCAAGTAACGGATCCTCGATGCTAACGCTCGAAGATAGTTGCCAAAGTAGCACACAACACATATGTGGTGTAAAACACAAAATGCATCCGGACCACCGCAATGCGCAAAGCTCAAAACAGGAGAACGTCCTCATAAAGCGTCGCAAGGGCCGCTAAACACACATAAGTATGTCATAGTGCCAAGCCGCGCCCACCGCTGCAAAAGCAAAAACAAGGAACAGTTCGATAGCTGCAAAGATCCCCCACCTAATGACAGAGACAAGATCTTCATCGCGGCACTCCTATTCAACCACCAACAGTCAGCATCACGGAAGTTCTTATTTACCCATGATCGAAGGTGCGCCCTTCTCCCCTGCGGTAAGGACACGTCGCATGGCTACCCCCGAATGACCTTGCACCGCCCCGGGTCGATGGTGCGCCCTCCCCCCCGTGGTAGGTCACGGTAACGCCAGGGCATGCCCCCCTCGCGTACGCCAAAACAACGGGTAGGGTCTACCCCTCGCGGTCTCCAAGTGGCCTCGCACCGCCCCAGATCAAAGGTATGCCCTTATCTTTTGCGGTAGGTCATGAAACCATCAAGGCCTACCCCCCTCGAGATTTCTTCGGCCGAAGGTTGGTACTTTAGCGTCACAATAAAAAATAATTGATAGAGCCTACCCCTCGTCGTCATCAACTGACATCGCACTGTCTCAGATCGAAGGTATGCCATGCTCCCCCGCGTCAGGTCACTACAATCAGCGATACCCCCGGTCCAGTTATCTTAATTTTTGCCTGGCCAGCAAATTAACATGTCACCGGGTCTCGTCCTTAAACAGACAACCAGTCAACGACGTCAATATGGCCAAAATCATCACACAAGCTAAGCTCAATGCTGAAATAGAATTGGAAAGGTAAACTAAATGGATGCTCCCAAGCAGCATATATATCATCAAAAGATGATGCAAAGTACGAGAACAAAAATCCAAATACAAACACAAGATTACACAAAACAACAATATCGTACATACCCAATTGACAAAACATACAAAGGCAACACTACTACTTGCCGATGTCCACATCAGACTCAGAATCTGTTCCATCGTCATCAAAAAAGTCATCAATGCCAAGGCTTGAGATAACACACCCAAGCCTCTTGGCTACCATTCGAAGCGCTTTCGATACTCCATGCCTAAGAGCAACCTCTCAGATATCCTCCATCTGAGGCTCTAACTCTCTGATCCAGACCTCCTTGCAGATTTCCACGCAAATCAAGCAACGATCACGCATATAGTCCAAGGAGTCCATGTTCTCAGCAAGCCTGATAGCCTTCAGCTCCGCCACTTGATCCTCTAAAGAAAGTCATGCCACAGTGCCACCTCAACCTTTGAAACCCCCAACTCTGTTTCCAAACGAGAAGCCTCCTCCCGAGTAGTCTTTAGCGACTACGTGATGCCCTCCACCAAGGATTTTTCCGTCATCAATGCCTCCCGAGCCTCCTCAAGATCTGCCTTTAGCTCAGAGCTCGCTTATTGCATCACTCATCGCCTTCAAAAAAGAAGGCACTCAGGGGGGGGGGGGGCAGAAACCACTGGATAGGACTCTTGGGGGGTGTAAATCCCTAAAGAAGGTACTACGGGTGGGAGTGGGGGTGGGGGTGGGGTGGGGGTGGGGGTGGGGGTGGGGGGTGGGGTGGGGGTGGGGTGGGGTCGGGGTGGGTTAGGGGGGGGGGGGGGCAGAAGATTCCAACACCTCAACCTCTGAGTCAGCCAATGTATCCTCGCCTCGAGGAGCCTCCTTAGCCCGACAATCTCTCTGCCACAACACAAGTCAAGGCTCCGCATCTGCGTCATTAGTACCATTTAGAATAAGCTTCCTTTTCCGGCCACGGATCAGGGGGCCTCTGCAATATTCTTTGGATCAGCCAACAATCCACATAACCGCAGTCATTTCTCCTCCATAAATAAAAAAAATGCTAAACAAACGGTTCTCCAGCTCTCGAGGCTCTATAAATCCCAACACAGGAGAGAAGTCCTGTTCTCGTCCCTTCTGATGGCAACAACAATCGGGTAGAGAATTCCAAAGCTATGACAAACTCCAGGAATTTCGAACATAGCCAAACAGGGTGTTCCCATGATGGAGATCCGTTCGACTCTCAAAATCAAGTCAAATCTTGTTGTTGTAAATCTCAACACGCCCGCCGCTGTCAACGCGGACCTCACACCAATCTCTGAACAATTGCAAGGAAAATTTCAAGCCAGGCTCTCTAAAGAACGCAACCAGCCCCATGATGTGTGTCATCCCAAGATGAATAAATTGTGATAGAGGAACGCCACAAAAATTCAAAATGCCAACCACCTCTTTGCACGGTGGAAATCGGAATTCAGACCGTAATATTGTCTCGCACACCGTCAACAAACCCTTAGGTGGATTCTGAACTCTTTCTTCAATATGTGGAACCCTCACTTCAAGATCGGCAGTTATTCCGTACCTTTTTCTCAAAACCGCAATTTGCTCGGTAGTAAGAGTAGAGTGCAATTGCATTGGGCGACCATGCGCATTGCGCCCCGAAACATGAAAACAAAACAATAGTCACGCAAATGCCCAAAACACACAGGAGCAAACACCCAAAGCGAGAAAAGCACACGCCCCAGAGTGAATGCTCCCGGGGCACGCACGCCCAGAGCGCGCACACACCACTCATGCTTGCCCGAAACGAGCGCGTGCGAGTGCACGTGCACCCAGGCGTCAGCGAGAGCGCGCACGCATGCCCAATGCGCGCGCACACCCGAAAGCCTACGTACCGGGTGCCAGGCAGGCACCCAGGTGCGCAGGAGCCCCCACACGCGAGCGCCCGCGCACGCCTTTGCCTCCGTACACCTCTGCCTCCGGGCGCTTCCGCCTCCATGAACTACCTTCACGTATTCCTCCCATCACACATCATTTTCATATCCAAACGCTTTACAACATACATTGACATGCACACCGCTGCCAGTCGCTCCGGCAGACACCTCTCCATTACTCGTTGCCATGATCACAGCAGAAAAGGATACGTAAAAAATCCTTGCTTTTCTTACACTCCGGCTCCAAGCATCGAGGATTTTGGGGGCATATGATGAGGGCAAGAAAAAATATATAACAAAAATGGGGTGCCAATAGCCTGTAACCCATGATCCCCGTTAATTTAGTGTGATCATGGGGGAAACTACCACACGCGCGATCAGCGCGCCCGATTCCCCATGCGGCCCGCACACGAATCCCACTTCGCGCAAAACCCTAACAACCGTACGCGATCGAACACTAGTTCCCCAACACCGGGCGGTCCATGGTCGGCCGACTCTGCCAAAAATAGCGTCGGCCGCGCCGCGCCCGGCCGCCTCGCCAAAGCCATCGCCGGACACCCGCACCCGGCCGGCCTCGGCAAGGATAATGGCGGGCGTCCCGCACCCGATCGTCCTCGACCGGGGTGCCGCCGGACATCCCTCCCCCGACTGGGGCAGCGTTGGGTGCCCCGCGCCCGGCCATCTTAGGCCGGGGTTATGCCGAGCATCCCACTTTCGGCCGTCTTAAGCCCTGGAGGTGCCGGGTATCCCGCCCACGACCTCCCTAGGCCGGGGCGACGCCGGGCACCACGTGCCCGACCAACCTCGACGGAGCTGGTGCCGGGCGGCCTGCGCTGCGGCCGCCCCTCCCCGCGATCGCGCCCTCTCCCATTGCGGTTAGCCGCTCCGCTGGTCGCGTCCCCTCTTCCTCCGCCGGCGGGCGTCCACCACCTTGTTGGCCGCCTGCCCATGGAGGGCCTCCGTCACTGTTCGATCACCCAATCACGATCACCGCCGTTCGTTACATGAGTAACCACCAGCGTAACCACCCACTAATCACTATGATTAGTGAGAAATATTATTTAGTAAATGATGACCTACATATAACCCAAATTGTGGTAACTATATACGCCCAAAACTACATTAGATGTGATCTACATATAGTAGTTTTGGGTAGTTGCGATGTGCAGATAGCCATGTAACCACCTCTTGGAGCCTATAAAAAAGCCTCAAGACCCCCTTCATTTCTAACTTGTCTCCTCTCAGCTTTCTTCTTCCTTAGATCGGAGCTCTGTCAGAATTCTCCTACGAGCCTCCTCCACCAGCCGGGTCGCCAGAGATTTTGTCTAAGTCCACGACGCTCTTGAGAAGGTGTTCGGCGAGCCACTCCAGAGAGCTTCCTAAGTGCACAACACCACCCAAGCCACCACCAACACATCTCAGCGTGCTCCGCCACAGAGTTTGCCCGCCAAGCAGCGTTCGAGAATGGTCGTCTCCATCAAAGCATAGACAAGAATCAGCTTCTGGTGAGGCGGTCTGTCACCCACCAAGCACTCTACAATCTCCCATCTCACTGTTGTAACGATGAGCGGCTTGTCGCCCTCGGTTCTCTGCACAATCTATAAACAACAGTCAATAGTAATATTTGACTGACACCGTACCGGCCAAGTTGTTTTTAACCAAATTGAGGGGTTTTTCTACATTAAAATTGCCTTGTGTGGTTCTACTTATTCCGTGACTGTGTGCACGCTTGACCGCTACACGGGTTAAGACAATCTAGTTTACCCCGGTCTACCAAAAGAGTTGAGTTGGCCGCAACACACCTCATAGTTTAAAAAACCCAGGCGATTTCTACCCTACTTGGGGTGATGGGGTGCATTTTATAAATCTTTTTCAAATTAAAGGGGAGATACATTTTAGTGATTTTACCAAATATAATTATTTGAATATTCGAAGGAGAAAATTATGTCAGACTTCTCCTTACGCTCATCCTACCCCAATGGCCAATGCGTTAAATGCGTTTGCCGGAAAGTATTGACGACGAAAGGCTTTTAGGAATTATTCATAGTTTATTAATATTCATACTGCAAAAGGTGCGTTTCTACTACGATCGGCGATCACTGGGCAATTTTGTCGGCGACCACTTCTCCAGTTCACGAATTGCTGCTGGTTATTCCGGTTCCTCATCCTTTGGTGCTTCGTTTACTAGGGATCCTGTTAGAAGTTGCGTCCTTGACGGCTGTTAATTTTGATTCAGAAGCAATCCGGATAACTGGGGACTGTACTAGGTCTGTTTTGTATTTGTATAGCATTTTGATTGGTTGAAATGGTGGTGATTTGCCAATCAGAGGGTATTTTTTTTGGTTCTGGATGGACATAGGATGTTGATACTTTGATTTTTGCGGGGTTTATGATTGGAAGCGGGGGGATAGAAGTGGGCGGTTTCCCCAATCCCGTGTTTTTTTGTGTTCTTTGCTTCGATAGCTTCAAGGTATCCACAGTTAGGGCTGCAAAGTTCGTGCAAGGGAAAAGCTTGTGTTGGTGAAAGTATTTGTGCTGTATGTTGGCATCGGGAAGGGGTTCAGAGATGAACTCCACCATGGATGAGATCAATCTGCTGCGGCAGGCTGCTCAGCGGCATCAGTTGGTAATGAGGGGGATTGGGGAAGAAATTGATTTAGAAATAGGGGCAGGTGATGATGATCCTTCATTTGCGGGCACTCCTCTGGTGACTGTTCCTCATCAAGAATGTTCTGTGGAAGAACAAGAGGATCATAAACAGCTTCTTTTGGTCTCACAGGTGTCTGGTGAGGATCAGCAAGAACTTGGGAAAATGACACAGGCCAAGAGGAAGAAGAAGGTGGTGAAGAAGTGGAGGGAGGAGTGGGCAGACACCTATAAGTGGGCATATGTAGATGTTCATGATGGCACAACTAGAATTTTCTGCTCAGTTTGTAGAGAATATGGGAGGAAGCATAGGAGAAATCCTTATGGTAATGAGGGAAGTAGAAACATGCAAATGAGCGCATTGGAAGAGCACAATAACAGTTTGCTTCACAAGGAGGCTCTTAGGCTCCAAATGGCATCAAAGGACAAGAGTTTACCTTTAATTGAGAGACCAGTTTTTGTGAAAGGTAACTGTACTTTTGGTGCTACTATTGCTCTATTTGGGCTTCTTCTTAACACCCTGCAATTTTTTTCGTCTCAATATCTAAGATTCTAAGATGCTTCCATTCTACAAACATTTATCTAGATTCTGGATTAACTCTTGAAATTAATGCCACATTCCTAGTCTCTTTTGTTTGCACGTCATATGTTCAATGAGTTCGTTGCATGCTAGTTGTTTATTTAAAATACATGTACATTCACATAATCATATTTGATTCAAAGAGACGTTCCCTAGGAATTCCGATTCATACTGATTCTTCCCCCGACTACTGAGGAGATTTTGGCGGAATTCCCATATATGAAATTGAGCACAATTTTGCAAAGAAACATCTTTCTAATTTCTCAAGCAGTGATGGGAAACATGCTCAATATCATTGGATTGCATAGTTGCTCCAGCTCTTTGTTGTTAGAAGAAATTCTCCACCCGAGTTGATCTTTTTTTAAGAAGAGTAGACATGGATAACAACTTAAATCTTTTCCTAAGATTTTGAATGACTCTCCCAAATTCAAGTTGATTATATTTCGTTTCTTCCTCTAAGAACGATCAAAAAATTTACAATCAGGGTCCTTGTGGGCCGGATCATCTGTATAAGATAACAAAAGAAACGTCTGATATTACTCATGTCTTTGTGTTACGTTACAAAGTAAAGTGAAAGTTAATGTAAAAGGATGTTGGAATTCTCAATTAGCGGGAGATACATAATGAAGCTAAGAGAGTTAGAACTTTATTGCATTTTCTTTTCTTCTTCAGTTTAAACACGGGTATTGGAGATCATATTGAGTCCACCAGACTCTTACTCGTTTGGTGATTCTTAAACTTTGATTTGTTTTAGAAATCAATACTTTACTATTTATGAACATACAATTGCCATATGAAACTGATTGCTGTTTGGTCATTCTCCACTTCATTGGAAAATTATAGCTTTAATGTCAAAAACTGCTGGTTCGATTGTTGAGTCCATCTTAAGGAGGGATCCTCATGAAGCTGAATTTTTGCAATCAGTGCAAGAAGTGGTAAACTCTCTGGAGCCGGTGCTTTTGAAGAGTTCTCAGTAAGTTATCATAAAGTTTCTTTTAAAACTTTGAATGCAAGGAGCTGGATAAATTCCCTCTTTTGTCAGCTAAACAGTAATCAGCATTTCATTTATATAATAGGTATGCCCACATTTTGGAGCGCCTGTTAGAACCAGAGAGAATGATCATCTTTCGGGTGCCATGGGTTGATGATAAGGGAGAGACACATGTAAATAGGGGCTTCCGTGTCCGATTCAGCCAAGTATTGGGTCCATGCAGAGGTGGTCTTCGATTTCATCCTACTATGAATCTTAGTGTTGCAAAATTCATAGCTTTTGAACAGGTATGATTTTTGTTTCAAGTAGAAATGATTTCTTATGTATCAAAAAATTTGATGAGTACTGCTCACTTTGGTAATCATGTTTATCAGCTGCATTATGTGGATCGATCTGATCATTATCTAGATTTTTTACATGAATAATTCTGGTTATTGTTAATCAGGAACATCCACATAACTTTTGAACTGGACCTAAGTCGAAGGATTTGGATTTGCAATAATTGGAAGAGGATTTTTAATCAGGCTTATCTTTTTGGCTTCATTCTGAAAGCCATTTTGTATTCTCTTGTATGAAATTGTTCACTGATTTTGTTAGATGGAAGAGCTGCCCCACACTTATATTCTCCATGATCACTAAGCTGTGAAGGGGAACATGTGTGGGTTATGATTTTACTTTTTTTCTTAAAAATTAATTGTCGTTTTGGCTTCTTTGTGAATGAAATTTAAATTTTATGCATCATTAAATTAAATTTTAGTTTTTCATACAGCCTACTAAATTTCAAGTGCCAACTTCATGTTAATGAATTGATATTTTGATCATGTAAATGACCTTATTTATACAAATGGGCATTTCATATTAATGGGGAAAATAAGATAGAAAAAGAGGATTTTTGAGAATGTCGACAATCAGAGAGGCGACATAAATATGTTGAAGTCGGATTTCGTGAAGCTTGATCTTGTCTCTGATGAAGTGACTTTCAACTTCGATGTGCTTAGTATGCTCATGAAAGACCGAATCTCTGCGATGTAAATAGAAGATTGTATTTAGAAAAAAGAGTAGCAAGAGAGGAAAGTTATACACCAAGGTCGATCAAATAGCTCATAAGCTAAGTGAGCTTGAAAATTGATATGAAATCAAGTGATATTTGGTCTCAATTGTAGAGCGAGCAATAATCAATTATTTTTTTCTCTTCAGTGTGATAAGATTGTTGTCAAAATATGTATAAAAGCCATTGGTAGATTTGCAGTCAACTAAAGATCCAACGTAGCCATGATCAAAATAAGCTAGAATAGTAAGAGCTTATGATGATTAATAAATGACTCTTTGGTTTGGTGTGCCTTTAGATATTGAAGGATGCACCGAACTTTCTCTAGATGTGAGACCCTCAGAGTATGTGTGAACTGACTCTCAACAATCACTGCAAATGAGATATATGGATGTGTGACTGTCGAATAGATTATGATACTTACTAACCTTTCAATAATACATAGGATTGCGAAATAAGTAATCTAAAGTAGAAACAATATGTGAGAGCTTCATATTTGCCTCCTTAGGTTTATCCGTTGGCCTACACCAAATATTCGATATTGTGAAGATGATTTGCGAAATACTGAGTATAAGAGAATCACCATGAGAAGCTACCTTAACACCCAAGAAGTAGCAAAGAAGACCAAGATCTTTGGTCTAAAAGTGCCTGACTAGGTGGAGCTTGACCTCGGAAATCCTTACAATGTTGTCTCCTGTGATGATAATATCGTCAATGCAAACAAGAAGAAATACTGCACTCTTTTTGTGACGATGGGCAAAAAGTGAGAAATCTGAAATGCTTTACCAAGCTCGAGAAAACTGCTTGAGGCTTTAGAGCGACTTTCGTATATAACAAACAATAGACTCTACATCTCGTATCTGGGAAGTTGCTGCAAGTGAATAGTTTAAGCAGATTATGGTTGATGGAGACATCCTTGATATCAAATTGATTCAATTTTCAATGACAATAAACAATGTGATATCAAGACCCAGATAATTTTTGTCAATACCAAGTTGTTTAAATTATCAGGCCACAAGAGCCGTTTGATTCATGTTTCATCATAAAAACTTAAAGAAAACCAATTCAAGATTGACCCTGAGGTAAATGCATTAGGTCCCATGTATGAGTAGCCCAATTAACTTGCATTTCCTTGCTCATCGCCCCGCGCCACCTCGAATATAGCGTCTCATGTGTAGAAGATGAAGTGATCACAACAAAAAGTGAACTAACAAATCTGCGAAGAGGAGAAGAGAAGGTAAGATGCAAAATAAAATAAAATAAAATTTGAAAAATTGTAAGCAGTGCATGGACGCTTACCTTTTCGAAGAGTAATAAAAAGATTTCGTGTAGGCGTATCAATAGTAAAAGGCAGTTCCAGAAGGGATATCTAGGATGCACTAAGTATTTAATACATACTGGACGACTGAACTAAAAATGTTTAGGTGGTGATATATGTAGCAGTGAAGGTGGAGTAGAAAAGGAAACACGTGGAGTTGTAGATATTTGTGGAGCCGTGCAATCAAAGATGTTAGGATCAAGTAGAGTTGGACTATCAAAGATGTTAGGATCAAGTAGAGTTGGACAATCAAAGATGTTAGGAACAAGTGGAGCTAGGCAATCAAAGATGTTAAGCTCAGCTAGGGGTGGTATAGGATAGGGCCACGGAGTTGGAGTTAATGTGGAGGTGTTAACAAAGAACGACAAATCGTCAAAACTAACATCAATAGAGACCGTATGTTTTTAAATACTTAAAGCACGATCTCTTGGTCCAATAATACTCAACAAAAATATAATTGTTTGCTCGAGTTACAAATTTGTCTATAGGCGGTTCAAATTGTAGACATAATAGATGCAATCAAAAACACGGTGTGAGGAAATATCAAGACAAAGGAAAAATGGATATGCGAGAAACACAATTCAGAACATAGGACAATACTTGGTTGATGAGATAATTGTTATGAGCCTAGCCCTGAGGTTGCCGGAGGATGAACAGAGACGAGAATGATGGCGACGGGATATAATGGAACTGGAATCGCAACTGCCTAAGCGGAGCTTGCTCGAGAGAGAGAGAGAGAAAGAGAGAGAGAGGACTTTTAAGATCTCGTAAGGGGGACTAGAAATTAGATTTATTTCATTGAGCACCAAAGAAGACCCAAGGAGGTCCCTTAAATAGAACACGCACAGTCATTTATGTAAATAATTTGAGACTTAACCATAAGAAACACATATTACATAATAAGATTTGGTAATAATGGGGCTCGAAGCCCATAACAGCCCATAACATCTCCTACTTCCTTCAAATTGAGCTTGCCCTCAAGCTTGAATGGGGCTGCTTTGCTTGATCTTCTGACTCCTTAATTACTTGCCAGAATAACTCCTGACAGCGCGTTACTATAGCGGAGGCTGCATCGAGTGGTGGAATGGCCGCGATGGCAGAAAAGATGACGATGAATGGGCAGAACGAGGGCACCGACCTTTGTGGACAGTTGGAGGTGACGGTAGCTCGAGCGGAGAAAGAGTGAAGAAGATCAAAAATGGCGATGCTGACATGGGGATGGGTGGTAGAGCATGTGGTTGTAGAAGGGGTGGCGATGTGGTCGGAGGGGTTGGCAGAACAGGGGTCGGTAAAATAGGTGGCGAAGTGCCGACTGCAGGGGTTGGTGGCGGCGTGGGAATGAGCTGCGGAGAAAAGAAGGCTATCAAATCATTAAGTTTGTGGTGGAGTGAGGTCTTGTCGTCCCGACGACGTGCCTCGACATCTCAAAATCATGCATCCATGGATGTCATAAAGTTTTGCATAAAGTTCTGGAGAGCAGCTAGAAGAGTGTTTGAGTCCCCTATACTTCCGCCAATTAATTAAAAGGTGGCTGCTAAAAAGAACTTGTCTGAACAGACGACTGCACGGTCTAGGGGTTCGAGGGGTTGCTACTGTGCGGAGGGGGGGGGTCGAAAAGGTAAGGCATAGGGATCGAGGAAGATGCATACAGCTGGAACAGTAAATGAAGAATCGACGCACATAGTTGACGAAGAAGCAGAGAGCGGGCGACGTTGCTGGCGCGTTGGAGTCGACGGTTGGGATCGTCGATGGCTCATCGTAAGGGCTCGACGATGCAGAAGGGCTTGGAATCGACAACTAAGATCGTGAAGAATGTTGCTGGGTCGACGGGAGTGCTTCACGTCGTCTGGAGCTTGCGGCCTTTGGAAGGAGACGATGCCGAAGCGCGGGGAACAATGTCGTTGCTCGCAGATGCGAGGAGATTGACGAGATCGGGTTTGTTGCTGGAGTCGACGTGATGGTAGGAGGATGCGACGGCTTTACTCATGCGGGAAACAAAGAATTCACAGGATCGAAATGGCAGCCGCTTCTCCGAAAGGATTTAGGGTTTGCAAGTTGTTGAGAGAGGCTTTGACGAAAGAGGAGGATCGAGTAGCTCTGATACCAAGCTGTTATGGGCCTAACCCTGAGCTTGCCGGAGGATGACCAAAGACGAGGATGATGACCACGGAGGATATAGTGGAGCCAGAACTTTGGCTGCCTAAGCGGCGTTTGTTTGAGAGAGCTTCCAAGATCTCATAATGGAGACTAGGAAATAGATTTCTTTCATTGATCACCAAAGAAGACTCAAGGGGGTTCCATAAATAGAACATACAAGTGCATTTATGTAAATAACCCAACACTTAAACATAACAAAAACATAATGCATACATAACAAGACTCGATAATAATGTGGCCCGAAGCCCATAACAGTCCATAGCAATAACATGCTATCATAATGGTGAATTGCCAATATGGAATGAGAATATGTATTTGGAATATGAGTGACCGAGCTACCTCAAGAAGTTAATGAATTTTTTTTTGCTTTTGACCATACCATTTTGTCGTGGCTTATAAAAAGTATAAATGATTTTCACAATAGTGGAGATTTGAATGCAAATTATAGTGGTAAAAGAAACAAAAAAATATGAGTAATCTTAAAAACGCTCATCCAAGAAATTTAACAAAGCCAGTCTAGAATGTTCATCAATTAGAAATATTATAAACTAAGTACAATATAAGTATTATATCCCCTAGATACATGGCTTATTACAAAAATCAGAAAAGATATGTCAGGAAGAACCTTTGAGTATTCAAGAGAGGATGTTCGAGACAATAATGTCTTCCGCAGTGGAAATGGAAGCAAGATGAATGTAGTGCCCGTTTTCCAACAGTTATCTTCCAGTGATGCTTCACATCTGAAGATCCTATGTCACAAAGGAAGGGGAAGAAAATTACATATGATATATTAATATGAGTAAGACTGCTAATGTAATTTAAATTGAAATGAGAACGAGGGAGTTGGTGATAAAATGAAGATTGATAGTGGTGGTGAGAGACTATTCTTGATCGACAAACCGGTGTGGTGACACTATTTGCTATAGTAATATTCACGGGGACTACTTGCTGTCATATGAATCGTATCTCCAAAATATACGATCCAAGAAAAACTATGAGATAAGCAAGATGCACCTTCCATCGAAACCGAGGAAACATGAGCTCAATGCTACTACAGAGGAATCAAACCATGTAGAAGGAGCTTGTTGAGGATGTTCACCAACATAGCAAACATCCAGGAGAGATGCTATTATGGGCATATGCTACTCGCCCTATGATATCATCAATTATGTACCGTTAGTATATTGGGTCTTTTATTATTATTTTGGGTCTTGTCCTTTATTATTAATGTCGAATCATTAAAATATTGTTATTAGTTAAGAGTTGTCATGATGTGTCTTGTGTCTTGTAAGCTTATTTAAAGACATGAGCTATATTGAATAAGGAGTCTAGAAGTTTATTCTATTTCCCTTGTCTTGTTAAGAGATTATGGTAGCTCTCTCCTCCTAGATGTGGTTTCGTCTCCACATCATCCTCCACCCCATCATCCCTGCTTCTGGCCAACCTCCGACAACTTTACCGACGTTATACATCGAGCCCTTACAACTTGGTATCATAGTTTTGGGTCCTCCCTCATTTCCTCTAAGATCACTATCACAACATTAGCTCTTTGTACCATTGTCCTCTACCACAATGTCTTCCTCGACAACCTATTTCACCTTCAAAACTCTAGTTACGACCTTCTTCATTCCGCCCAGCATCAGTCCTAGCCTCCATTCCGCAACACTCTGTCTATGTTGGTAGCCGCTCCTCATGTCGTCAACATTGACGGGGTCTGAATAATCGAATCCGCACAACCATCATTTTCCCAATGATCGGCCTTTATCCAGCGGGATCAATAGAGCCGATCTCTCCTCCGTCCCAGCCGCATAACGCTTCCATCACAACGACACTCCTCCATCCCAACCGTCGAAGCCTAAGTTTCTCAATGCCTCGCCGTCCTTCAATGATTCCGTCCGCATCGACAACATCGCTTATCGTTGACGTTGCCCCAATCGACGCCCACCGTCCTCTCCTTCATCGAGCCCACCGCTGTCGTCTGAAGTGTCCAATGCACTCGTATCAAGCATTCCACGCTCCTTGCCCGCGATCCCTGCTCCACAGAAGTTACTTTCCTTCAGCGCACCTGTCGGTTGGTGGCACACACCTGCTCTTGAACCCCGAGGTGATCTTCACGTCTCTTTTCGTCTCGATCCCCTCACAACCATCATGCATGCATTGTGCCACCCTTTGAGCCTTGTACAAACTATTTTTTGAGTAAATAAGTAATTAATCAATTATTTGATTAGTCGGCTATATATATATTGATTTTCATGTGTCTCGGTTCAGTTCTGGGTCCAAAATTTTTAGAACCGACCACTCGATTTGGTTCTTACACTCGGGTACTTAGAGCTGACCAAAGAATCGAGTTATTGAATTTAAGTATAAAAAACATATTAATCGTCCGATCCTTATTTCATTCAATATGAGCCTTCTAAAATAGTCTAGGTTAAGTTAAACCTGAAATATTTTATCTTTCTTACAGATCCGTCATCTTTTAAATATAAATCTAATAATGTTGTATTAAAAAATTAGTTAACAACATTGTATCAGTTTTTTTTTCTAAGGGCATGTTAGCAAAAATTGAAGAGGATTATGCATGAAGTTTTTTTATTCTTCTAAACAAACAATTGTTTGATCATATTATTTTATTTTAAAGAATATTTTGTGTTTAGTATTTGCTTAAATGAATATAATAGTTAGAAATGTTTACTAATACAAAAGTTTATATAAAAAATAATATGACGTGCGAGTGAAACCGAGAATCGAACCAGAACCGAATCGAGTTTTTTGGATTTGATCTGGTTCTATACATTGAGTACATGGGTCGGTTCCGATTCTGAAAGTCGAAACCGAACCTATATGGACCGGTTCTTGATTCTGGGTTGAACCATTCTAAGTTGCATCCTTAATACCATCAATTATGTACTGTTAGTCCATTTGATTTATTATTATCGTTTTGGGTCTTGTCCTTTATTATTAATGTCAAATCATTAAAATATTATTATTAGTTAGGGGTTAGAAGTTAAGAGTTGTCATGACAAGTCTTGTGTCTTGTAAGCCTATTTAAAGACACGAATAGTATGGAATGAGGAGGCCAAAAATTTATTCTATTTCCCTTGTTTTGTTAAGAAATTGTGGTAGCTCTCTCCTCCCAAACACACTCCGCTTAGACATCGTGGTTTCGGCTCCACAGTATCCTCCGCCTTGCCATCCTTGTCTCTGGCCTTCTTCCGGCGACTCTACCGACATTATACAACGAGCTCATAACAGATGCTTGTGAAGCTTGTTGAAGAAGAACCTAAGCATAGAAATGGACAACCTTGGTAGAGGGAGTAATCTTGAGAAGCGGACATCAGACAAACACTATGTTGGTGGAGAGGATGTTGGATCGATCATGTGGAGATTAGGTAGAAAATGAGCCATCAACAGGGCAATGATTGCGACTTCTCTTTCAGCTCGGTAGATAATCAAATCATCTGTCATGTGGTGATACTTGATCCAACCATCAACAATCCATTTGACTTTTTCAAGGCGTGAGGGAATATAGTTCGTTGAGAAAATTATTTTATAAAGTCGTTGCAAACTACCTTAACGATACACGTTTATATTGTGAAGTTCGAATTTAAATATGATAGTTAAGACTAGTGCTAAACAACTCTGGCTTAGGTAGGGGATTGGCATCTTTTTTTTAATCTTACAAATATTTAGATTGAGATGGTTTGATTGGGGGCCACAATAACTGGGAAGTGCTAGGATGATGTTATTAAACCAAAATTAACTTGGTAGTTAGTTGTTCAAGTGGATTTAGTTTGTAGAACTGAAACCAATGTGAATGATTGAATCTTGGAGAATATCCTAGTCAAACCCAAGCAGGTAGCCTAGAGTTGCAGTGCTTTTACTGTTTCTGGTCCATAGAGCAGGAGCATATTTTTATTCTTCTTTGTGAAACTGCATTGTTTATGATCTCTCTCTCTCTCTCTTTTCTAGACTCTGAAGAATGCCTTATCACCATACAAGCTTGGAGGGGCAGGAGGTGGGAGTGACTTTGACCCAAAAGGAAGAAGTGAGAATGAGGTATGCGTTCTATCAGTTGGAATATTTTCAAGTAGGCATCTTCTAGAGAATAGCTCTTATCCTTTTTGCAGATAATGCGTTTTTGTCAAAGCTTTATGGATGAGTTATATCGATACCTTGGAGTGGATCAGGTAACTACAAAATCACTGTTTTTTGGATTTTATCTGGAGTAGTAAGAAATACTCAAGATATATGCTGTTTCAATATAACCTAAATTTACAATCTCATATTTCTGTCACATTGCTAGGATCTTCCTGCAGAAGATATGGGTGTTGGCCCTAGGGAAATGGGTTACCTCTTTGGGAGGTACAGGCGTCTTGCTGGTAATTTTCAGGTATTTTGGCCCAGATAAAATGTTGTAAAAACAGACCAGTTTTTAGTGTCTTAGCCATATTTGGAATCTTGTCATTATATTACAATGACGTGGTTCATTCTTTTTCTTCATTGTAAATTCGATCCATTTGTAGAATTATAAATATAGATATTTGTGCTGTCTCTAGTAATTGGTTCACAATGATTTCCATTTACTCTTGTTATTTGGGATAACTTCTCTTCACTATGGTAGGATAACTCCTCTAACTTCCACAATGCATTCATTTTAGAAGCAGCATTGATAGAATTTGTTGAAGTTAAATTGAAAATTGTCAGGTGAATATCAACATAAGAGCAGCATCGCATATATTTTTATATGAACATTAAAATGTCCAAAATCTAGTTATAATTAGCCTGCAGTTAGGCATGTAGGAAAGAACTATATACCGATTATTGTATATTTATTAGCATTAGTGATGGACACCGGGTTCGTTAGGAGAATAAATTAAACAACACAAAACCTGCCCCATACTTCCGAAGTTCCTCTTTACTGAGATTAATTGAAATATAGTCCTCCAAAAACATATTATATATATAAAAATATATATATATATATATATATATATATACATCAGAATGTCATAAGCCAATTTTAATATAATGTTCACCCTTGTGTAAATTTAAGTCAACTTAACCTTTAACACCCCTTGATATGCACACGAGGGTTATTTTATCAAGTAGTTTTTGTCCTGTAGTGGGGCCTCTATCTATATAAGGAGCCCCTTAGGGAGTTATGCTTTATCTTTGGAGTATTGGTTGTTTTGCTCTCTTGAAGAGTGGAGTGTCAACGAGGACCCAACCTCCAGATGCTTAGCAGGAATCATCTCCTGATTGCATCCTCAAGTTTATTTAATGTAATGCAAGTTTCGTGTTCTCGTTTTTGATACGGCTACGACGTATCGATTGGTCTGAACTATCACCTATTTAAGGTTTCGACCGAAACTTTATCTGGATTAAATTCTTGTTCCAGCCAACATCGCTGTCAACTTCTTCCGTCGCGCCTGCGGGTTTTTGTTTTCTTGATCTTCCGCGTGATTGTCGCTGCCGCCGTTCCGCTCGTTTCTGCCATTCCGCGATCCGATCCCACACTTCTCCTGCTTCCAGTACATCCGCGCGTGTTTCAGCTTGACGCACCTTTCCGGTGACGCCACCGACGAGCCGCAACTCCTTGCAGCTCTGCGAGACGCACATTCCAGACGTCTTCCATCTCTCCATTGGCCTAGGTGTCTCTTCCGCTCACTGTCGCCGCCTGTATGCCAGTTCATGCACCCCATCTAGACTGCCGCCTTCCTCCAGCGGCTCATGCTGCCTTCCGACGACCTCCAACACTCTCACCCGCATTCCAGAGTCCCTCTTGCGGCTTCTTCCATATCCCACTCCTCATCCTCTCCATCCTTCTGCGGCCTCTGCAACATTCCAACAACCCTCATATGGCTCCTCCTAAATTTTGGCTGCCCTCCAGAGCCTCCTGCCGCTTTCTTTCGGCCCTCACTCCCTTTCCCCACCATGGCTCTCCTTCCGAACTCAATGTATGCTCACTTCTACCGAATTGATGTTGCCCTGGATAATCTAATTTTCACGACGCTTGAAATTTGTCGTCGGCTCCTTCTACATGCCTCCTACAACCCCTACCCGCCTCTCCACTTTTCGGCGAGGCTCCTCCCTCCATCCCACCGCCACTCCTCCACGGGTCTTGGAATCGTTGTCGCTTCCTCCCTTCCCAACACCCTTTCATTCTCCCACTGCCGACCGCGGCACGCACCCCTCTCATACCTCCCCATCTTCTGATTTGCACCGGTTTCCCTTCAATCTACCTGGCTTCCGACAAGCCCATGACAGAGGCTCCACCTAACGGCTCGCCGACCTTTCACACAGAGCCGCATGCTTTTTCTGCTCATCGCCGTTTCTTGGAGACCCCGCCCGCCTGTCAGCTCTCTTATCTCCCGACTCATCTTTTCTCACATCTTTCGAGCCCACTGTCACTCTTCCACTTCGACTGACCTTCCCATTAGATCTCCCTCCAAATCATCATTACCTACTCCTCATCGACCTAATGTCTGGTTCTATGACCTTCATTCAGTACCTGGATGGGTTTCCCCCATCAGTCTTCATATCATCTGGCCTCTGATCGCGACCTTTGCCCAACTGGCGCGTTCATCGCTCGTCCTTGAGGATGAACTATTTTGCTGGTCTGACAGTGTTTCATCTCTTAGGCAGTCTCATGTCGAGTTCTACGCCCGTTTCGGTCTCCTGTACCACAGCTCTACAGCAACTGACCCATCACAATGCCTCTACTCTTTTGGTGTTCACCTGGTCCGCCCACCAGAGGAGTTGTCCAAGTCTCCCTGATGCGTTAATGGGACCTTACTTGGCTTGACCTTGAGGACAAGGTCTTTTTTTAGGACAGGTGTATTGATACGCACACAAGGGGCAGTTAGTCATGCAGTCTTTGTCTTGCAGTGGGTCCTCCATCTATATAAGGAGCCCCTTAGAGGATTATGTTTTATCTTTGGAGTATTGGTTGTTTGGTTCTTTTGGAGAGCGGAGTGTCAAGGAGGACCTAGCCTCCAGATACTTGACAAGACTCAGGAGTCATCTCCTGATTTTATCCTTAAGTTTGTTTAACGCAATGCAAGTTTCGCGTACTCGTACTTGATACATCTACGACATATCACCCCCTCTCAATCTAAATCCATAAACATTTTCCATTCCAAATCCGAGAGAGCTATAGTGAAGATTTTTTTCCGGACACAATTTTTATGATCTTGTCCGTTGATTGAGCCCACTATAGTGGGATAAAGGATTGAGTGTTGTTGTTGTTGTTTATGTCCGTTGATTGAGTGTCGAATGAAACAGACAACATAGATGACTCCGCTATGATTTTTTTCCCACACAAAATGACAATCAATATCTTTATGTTTGGTCCGTTCATGAAACATAATATTAGACGCAATGTGAATTGCAACTTGACTATCACAATGTAACTTCATGACTTTTAGAACGTCAAATCCCAAGTCCTCCAAGATAGATTTGATCCAAATCAGCTCACATATAGTAAGTGTAATTGCCCTATATGCTACTTCAGCATACGATCGAGCGACAACAATTTGCACTTGACTCTTCCTGGAGGCTAAATTTCCTCCAACAAATATAATATCATCAACATAGACAATCATGATAGGGGTATACAGGTATACTTCAATGTCCTATGAGTACAAACATAGTGATCATATGTGCTTATAACAAATTCCATACTCATGTGTTTGGCATTGAGCTTCTCAAACGAAGCACAAGTTATTTATTTTAGATCATAAAATACTTTCATAAGTAGACATACATGTCCTTTAGGCACTTGTATTTCTTAAGGAGAGTTATATAAAATTGTTCTTTCAAATCACCATGCATAAACACATTCTTAAATCCACTTGATATAGTTATGAAAAATTACGAGCAACTATAGACATGAGAACAAATGCGAATTTTAGAAACAAGAGCAAATGTCTCTTCAAAATCGATGTCATCAACTTGAATGAAACCTTTGGTCCCCGGGCGTTCTTTATAGCATTCAAGGGTGCTGTCTCAAAGATATTTAACTGTATAAACCAACCTACATCTGTTACGGATGCAGACGAGGCATGGAGCTCGAAAGGGCATCAACATGGCGAGTCTACTCTACAAGGAAAAGGCATGCGGCGAAGACACCAACGTGTTTGATCAAGACCTAGGCGGGGTGCTATTTTATAAGTTATCTTTTAATTAGATTGTAATTTTAACTTTAGTGGATATTTACGCTTATGTCGGGGGGGGGGGGGGTGCGCCTAATACCCCAACCCTTTTGTATTATGTTATGTCTGGTGATTTGATTGAAAAGGTTGGAGCTTAGGGCTGGCCACGAGTTACTCTTGTTTTTTCTCTCTTCCTCGTGTTGTTCTTGATTTGGTGCAGTTAAACTCTAAGGTGTAACTTTGGTCTGACCTGCCGATTTGTCCGCTTGTTCCAAAGCCGTCAAGATTTTGTGTACTCGCTCCACAATGCATTTTCCTATGAGCCGCTATAGTGTGTCCATTCCGCTGAGCTCATGTCCATATTTTTGCCTTCCCCGCTCGTGTCCCGCAGGAGTTTCTTCTGCGTTTTCTTCCCGCCGTCGCACTGATTTTACCAAGCCCGAGTCTACTCCAGGTGGAAGAGGCCTGCGTCAGAGACACTAATGTGATTTATGAAGACCCATATGGGGTGTTATCTTTTAATTAAGCTGTATTTTAAACTTCGCATTTATGGGGGGGGGGGTCTAATACCCAACCCTCTTGTATTATGTTAATGTTTGGTGATGGTTGGAGCCTAGGGCTGACAAAGATTTCCTCTTGGATTTTCTTTCTTTCCCCTTTTGTTCTTCTCGATTTGGTGCAGTGAAAACTGTATAATGCCACCTACATCCCACAATATGACAACCCTGAAGAGTTGGCACAACCTCCAAATATTTTACAAATGAAGAGCTCTCATTTCCACTTCTATGATTTTCCTCCAATGAGTTTTAGAATTAGTATTTGAAAATTTGTTAGGAATATAAATTGAAAAATGGAAGCAATGCAAGATTTTAGAGAGGGAGAGATATAATGATACCAAGTGTATTTTTAAATAGGGTATTTAGTATGTCCATTGTAAGTTTGGAACACCTCAAAAGTACCCTTAGAAGTAACCTCAGTATTTGGACCTGGAGGAGTGGGAATGGACTCTGGACATGAGTATCAACTGTCTTATCAGAACTTTTGATATGTTTCCTATGATAAACTTGAAGCTTACTCCTATTATAGACTCACATATCAGACATTTCTGTTTCTTTACCATCCGGATCACTAGTCACCTTAGCAGGAAGGATTCCAAAAGAACAGGAGGAGGAATTGTAGTAGACTCACTTTTTGTTTCTCTATCTACCTGGAACTTGGTATTCTTCCCTTCCTCGGAATAAAAAAGAATATGTTCAAAGAAAGTAGCATTTTTGGAGGTGATTCTTCTATGCAGCGATGTGTAATAGAACTTGCATCCTTTTTGATTAACAACATATCCAAAAAAAACACATTTAATAATTTGGGGTCCCAATTTATCTTTATTATGCCCAATAATATGCACAAAGCAGTGCACCTGAACACTTTGGGAGGAAGATTGAATAAGGGAACATTGACAAGAAGAATTTTCAATGGATACACCCCAAGGTGTTTGATGTGGTACGAATGTACGATTGATCATATATATGGTAGTGAAATCTGCTTTATCCCACAATCTTTTTGAAACTTGCATCTCTTGCAATAATAATTTCAATAATATTCAGTTCTTCTTTTCGGCCACTTCATTTTGTTGAAGGGTTCCTGGACAAGAGGTTTGAAAGGTAATTCCATATTCACAATAAATTTCATGTTTATCATGTTTACTAATTTCTGTTGCACCTATGATACTCAACTGTGGTTAAAAATGTTAGAATTAGGTAAAAACACACTTCATAAATTATAACAAGCACCCCCTCTTATATAGTGAGGGGAGAATACAAGGCTAAAAGCACACCAAAAATAATAAAACTAAACATAAATTCTAACTCCCCCTCAAGTTGGGCATGTTATATTTCTCATGCCCAACTTGTCAATCAAGCCATAGTGAAGATTTGCCCCAGGACTCTTTGTAAGAATATCTGCAAGTTGGCCCTCCGAGGGAACAAAGGGAATACATATGATCTTCTTCTCAATGTGTTCCTTAATGAAATGTCTGTCCACCTCAATGCGTTTTGTGCGATCATGCTGAACAGGATTGTTGGCAATGCTAATGGCAGCCTTGTTGTCGCAGTACAACCGAATAAGAGCAGTTTCACTCAACCCCAGATCACTCATGAGGGAGCGCAGCCAGAGTCCTTCACAAATACCATGTGCCATGACACGAAATTCTGCTTCAGCACTAGACCTGGAGACGACTTGTTGCTTCTTGCTTCTCCAAGTGACAAGATTCCCCCCAATAAACGAACAATACCCAGACGTGGATCGTCTATCTTCAACACTTCCTGCCCAGTCAGCATCAGTATAAACTTCGATCTTCAGGTCAGAATTGGAGGTGAAAAGGATTCCTCTTCCAGGTGAAGTTTTCAAGTATCTCAAGATCCGATGAGCAGCATCAAGATGTCTGGCCCTCGGAGAGTGCATGTATTAACTCACAACTCCAATGATGTAAGCAATGTCAGGTCGAGTATGAGACAAGTAGATCAATCTCCCTACAAGTCTTTGATAACCTTTAACATCTTCTATAAGATCGCCATCATTTCTTCCAAGATTGTGGTTAACCTCCATGGGAGTGTCAGCAGGTCTACACCCACTCAGACCCGTTTGTTCTAAGAGATCAAGAATGTACTTCCGTTGAGAGATGAGAATGCCGTTCTTAGATCTGGCAACTTCAATACCCAGAAAATACTTCAGTTTGCCAAGATCTTTCACCTCAAATTCTTGTGCCAAGTGTTTCTTTAAGGCTTTTACTTCATCAATGTCATCCCCTGTAATAATGATGTCATCAACATAGACTATTAAAATTGTTACCATGTTGGCCCTCTTTTTGATAAACAGAGTATGATCAGCATGACTTTGTTTGTACCCCAGAGAGACCATAGCGCTATGGAACCGTCCAAACCACGCCCTTGGGGATTGCTTCAGGCCGTAGAGAGCCTTCTTCAATTTGCAAACTTTTCCATCTGAATCCTGAGAGATAAAACCGGGTGGAAGGGACATATACACTTCTTCCAAATTGCCATGAAGGAAGGCATTTTTAACATCCAATTGGATGAGATCCCAACCCTTGCATGCAACACATGACAGCAGGACTCGAATAGAATTCATTTTTGCCACAGGAGCAATGGTTTCTTGATAGTCAATGCCAAGAGTTTGAGTATACCCTCTCGCCACTAATCTTGCCTTGAAACGTTCCACTATGCCTTTGGAATTTTGTTTGACCGCAAAGACCCACTTGCAACCAACTGTTTTCTTCCTATGTGGAAGGGTGGTTAAGTCCCAAGTATTATTCTTCTCCAAAGCTGCCATTTCTTCTACCATTGCCCTTTTCCAATCAGGATTTTCAAGTGCCTCCTGCCAGGTAGATGGAATAGAGACCGAAGCAAGGGACGACACAAACCCTTTATAAGAGGGAGTCAGCGTATCATAGGAAACATATTGAGATATAGAGGTTTGAGTACTCAATCAGATACCTTCATGAGGGAGAGATCTTCTGACAGAGTTGGCATAGGGTCTGGGAGCATGGGATTAGCCGTTGTGTTCTGACCTTTATGCCGTCGGGTGTAAACCTGTAAGGGACGAGTAGGCGGAGGAGAAGAGATAACAGGAGGAGCAACGGGAGAAACAGTTGGATGATCAACCGGAGAAATAACCGGTATGATATTCTCGCTAGAGGGAGCAACGGGGAGAAACAGTTGGATGATCAACCGGAGAAATAACCGGTATGATATTCTCGGAGAGGAGCAACGGGAGAAACAGTTGGATGATCAACGGAGAAATAACGGTATGATATTCTCGCTAGAGGGAGGAATCAGAAGGAGAAGGTAGGAGAACTCACTTCAACACAGGCTCCCCTAAAGTGAGGTAGCATAATAAGGAGTAGAATCACGAAAAGTAACGTCAGCAGATACAAGTGTCCGACGAGTAGGAGGTGATAACATTTATACCCCTTTTGAGTAGGGGAATAACCAATGAAGACACACTTGAGGGTGCGGGGGTCGAGTTTAGACCTCCCAGGAGAGGGAATGTGGACAAAGCACGTACTCCCAAATATGCGAGGAGGAAGAGAGGATGTCGGAGAAACTCCTAAGGTGGTGAGAGGAGTTTGGTTACCATGGACAGGAGAGGGCAAACGATTAATGAGATAAGCAGCGGTAAGGACAACATCCCCCCAATAGAACTTGGGGAGATGCATAGTAAGCAAGAGGCACCTGGTAACATCCAGCAAGTGACGGTTCTTTCGCTCGGCTATCCCATTCTGTGACGGGGAATGAGCACAAGTTTGAGAATAATGCCATGAGTGGTAAGGTAGTGGTCAAAGGAAGAGTTGATATACTCTCTACCATTGTCACTGCGGTAAAATTTTTGGATGCAGAAAACTGAGTAGATACCATCTTATGGAAGCGTTGAAAATAGAAAAGGCTTCACCCTTATGTTTCATGAGATAAACCCATGTCGTTCGAGAAAAACAATCAATAAAGGAAATAAACCAGTGACATCCAAAATAGAGCCAATAGAGCAAGGCCCCCCCAATCAGTATGAACAATATGAAAAGGAATAGTACTAGGTAAAGAAAACATGATTAACAGGAAGACGATGATGTTTTGCAACGTCACATACATCACACACAAAATTTTTAAAACAACTAGAGGGAAAAGTAGATAAAAGACGCTGTATAGTGGAAACAGAAGGATGGCCAAGACGACGATGCCAGGTGAGCAGCTGGGATGACTGGGTGGCATGAAGAGCGTGCGGAGAGGTGGACCCGTTGGAGGGGTCAAACACATACAAGCCGTCTTGCAAGCTACCAGACCCCGTCTTCAGATCCTGAAAAAACAATAAGTAGAAAAAAGGTGTCTGAGCATTGAAGGGAAGTAGTCAACTGACTAACAGAAAGTAAACTGCGGGTGAAGTTTGAACATGGAGGACAAAAGATAAAGTGAGAGATGAAACAAGGTATGGACCTTTTCCAGCAATGGAGGAAAAGGATCCATCAGCAATACTACTTTATCTCGACCAGAGAGAGGGGAATAAGACACAAAATGAAGCCGATCCGTTCATATGATCAGTAGCTCCTTCAATCCAAGAGGAGCCCATTTTGCTTGAGTGAGCATCTGGGATACCTGAATGGGCAAGGCAGATGAGGAAGAAGCAGTAACCGGCTCAGTAAGAAGGCCCTGCATCAAGCGGCGAAGAGTCTGCATCTCATCAGCAGAAAAAGAGGACATAGTTGCAGGAGGAGGTCCAAGAAGACCCGGAGGGCTGCTCTCAGGAATCTCAGTTAGATGGGTAGAATGATGTGAACGGCCAGAAGTGCGTTCACGACCTCGCCCCCCACGGGAAGAAGACCCACCCCGAGAAGAAAATCCTGGAGGGAAGCCGTGCAGACTGTAACAGGTATCCCGGGTATGACGGGGCTTGCCACAATAATCGCACATGAGATGATCCTTATCCGTGGCACGAGGCTTGAAGTCCCGAGAGGCCCTGTTACCAGTGGTGGGAGGATGAGCAACCAAAGCTGAACCCTCAGGAGTGGTGGTCATGGTCCAGGACTGTCTACGATCAAACTCCTGCTGAATAATTCTAAAGACCTCAGGCAAGGAGGGAATGGGAACGCAGCCCAAAACCTGCACAGTAATCTGATCGAAATCACGGTGAAGCCCCTGGAGAAATTCGAACACCCTGTTCCGATCCTCACGAGCCCTTAATAGGAGGGCATCAGCATCACAGACCATTGCAAGAGACTCAAAATAGTCATACTCTTGGTAGAGTTGGGTAAACTCCAAATAGTAGGCAGAAGGAGAACGATCTCCCTGACGAAGATGGAACAGCTGTCGACAAAGATGGTAGATTTGTGCCGCATGCCCTTTGCGGGAGTAAGTAGATTCAGCCCGTTTCCAGATGTCTGCAGCAGTGTCGAGGAAGAGGTAATTTCGGGCAATGGACTTCTGCATGGAATTGATGAGCCAAGACATGACCAACGAGTTTTCAGAGTCCCATTGGGACCAGGTAGCAGAGGTGCGAGCAGGCGCAGGAGTGTCGCCACTAACATAGCCAAAGAGACGCTGACTCTTTAAGGCCAGAGTAATAGAACGAGACCAAGATAGGTAGTTGGTGTCATCCAGACGAATCGTAGTGAGCTGAGAGAAACTGTGATCGGAGCCAACCCGGGTAGATCCAGCTGGGGGCACATAGGCACCGGAAGCACCGGAATCCACGTCTGACATGGAACCAACGAAGAACGGTCCAAAGGAAGAGGGGAACCTTAGGGCATCATAGATCTGAACTTCCGGGAGTAGAAGAACGACGGTAAAAAAACGGAGAGAAAAGGTAGATCTGAATCTCCGGAAAGACGAACCGGTAAAAACCACCAAGAATCAAGTATGATAATAAGGAGAGGAAAGCGAAACTATTCCCAGAATTTCGGCTCAATCGGACCATTGGAAGGTCGCAGGAAAAAAAATCCCGCCGGTTAATCCATAGCAAGACTGACGGGTGCAAACAGGAGAGAAAAGAGAGGAGGCGGGAGAGAGAGGAGAGGAGGCGGGGTGGTGCTGCTACGGAAGCAGGCGGGCGGCGGCGGACAGGAGCGGGCGCAGGCGGGCGAGCGGGCGAGCGGCGGACAGGCGCAGGCGAGGCGAGCGGGCGAGCGGGCAAGCGGGCTAGTTACGTCGTCCTCTGATACCATGTTAGAATTAGGTAAAAACACACTTCATAAATTATAACAAGCACCCCCTCTTATATAGTGAGGGGAGAATACAAGGCTAAAAGCACACCAAAAATAATAAAACTAAACATAAATTCTAACAAAAAACTTAGAAAATGTAAATATGCTAAAGTTCATACTCAAGGCCAGTAAATCTTCTTAATCCTGTATGAAAACACCCCTCTAAAGTTCTCCACAAGCTTTTACTGACCCTCTCTTGATATTTCCACCGTCATCAATTCCTTATGAAACCACACTTTCTACACCTATGAAGCACAGATACTCCCCGAAGGCAGCGTACCCGTACCGATACGTATCCGGTACCGGTACGTACCGATACTCAACAGATACACCAATGTGTACACACTTGAACTTAACACATCATTCTGCATATTGTGATAGGAGTCTGTTTTTTCTAGAGTAAACAAAAGTTGGTTCTATGCTAGGAAAGTGTGGTACGTCCAATTAAGTGTGTATCTGTACCGAGTATGTTTCTGGTACTGGTACGTTTCTGTTACAATTACGTGTATAAGGTGTATTGAACATGTTGAAACGACACAAGTTATAACAAAACGACTAACTTGTCTGTAGACTAACCGGAGATTGAATATGTTGATCACCAATGAAGAAGAAGAAAAAAGACTGATGAGTAGACTTACGTTTAATTTTATCTCTTTTGGTTAAACATATAAGATGTCAATTTTGTAATATTTACGAATGCTTAATGTTTGAAAACTTTAGGTTACATTGCATTGATTTGTGAACTTGTACTTCAAGTTATGATTTATGTTTGATGTTTTGAGAACTATTTATTGCACTTGTGATGTATATATTATATTTGTTATAACATATCATGACGTATCCGTATCCTTGTTTTTAAAATTTTGTCGTACCGCCGTACCGGGTACGTATCGTACCCGGTACCCGTACCCGTACTGGTGCTTCCTAGTTCTACACCCTTCCAGCGACTCCAAAATGGCCACCTTAAATGAAACCACCATTAAAACTTCATGTTACAACTTGAGAAACTTCTTCCTTTAGATCCTCCTTGACCTATGAGTAATGTGCCTCTTTCACTTGGATTGATTCTCATGTTAGGCTATAGTAATTGTGTGTGATGAAGACAATCCATATTACTTCTTTGAGTAATACATTACAAGTTTGCAAAGCTCTTGCAATATCTTTAAATTAAATAACTTCTTTGTTATGTGAGCGTGCAAATCATTGATAAAGGAACTCCAAGGAAAGATGGTGTTTGAATCAACCATGAACTGCCGAGGTGATCAAATTTAAAGAAGTGATCCAATATGGCGAAACAATGCCCAGAGGAAAGATTCAAGTTATCCACCCACTCATCTGACATCAGCGAGATAAGTCATTTTCAAGTTAGCTTTCTCCTAAGTTCATGGTTACTTTTTTCTTCCTCTAGGTTAGAGTTCTTATGAAGGTTGATGTTATAGACATTCACGATGAGGGCCGCCCATGGCGGCCTGGCGGGTCTATACGCGGCGGAAATGAGATAGGGACGCTCTTGCCAATGGGGAATCACATGAGGTAGTTGCGGCGGGCGCGACTCAGACCAGCGAGGATGAACCGGTTGCGGCGTAAGCGGCTCAGACTGACGAGGATGAACCAGTTGCAGTGGGCACGCCGGATAATTAAAATTAAGTTTAATTTTATAATTCAGTTTTGTTATTGACACCTCACTACTATAAGAGGGCTTGTATGGACTTTTGTTTTGGCTTGTCTTGGATGAAATCTAAAAAAGGGTTGCTCACATTGTCTCC